>CANTUQ010000055.1:4930000-5530000 GCA_947683425.1 Excoecaria cochinchinensis
TATATTTCATCATTAACCTCATTCAGATATTCCATTCAAAGCCATATCAAATCAGAACATTTCCATTAACATTCAAAGAATACCTGCTGACTCTAGACAGTGGATAACGAGTGTACTGAGGGTACCTTACGGGTACGAATCGAATACTGAGGGTACCTCACAGGTACAAGTCAAATATTATATCATTTATCAAAACATGTTATTTATATACTGAGGGAATCTTAAACAAGATTCTATACTGAAGGGTTCGCGAGGAACCAAACGAGGACCTGATCGGGGTCCAAACTGAACTGAGGGCTGCAGCTAAAAGACTCTATTAGGCATGCCTAACTATCCACTTACTTGACTCTAGCAGGTTATGCGTCAAACTGATCACATTTCAGGATATAGAGTATAATTCATCAGAAAATCATGCTATCACGCATATCAAAGCATCAAACAGTAAGACATGCATCATACAACAGTAAAGTCCATTCTGAAGAAATACCAAATTCAGTTCTGAGTTAAAAACCAGGAAATTTCAGAAAAACGAGCTGAATGGAGAATTGGGCGAGGAATGGCTGGTCACTGGCGTGACTGGCCTTCTCAACAGGCAGGTCACGACATGACCTAGGGTCACGTCTCGTGACCTGCTTGTGTCTCGCCTATCGCGTTGCGTGATCCTCGCGGGTCACGCAATGCTTATGCAGGTCACGGCGTGACCGAGGGTCACGCGACGTGACGCTGCTTCTCCCTCGCAGATCACGTTGCGTGATCCTCGCAGATCACGCAACGCAATTGCCATCGCAAGCGCAAGTCACGGCGTGACCGAGGGTCACGTCTCGTGACTTGCCTGCTCTTCAGCTGGTCACGCGACTGGCTTCTCAGCAGGCAGGTCACGCCGTGACCGAAGGTCACGCGACGTGACGTGCCTTCCTTCGTAGCGAGTCACGCGACAGAGAGAGTTTCTACAGTAATTCGATTTTCCAGAATTTCCACGATTTCCAGAACCAAGAATTCAATCCCAATTTAATTTAAAACCATTCCAACCTGTTACTACCTTCCAGAAATCATCTCGAATCACTTAATCAATATACATGTAACTCAATTTAGCATTTAAACAACCAAATCCAAACTAATTGATTCAAGCTCTTCAAGAACATATAAACCCTAGAATTCACAGTAAACATCAAAATCGCACAAATCACAATCAAATATTCCCAAACCTCGATTCTAAACTTCTATCACTTAGCTCCACTAGGTCCAGCAACCTCTTTTCCCTTTGGATCACGTGGAGCTTCAGCTAAACACAATCACAGCAAGAATATCCACAAAGAAAACCCTAAGTTAAATCTAAACTTAAGGAAGAAGAAGAAGTAAACTTACAGTAAAATAAAGACAAGGACATGCACTTACCAAGCTAGGGGATGCAAGGAGAGATTATCTTCACCAATAAGACCTTGAACCCTCAACACAGTATTTAGGATAAAGAAAATTGAAGAAGAAGAAAGTGAGTGAGCAAGAACGTGAATCTGTAAGTCCCTTTTCTCTCATTCCCTTTTCTTTTTCTTTTCTTTATTCTAAATATGTATCCATTTCCTATTGGTGAAACTAATCACTCAAACTAAAATACAATGCATTACACACACCCTAAGTAACCTCATTTAAATGCACCCTACAATAATATATATAAGTGCACACAAATGCAACTCAATTAATTCTCACCTTAATACCATGTATGCACCCACATAATAATAAACCCCAAAATCATATATTTTACTGAAATACCCTTATGAAATGCTGAACACATGCGAATGCCTACACATACAGACAGACAGTCAGACAGACAGACTGGCTCATTCTACTAGGGGGCAAATGGGGTGTGACACATGGAACCTCTTTGGACCAATCGGATGTGGCAGAATTTTTGTTTGAGAAGATTGATTGGATTCTATAAGAGATAGTATGCCCTCAGCATCAATGAGTTGTTTGTGCCGTATCACTTTTGCAAGGATCGGCATATGATTGGTGGAAGCTTGTGCTTCTCAATCCACAACGACCGGCTGAGTTGACATGGGAGTTTTTTGTGCAAGAATTTGAGCAAAAATATGTTACCAAGGCCTATCAAGAGACAAAGTGGAAGGAATTTATAAGTTTTAAGCAAAGGAACTTGTCGGTTAGCGACTATCAGAAGGAGTTCAGTCGTTTGAGTAAGTATGTGCCTACTGCATTGTTTACTGAGAATTTCAAGTGTCAGCAGTTTCAAGACGGGTTAAGAGAAGTGATTAGAGGTCCATTGTCGGCTATGGCGGTTATGCAACCAGTTGGGTATTATCAGCTAGTGGCAGCAGCAATTATCTTAGAAGAATCTGAGATGATAAAATAGGGAATAGAACATAAGAGGAGAGCTCCTGATAGTGACGTTGTCAGTAATAAGAAGGCCAAAGGTATTCCGAGCGGACAAGTGACTAAAGGGACTGCTCAAGTGCCTTCTGAAGTGGGAATGTGTAGCACCACTTACTTGTATAGGAAGTCGAGCATCGGATTGTGAACATTGCCAAAGACGGCATTGGGGTACATGTCGCAAGATCACAGGTGCGTGCTTCAAGTGCGGAAGCATGGAGCATCGGTTTGTCCTGACTGGAGGGAGAATAAGAGCCAACAAGAGAGCAAAGCGGGTGGAGGTAAATCTAATGCAACAAGAAGCAATTGGGATAGAAGTAGAGCACCTTAGGTGCCATCGAAAACTGTGCATCAGATCCCGAACAAAGGAGAGTATGTTCGGCCACGGGTTTATGCGATGATTAGAGAGGATACTCTAGAGCCCGCAGGTCCTTCTGGTAAGTGTTAATTTGTTAAGTTTTCATATGAGTTCGATTTTGGTAAGTGGGATATAAGTGGTTCGCGGGGAAATTTTGAGGACCAAATTTCTTAAGGAGGAGAGAATTATCACATCCCAAAAATGGGCTAGTTGAAATTGCATGTTAATTGGACATTTAAAGGGTAAATTGGTATTTATACAGGTGAATTTGATATGAATTAAGGACTAAATTGAATGGGATTTGAAGTATTTCATAAAGGAATTGTTGTTAGTGAGTGATATGTATTTTGCTAAGGATATATAAGGGGAAAATCCAAGGACAAAAAGGTAAACTCAAGGTAGTAGAAATAGAGGTCCAATAAGAGATGGACATGTAGCTTGGTAGGTGAGTGCATTAATGGAGATTAGAAAGAGTAAAGATAGAGGAAGGGCAGAAAAGAGTTGCTTCCTATGAAAGCCACCAGCTACTCCTCTTTCTTGCTTCTCCCGTTCTCTCACTCCCTCATCTCTCTCATTTTTCTACTCTCTACTCTTTCCTATGTTGTTCTTCACGTTTGATCTAGGGTTTGTGGCCAAGAGTGGTTTTTCCAAGAGGTAAGTGGTTGGGTATATGATTTGCTTCTTCATCTTCGTCCTTTTGGGTTGATATGGGTTATATGGTTTGTTCATGGGTTAATTGAGCTATTGTTTTGGTTGGATTATATGCAAGAATCTGAAGAGAGAAGAAAGAGCAAAGGAAAAGGAAAAGTGGTATCTTGAATATAGTGGATTGAGCTCCATTTCCAGGTTTGGGAGTTGTATTTGGTTTGAGAGTCTTTGCCATTCTCCATTCGGATCATGTATTTGAGTTTTGATTGTGTTGTCATTTGTATGTTTTGATACATGTCAAAGTCTGTGTTTGATAGATTTGTGTATATGATTTGAGATGTAAGAGTTATACTGCTTTGCATGTCAATTTTGAAGAGTATGTACATGAACATGAGATGGATTTTTTGGGTTTTTGAAACCTCTGTATATGTTGATTAGATGTGTCTTAATATTGTGTAAATTGAGTTGTTACTGTTATATTCATGTTTTGAAGGCACTGGAGGTAAGATTCTTACATGATTTTGCATGATATTTGGTTATGAAGAAAGATTGGGTTTTGGTTTTCAAGCTCAGTTTTTTTTCTACCGTTTTGCTGAGTGTAATGCCCCGAAATTGACCCTAGTAGTATGTTGGCTTAACTAGTCTAGTTGGGTGAATTTAATAGTGAGTTTGCTAATTTGGATTTGAGTGTAATTGGGAAATGGAGGACTTAATTGAACAGAATAAATAAGTTTAAGTGACTTATGGGTAGATATGTATGATAAAATTAAGGAGGGATTAATTAAGAGTTAGTGGGGATTAATTAGGTTAATCTTAATTAAGATTGTAGGAGTGGATTCTAAGTGGCAATTGTTGGATTTGTCAACTCAGCATTGTCATGCAATGGAGGATTTGAGTGGTGGAATCTAGCTGTTAACTTCTGCCCTTGCCACTTCATCCTCCTATATGCAATATAAAGCTTGACGAGAGAGAGAAAACCCACTAGTTTTGCACGTGTATTCAGCCTTTTCTTCCTCTCTCTGAAATCTGATGTTCTTTCTTCTTCATCAACGTGAAGTTCCTTTCAAAGTTACCATTTTTGGTTCCACAAATCCTGCCAGTAAGTGTTTAGTTGGTTAATTAAATTGCTGATTATTGCATAGGTAAGTGACTAATTATAGTTCTTCATCTCCCACTTCTTCTTGTTCTGAAATTTATGGGATTGAGGACTGATTTTGGTGTTATAATTCTGGAATTTGGTTGTGCATGTCACACCCCGTTTGCCCCCTAGTTGAATGAGCCATATTTGTATGTGTATGCAATTGCATGAGTTTTGGATTATAAGGGCATTTTAGTAATTTTGCATGTTATAAGAGATTTGCTTGCATGTGGGTGTATGCGTGGTGCCATGGTGTGAGTTAGTGGGATTGGAATGGTGTGTGCGTGAGTGCACCAAAATAGGTTGTGCACTAGTGGGTTTAATTTAGTATGTGGGCATGCATATGGTTGTAAGGTGTGAATTAGGGGTTGCACTTGTGTGTGTTGTGCATACAATTGTAGGGTATGTGTTAGTTGGGAGAGTCTAGTGTGTGTGTATTGCATTAGCATCTAGGGTGTGAGTGACCAAATCCCACCCTTAGGATCTTGACATGTGTCTAGGGTTAAGAAAAGAAAAGGGAAAGAAGAGAAAGGGCAAAAATCAGATTTCCTCATTGTGTTTCCCGTTCTTCACGCCGCCCTCTTCTCTTCTCTTCTTCTTTTCTTCTTCTCTTGGACTTTGGTTGAGATTCAAGGTTGCTAGTGGGGTTTGATCATCATTTTGTAGTAATTGGTAAGTTTCATGCATTCATTTTACCTTTGTTTGAGTTTCCATCTTCTTCTCTTTTCTTGTTTTTGAAATGGGTTTGAAGTTTGGATTTTTGGCTTTGTTTGCTTGTTCTTGGTTGGGTTTCCTAGTTGAGCCTCCCCGGGATCCTAAAGGCAAGGAAGTTGCGGGATCAAGTGGAACTAAACACTAGGAGCTAAGGATTTTGAGGTTTGGGAATTTCTTCCTTTTTATGTGAAAATGTTCATGAGTGTGTTCTTGATGTTTTCTTGGAATTAGGTTGTTAGATGTCCTTTATTTTGATGTTTATGCTATGGGTCTTTGTTTTAGAATGTGGAACTTGCAAGATTATGAATTAATCATGATGAATTCGGATTTGAAGTAATTTGATGCATAAATGGAGTTTGTGAATGATTATTGAAATTAAATGTTCAAATTGATGGATTGGATGAAGTTTATTGTTAATAAATGTTGTATTATGGTTGTTTATGCTTTTGGATGGCTGGATTTGAGGTAAGTCACCTTTGTTTGAGATTTGAGTGGTTGGAGGAAGAAATGGAAGAGGAAAATCTGCAGAATTTCTGCAGATTTTCAAAATCCCGACTCTGTCGCGATCGCGACTACTGTCGCGAGGTCGCGACAGAGAATGGTAGTGGGAGCTTCATTGTCGCGAGCACGCGACGTCCGCCGCGAGTCGCGACAGCCGAAGTGTTATATACCTTCTGTCGCGAGCGCGACAACTGTCGCGATCGCGACAGAGAGTATTGTTGCCAGGTGTTATCGCGACCACGCGATCCGTCGCGAGATCGCGATAGCACCCTTTGCCTTCTGTCGCGATCGCGACATCTGTCGCGAGCGCGACAGAGCCTGACTCTTCCGTTCTCCCCGCGGTCGCGAAATCTGTCGCGCGCGCACAGCGAAGAGACTTTGGTCTCTGTCGCGAGCGCGACAGACGTCGCGAGCGCGACAGTCCCTTGTATGCTGAATGAGTTTCCTTCCTTCGCGTGTGCCTTGAACTTCAGTTTACTTTAGCAGTTACGAGATTTATGCTTGGTAATCTATAAATGATATGCAAGTGTAACCATGATATGATTATGCCCATTTGATGATGATGATTTTGGAAACTGTGAAATGGTTTGAATAATATATATATATGACCTGCTAGAGTCTAGTCAGTGGATAGTTAGGCATGCCTAATAGAGTCTTTGCTGCAGCTTCTGTTATTTCTGTTTGGACCCCGATCAGGTCCCGTTCGTTCCTCGCGAACTTCTGTATTGTGTTTGGATCTTGTTTAAGGTCCTTCTGGAATTGTTTATGAATGAAAGGTTAAAATGGTTTTTCGTATTCGATTGGTACTCGTAAAGTACTTTCTGTTCACTCGTTATCCACTACCTTGAGTCAGCAGGGATTTCATTGTTTAAAGTACTTGTATGAAATGTTATATGAACAAATACATGTTTTATTCTTATGGATTCAATGAAGGAAAGTACAATCTGTTATGAGAATATGATTATTAATATGAACCTTCTGATGAATGGCTATATGTATTTACGCATGTGAATCGCCTTGACGACCGTTGTGAATGGTTGTCTTTATATTATGTGTGTTTTCCCCACTAAGCGTCTATCGCTTAGCACGGTGTGTTTACCCGTGCAGGTGTGGAAGGAGTTGATTTTGGGAGAGTCGTCGCCATCAAAGCCAACACAGCGGGGTCTTAGTGTAGGGCTTATTTTTGTAGCTTATGATTCTTTTTGTATAGAACTCTCATATGATTTTGTATTAGCTTCCGCTTTTGTAATTGAAGTTTTGGGATATGTAATTATCTTTTGTATCTCTAAGTTGATCAGAACAGTAATGTAATGCTTTCATTATATTAATGCATGATCAGCTTCTTTGAATGGTATTGTAAAGTTTTAATTTACCCTGTATTTTGGTATGTATGTTTACGTATGAATGTATGTATATTTCTGTATCTGTGTGGTGGCACCTTTACTCCTACGGTATCTTACTCCTTATCGGATGGGATCGCCTACGTATGGGTAAGGGGTGTTACAAGTTGTGGTATCAGAGCTCCGGTTTAGGCGTTTCTGGGTGATTGCTTATATGATGCTATGTGTGTATATGTCTATGTTTAGGGCTGTGTTGGCTGATATGGTTGTCCTCTTACTTGTTAGATGAATTCTGATTCTGCTCACGGTGCGCTCGAGGAGTCCGCTGAAAGTGTGAACCCTCCAGCGGTAGATCCGTCTGTCTCTGTTTCGGTGTCGGCTCAACATGCTAGGGTCCAACCTGAGGCCGCTGCCATGCCTTTTGAGGCGATGCTTAGATTGCATCAAGACATGGCTCGGGTTTTGGATAGAGTGACTGCCCCGAAAGCCCCGATAGTGAGTCTGAGAAGAGCGGGTGTTGAGGATTTTTATGGGACCGGACTGGATGAATCTGAGTTAGCCGAGAAGTGGCTGGATAAAGTTAAGAGAGCTTTGAGGGAAATCAGGTGCCCTCCTGATCAGCAAGCGGAGTGTGCTGTAGCCTTGCTTCAAGGTTCAGCATACGAATGGTGGGAGTTGGTGTGTAGGCAGCCTCAGATGCCTGACCCTTTGACATGGGATTTCTTTGATGAGCAATTTTCTAAGAAGTATGTGACTCAGGCGTATAGGGACGCTAGATGGGCGCAGTTTTTGAGTTTGAGGCAAAGGGCCTTGTCTGTGGCAGATTATGAGAAGGAGTTTAACCGGTTGTCCCGTTATGCTCCGCGTGGGGTCATGACGGATGATTTTAGATGCAAGCTCTTCGAGGCCGGGTTGAATGATTCTTTGAAGATTGCTTTAGTTTCTTTGATGTGTATGCCGGGGGTACAGTATTATCAGATTGCTGAAGCTGCTTTGAGGGCAGAGAAAGCGGAAACTTTGATTAGAGAGAGAGCTCAGCGCCGGAGTTCTGCTAGAGGTGGTGTTTCCTCATCTTCGGGTAAGAGGTCTAGGAACCCGCAAGATGATCCTGCGGCTGGTTCGGCTTCAAGGGGGAGAAGGCAAGGTTCAGCTGCAGTGTCTGGTTCTGGTCTGGGTGGCCGGTCTGACGCTGCACCCGTTTGTTCGAACTGCAGTAAGACTCACTGGGGTGAGTGTAGGTGGCTTACTGGTGGGTGTTTTAGGTGTGGAAGCACTGAACACCGTGTGGCTAATTGTCCTCAGATGAGTGAAGACTCGGGTCCTCCGGGAGGAGCTAGCAGAGTTGGATCGAATGCTCCGCAGGCCCCTAGAGGTAGAGGTAGAGGAAGAGGTCGAGGCGGTCGACCCAGAGATGTAGCTGGTTCTGAGACAGTTGAGCGTCCTCCTCAGGGTGCCGTTAGAGCTTATGCAGTGAGAGCCAGAGATGAGCAGGATGCCCCTGATGTGATTGCTGGTAAGTTCCTACTCCATGACACTGAATTATATGCTCTAATAGATCCTGGTTCCACACACTCATATTTGTGCACACATAAGTTTATTGATAAGTTGCATGTGGTAGAACAGTTAGACTATGAGATTTGTGTGACCAATCCGTTAGGGCATAGTGTCAGTGTGAGTAGAATTTATAGGAATTGTCCGTTGATGGTTGAGAATGTTGAGTTTCCTGTGGATTTGATAGAGTTGCCCTTCAGAGAGTATGATTTGATTTTGGGTATGGACTGGTTGAGTAAGCATAGAGCCGTGGTTGATTGTCATAGGAAGACTTTCGTGCTTTGAGATAGGAATCGAGTTCCCGTGTTTGTCAGAGGTTTGGGTGCTAGTTCCGTGCACAATGTGATTTCTGCTATTCAAGCTAAGAGGTTTATGAGAAAAGGTTGTGAGGCTTTTCTGGCTGTGGTTTTGGATTCCAGGAGGGATCAAGTTAGGATTGAGAACATCCCTATTGTTCGAGAGTTCAGTGATGTTTTTCCGAGTGACTTGCCTGGTTTGCCTCCAGAGAGGGAAGTTGAGCTAGCCATAGAGATTATGCCGGGTACCACACCGGTGTCGAAGGCACCTTATCGGATGGCTCCTATAGAGTTGAGAGAACTTAAAACTCAACTGCAAGAGCTGTTGGATAAGGGATACATTCGACCCAGCATATCTCCTTGGGGAGCTCCGGTACTGTTTGTTAAGAAGAAGGATGGATCCTTGAGGATGTGTATAAACTACAGGCAGATTAATAAGGTCACAGTGAAGAATAAATATCCGTTGCCCAGAGTTGAAGATTTGTTTGATCAGCTGCGAGGTGCGGGTGTGTTTTCTAAGATTGACCTTCGGTCTGGGTATTATCAGCTTCGTGTTAAAGATCAGGATGTGGTCAAGACTGCATTTCGGACTCGGTATGGCCACTATGAGTTCCTTGTTATGCCGTTTGGTTTGACTAATGCTCCAGCGGCATTCATGGATTTGATGAATAGGGTGTTCAGGCCATACTTAGACCGGTTTGTAGTAGTTTTTATAGATGATATTTTGGTATTTTCCAAGGATGAAGCCGAGCATGAAGAGCATCTTCGGTTAGTTTTGCAGATTTTGAGAGAGCATCGGTTGTTTGCTAAGTTGAGTAAGAGTGATTTTTGGCTTAAGGAAGTGTCGTTTTTGGGTCATATAGTTTCAGCGAAGGGTATTCAAGTGGATCCAGCTAAGATTGAGGCGATAGTAGATTGGAAATCGCCTAGGAATGTCCAGGAAGTGAGGAGTTTCCTTGGTCTGGCGGGTTATTACCGTCGGTTCGTTAAGGGTTTTTCAGTGATTGCTGCTCCGATGACCAGGTTATTGAGGAAAGGAATTAAGTTCGAATGGTCGGATAAGTGCCAAGTTTGTTTTGAGAGGTTGAAGTAGTTGTTGGTTGAAGCTCCTATATTAACTCAACCCACCTCGGGTAAGGAGTTTGTTATATATAGTGACGCTTCAGGTGTTGGTTTGGGATGTGTTCTGATGCAGGAAGGTAAGGTAGTGGCTTATGCTTCTCGACAGTTGAAGCCGCACGAAAGGAATTATCCGACGCATGATCTCGAGTTAGCTGCAGTTGTCTTTGCTTTGAAGATTTGGCGTCATTATCTCTACGGTGAGAAGTGTAGAATCTTTTCGGACCACAAAAGTTTGAAGTATTTTCTGACTCAGAAGGAATTGAATATGAGGCAACGTCGTTGGCTTGAGCTGTTTAAGGACTACGATTGCATTGTGGATTACCATCCGGGTAAGGCCAATGTAGTCGCGGATGCGTTGAGTAGGAAGTCAGTTTCTGCCTTGTTTTTGAGAAGGTTTAGATGGAGGTTTGGTTCCGATGGAGCTTTGTTAGCACAGTTGAGGGTCAAGCCTACTTTGAGACAGCAGATAGTTGATGCTCAGAAGGTAGATGAGAAACTTCAGCGGATTGTTCAAGAAGTCGGTTTAGGTAAGCAGTCAGAGTTTTCGGTTCAGGATGGGGTTCTTCTGTTTGGGAACCGTTTGTGTGTACCGAATAGTGCTGAGTTGAGAAGACAGATTTTGGATGAGGCGCATAGTTCAGTTTTCACCATGCATCCTGGCAGTGTAAAGATGTACCGGGATTTGAAGCAGTTCTTTTGGTGGTCTGGTATGAAGAGGGAAATCGTGGACTTTGTATCTAAGTGCCTGACTTGTCAGCAAGTCAAGGCTGAGCACCAGGTTCCTTCTGGTTTGCTCACGCCTTTGTCTATTCCCGAATGGAAGTGGGATGACATCGCCATGGATTTTGTCTCCGGTTTACCTTTGTCTCAGAGAAAGCATGATTCTGTTTGGGTTGTTGTCGATCGACTCACGAAGTCTGCTCACTTTTTACCGGTTAGGATGGATTATTCGATGAGTAGATTGGCCAGTATGTATGTTGATGAGATAGTGCGATTGCATGGAGTACCTCTGTCCATAGTTTCTGATAGGGACCCAAGGTTCACATCTAAGTTCTGGAAAGAGTTGCAGCGAGCTTTGGGTACCAAGTTGAAGTTCAGTACAGCATTTCATCCGCAGAAAGATGGTCAATCCGAGCGTGTGATTCAGATCTTAGAGGATATGATGAGGGCTTGTGTTTTGGACTTTCCGGGTAGCTGGGACAAGTACGTATCATTGATGGAATTTGCCTACAACAACAGTTTTCAGTCAAGCATTGGTATGTCACCTTTTGAGGCTCTGTATGGACGTCAGTGTAGGACTCCTGTTTGTTGGACAGAGTTGTCTGAGAGGTCAATGATTGGGCCAGATCTGGTTAGAGACACAGAAGAAAAGATCAGAGTTGTGCAGCGGAATTTGAAAGTGGCCAAGGATCGACAGAAGTCTTATGCCAATCTGAAGAGAAAGGATGTACAGTTTGAAGTTGGGGACAAGGTTTTTCTTAAAGTGTCTCCTTGGAGAAGAGTACTTCGATTTGGAAAGAAAGGGAAGCTTAGTCCTCGCTTTATTGGTCCGTATGAGGTATTAGCAAGAGTTGGTCCAGTGGCTTATAGGCTAGCTTTGCCGTTGGAATTGTCAAAGCTTCATGATGTGTTTCACGTTTCTATGCTCCGTCGATATAGATCGGATCCTTCCCATGTGTTGTCGGTTCAAGAAGTTCAAGTGCAGTCAGATTTTTCCTACGATGAGGAGCCTAGAGCTATCCTAGAGCGGGAAGTACGTCAGCTGAGGAATAAGCAGATTCCTTTGGTCAAGGTTTTGTGGAATCACCATGGGGTTGAGGAAGCAACTTGGGAACCGGAGGAATCGATGAGATTGCAGTATCCGCAATTGTTCTGTTCAGGTGAGAATTTCGAGGACGAAATTCTTGTTAGTAGGGGAGAGTTGTCACACCCCGTTTGCCCCCTAGTTGAATGAGCCATATTTGTATGTGTATGCAATTGCATGAGTTTTGGATTATAAGGGCATTTTAGTAATTTTGCATGTTATAAGAGATTTGCTTGCATGTGGGTGTATGCGTGGTGCCATGGTGTGAGTTAGTGGGATTGGAATGGTGTGTGCGTGAGTGCACCAAAATAGGTTGTGCACTAGTCGGTTTAATTTAGTATGTGGGCATGCATATGGTTGTAAGGTGTGAATTAGGGGTTGCACTTGTGTGTGTTGTGCATACAATTGTAGGGTATGTGTTAGTTGGGAGAGTCTAGTGTGTGTGTATTGCATTAGCATCTAGGGTGTGAGTGACCAAATCCCACCCTTAGGATCTTGACATGTGTCTAGGGTTAAGAAAAGAAAAGGGAAAGAAGAGAAAGGGCAAAAATCAGATTTCCTCATTGTGTTTCCCGTTCTTCACGCCGCCCTCTTCTCTTCTCTTCTTCTTTTCTTCTTCTCTTGGACTTTGGTTGAGATTCAAGGTTGCTAGTGGGGTTTGATCATCATTTTGTAGTAATTGGTAAGTTTCATGCATTCATTTTACCTTTGTTTGAGTTTCCATCTTCTTCTCTTTTCTTGTTTTTGAAATGGGTTTGAAGTTTGGATTTTTGGCTTTGTTTGCTTGTTCTTGGTTGGGTTTCCTAGTTGAGCCTCCCCGGGATCCTAAAGGCAAGGAAGTTGCGGGATCAAGTGGAACTAAACACTAGGAGCTAAGGATTTTGAGGTTTGGGAATTTCTTCCTTTTTATGTGAAAATGTTCATGAGTGTGTTCTTGATGTTTTCTTGGAATTAGGTTGTTAGATGTCCTTTATTTTGATGTTTATGCTATGGGTCTTTGTTTTAGAATGTGGAACTTGCAAGATTATGAATTAATCATGATGAATTCGGATTTGAAGTAATTTGATGCATAAATGGAGTTTGTGAATGATTATTGAAATTAAATGTTCAAATTGATGGATTGGATGAAGTTTATTGTTAATAAATGTTGTATTATGGTTGTTTATGCTTTTGGATGGCTGGATTTGAGGTAAGTCACCTTTGTTTGAGATTTGAGTGGTTGGAGGAAGAAATGGAAGAGGAAAATCTGCAGAATTTCTGCAGATTTTCAAAATCCCGACTCTGTCGCGATCGCGACTACTGTCGCGAGGTCGCGACAGAGAACGGTAGTGGGAGCTTCATTGTCGCGAGCACGCGACGTCCGCCGCGAGTCGCGACAGCCGAAGTGTTATATACCTTCTGTCGCGAGCGCGACAACTGTCGCGATCGCGACAGAGAGTATTGTTGCCAGGTGTTATCGCGACCACGCGATCCGTCGCGAGATCGCGATAGCACCCTTTGCCTTCTGTCGCGATCACGACATCTGTCACGAGCGCGACAGAGCCTGACTCTTCCGTTCTCCCCGCGGTCGCGAAATCTGTCGCGCGCGCACAGCGAAGAGACTTTGGTCTCTGTCGCGAGCGCGACAGACGTCGCGAGCGCGACAGTCCCTTGTATGCTGAATGAGTTTCCTTCCTTCGCGTGTGCCTTGAACTTCAGTTTACTTTAGCAGTTACGAGATTTATGCTTGGTAATCTATAAATGATATGCAAGTGTAACCATGATATGATTATGCCCATTTGATGATGATGATTTTGGAAACTGTGAAATGGTTTGAATAATATATATATATGACCTGCTAGAGTCTAGTCAGTGGATAGTTAGGCATGCCTAATAGAGTCTTTGCTGCAGCTTCTGTTATTTCTGTTTGGACCCCGATCAGGTCCCGTTCGTTCCTCGCGAACTTCTGTATTGTGTTTGGATCTTGTTTAAGGTCCTTCTGGAATTGTTTATGAATGAAAGGTTAAAATGGTTTTTCGTATTCGATTGGTACTCGTAAAGTACTTTCTGTTCACTCGTTATCCACTACCTTGAGTCAGCAGGGATTTCATTGTTTAAAGTACTTGTATGAAATGTTATATGAACAAATACATGTTTTATTCTTATGGATTCAATGAAGGAAAGTACAATCTGTTATGAGAATATGATTATTAATATGAACCTTCTGATGAATGGCTATATGTATTTACGCATGTGAATCGCCTTGACGACCGTTGTGAATGGTTGTCTTTATATTCTGTGTGTTTTCCCCACTAAGCGTCTATCGCTTAGCACGGTGTGTTTACCCGTGCAGGTGTGGAAGGAGTTGATTTTGGGAGAGTCGTCGCCAACACAGCGGGGTCTTAGTGTAGGGCTTATTTTTGTAGCTTATGATTCTTTTTGTATAGAACTCTCATATGATTTTGTATTAGCTTCCGCTTTTGTAATTGAAGTTTTGGGATATGTAATTATCTTTTGTATCTCTAAGTTGATCAGAACAGTAATGTAATGCTTTCATTATATTAATGCATGATCAGCTTCTTTGAATGGTATTGTAAAGTTTTAATTTACCCTGTATTTTGGTATGTATGTTTACGTATGAATGTATGTATATTTCTGTATCTGTGTGGTGGCACCTTTACTCCTACGGTATCTTACTCCTTATCGGATGGGATCGCCTACGTATGGGTAAGGGGTGTTACAGTGCATGTGGTGGTGGTTATGAGAAAAGAGAAAGGAAACATGGAGATTGATGAATCAAGTATCAAGTGAGCATTGGAGCAAAGGAGATGAGGTTTGGGAACTAATTATTTATGTGTGTCAATTGATTGCTTGTGTACATTAAGTATGTAAATAGTGTTTTGTGGTGTGCTGGATTGAAGAAATGATTATGTTGAGTGATAATGAATATCATGAGTTTGGTTGACCTAAGATTGATCCCTAACGTTGAATGAATTGTGAATTGTTGTATTTATGCTAATCAATGAATTTTCTAAGAAAGTGTTTATGCCGTGATGTGCATAATTAAGTTCAAAAAGTGTATTATGAGTGTGATGATAAAGTGATGCTAAATAGGTTAGTTTGTAGTTAAAGAGCTGGAAGTGCAAAAATTGAGTTGGGGTCCATTTAACTTGCTTTATTTATAAGTGTTTTAACTTGAGTTAGATGACTGTAAAAATGAATGGGGATGATGGGATTAGGTTCCTATAATATGTTTCTAAAATGGTCTTAGTAATGATCATAATGAATTGAGGGCTTTAAAGTTTGTAAAAGTGAATTAAAGTGTAGCTAATTCTGTAGGAGGGCCTTTTGGAGCTTGTTAAGTTCCTTGGACAATAACTCCTTATGTTTTAATCAAATTGAGATGAGAATTGTGACTAATATAAGTTAACATATATATGAATAAATGATTAGTAGAGCATGTTGGTTCAAATGTCATTAAAGTTGAATTTAGAAGTCATATGTACATAGTAGGAAAAATGTGCTTGTAGAGTAAGTTTCTGGGTAAGTCTCTTTTGACCTTTAGTGACTATTTTGCCCATAGATTGAGTTGTAGTGCTTAAATGTGGTTGCTTAAAAATGGATATGAAACCTAATATCCACACCTAAAAACATCTAAAATATGGATGAGCTAATTCTGGCTCTAATTGTGTCAAAAAGTTTTCCAAACGTAGGTATCCCTATTCTGGCAGGTTCATTAGAACAATATATAGTGTTTAGGTCATATCTTTTGTTTTAGATGTCCAAATGACCTGAAATTTGTCCCATTGGAAACTTAGCATCCTTGAGAACAATTAATAACAAGGTTAGTTTTCCTAAAAATTAGGTCTAGATGTCGATTTCGGCGATACAATTTTAAGGTGAAAAGCAGTCTCAAGTTTTAGCTTCTGTTTTGTTAAATTTTGGCACGTCACGGTGACAACCAAAGTGATTGCCACCGTAACCAATGTCTAGAGAAGGTAGAATGCTTATTTTTGGACCTCACGGTCACAACAAAGTCATTGCCACCATGACCCCTTCAGTTTTGACTATTTTATGTGTTTTTCTTCCCGAATTGAACCCGCATTGTATCGAAACTTTCTAGGATCTATCCGATGCATATTTTGGACTATAAAATGAGTATAAGAATAGTTATCATTGGGGAAATACACATGAATATGATTGCTATTAGTAATAAATTAATGAAGTAATAATGTATAATTATATGAAATAGAATGTAGTCAAGTTAAATGACATTTGAGGATTTTGATGCCTTAATTTGTATGAGCATGTATAATATGAATAAGTATGCATAATTATGAATTGAGATTAAGTTATACACACATGAAGGATATCAAATGAAATGAGTTTGCTTAATGTGAATATGTATAAATGTGATATATTCAATGAATGTGTGATTGAAGCATTTACCAAATATTATTGTATGATGCATGAATTGATATAGATGTTACTATAGTATTATCTTACGTAAGATATTTAATGATATTATATTGGCTCTGGTGGATATATGAGTAATTATATATTATGATAATGATAAAGGTGATTTAATGTTTTAAACTTATGAATTTTTATTTACATGGAGACCAATAGGGTGGCAATCGGGTGAGTATATGTGCTTCATTAAATGTAGAAGCAATGTGTATAAATTAAATAATGAAGTGCGACATACCTTGAATTTCATTCTGCCGAATTGGGTTGGTATGTCACGGTGACAACCAAATGGTTGCCAACGTGAGGTACCCCTATTTTGCACAATGAACTATAAAACTTGAATAAATGATATATATATGTATACTCAATAATGAAAGCATGTCTAGCATCATCTGATGTGGATTATTATGTGTTAAATGCTATGATTAAGTATGACGAATGAATGTGATTAATGAATGTGGGCTTGCTTGATAAGGCATGTGAATGTTTAAATTACAGTTTATACTATGTTGCTTTATGCGTTATGATATGAATAAGATTAAGTTGGATCAAAAGAACAAATATTCGGGTTAATAATTTAGCCTGCGAGTCAAGTAGTGGATAAATAGGCATGCCTATAGGGTCTAAGTGCTGCAGCCCAATGCGTCCGATTCCTTTCGAATCACAATGCGATTTAAATCCTTATTGGATTTCCTAATACGAAATTATATTGGTATTTTGTGTAACACCCCGATACCCCCGTTGGATGGAAACCGGAGTGCCACGCGGGCAAACACAAATACAAATCCAAATACACACTAATAAACAAAACCAAAATGAGATATAAAGAAACCTTTAAACATAATATAGCAAGTCCTTGAACATACATCATATCAATATCGTTTTACCAAACAGGATTGTGAGCAAATACATATACCAAAATAGTTATTCCATTACAAAAGATTCATTTTGCTATGAACAAGCCAAGTACAAAATAACAGCGGAAGACACAAAAATAAACTTCATCCAAAAAGACTTCTAGTGGCCGACCTGCAGATGTCTGACTCCAAATCGAACTCGCCACCTGCACGGGAAAAGAACCCATGCTAAGCTATAACGCTTAGTGGGGAGGAACAAAACAAACGGAAATACGCATATACAATATTTACAACAATAATTTAAACTCATCGTAACCATAAACGTGCAATTAAGTTTTGATTCAATAATCAAAGGCATCAAAATTACATATAAGCATATTTTCATAATTCTACAAGACATGCATCAACATACTTTACAAGCAATTAACTATTCAATTCATACTTCTCACCATTCTAAGTACACAGATGCAAGGTACATATCATAAAGTTATTCATGAATTCTTACTCATCTTATACATTTAATCCTCAATATACATCTCAACATATGCAACACATAATAACATATAGCCTGATTAGTCTGAAAATACCCTTTAGAAGTGGATACGGTCCATTGGATACTGATAGAACACAATATCCCAAGCATATGGAGACATGAGTCTCAAACATGTGATTTTCATATGGAGACCGAAGTCTCTCATTATTTCCATATAGACCTAAACGGGGTCGAAACAAGGATCCAAACGGGACCTGCATATAACGTTTTATCATATAGCAGCTGCACACACACCCTGACCTAAGTAAGCGCTTACTTATCCACTACTATGACTATTCAGTCTTAAAAACACAACTCAAAAACTCACGTATCATTATCATATCATGTGAATTGAATTAAATACGAACCTATAACTCATGTATACATGTATATCGATCAAATTCAAAAATATATAAATATATATATCAAATACAGGAGGTAATAAGAACATATAACTCACATTGAAATAATCCATGTTCATGTAAATTATAAGCATTTAAATCATGTACATCATTATTAATCATGTATACATATCTCATAATTAAACAATTATCAAATTGTAATACAGATTAAAACCCAATCATGATTCATGTAGTGAAAAACCCCATATAACAGAAGTTTAAAACTTTGTTTTTAAAATAGGGCAGAAGAGGAAGAGAGGCCAGTCACGAGTCACACAGGCAATTGTGACTCGTGACGCTAGCTTCTCGCAAGCGTCTCACAAAAGGGCGGTCATGAGTCGTGATCGTCCATCACGACTCGTGACACCAACACTAAGGAAGGGGAGGTCACGAGTCGAGATCTCGTGACGCAAGCTTCTCGCAGCAGAAGGGACGGTCACGAGTGGTGATCCTCCATCACGACTCGTGACTGCCCAGGGAAGAGGGTCACGAGTCATGATTCTCACTCATGACTCGTGATCCTCCTCACTCTCCGCTAGAAGGAAGAAATGGTTCCTAGAATTTTCAGAAAACATGAAAAACAGAGTACATCAAGAATTCAAAACTCCATCTTGCCCAAAGCCATTTTCATGCAATAAATATGCAAACACGTACCTTCAAGTCTCTAGAATACATTTATAGGAATCTTAATACAAGTCACGTATTATTACTATTCAAATAGAGGGCAATACCAAAACGTCAACAACCCAGGATTTTACATTCACACTCATGTATATACATCTCTATTTTAACGTTCAAAACATCAGAACTTCACCACTACAAATCATACATATAAATTTATCTTACTCTTGCATTTTGATATACAAACACACATAAATAACATTCACATCAGAACAGCAAACAGGATCAAAAATGAGAAAGGACAGACACTCCCAAACCTGATAATGAAGTTCAACTTCCACTGTAACCTTCAATCCACAACCTTTCCTTTTCCTTTATCCTTCCTCTTCTCTTCAGCAGTTTTCATGAACCGACAAATAAAACACAATATCAACCCAATGAAATAGTAATGAATATCACGAAAGAAGGAGAAGATGGAGAACCACACATAAACTTACAGCCACTTACCTCCTGAAACTTCTTCTAAACTCAAACCCTAGCTCCACAATGGATGAACACACATGCAAATGGGAAAGAACAGAAAATGGAGAGGAGAAGAGTGGCTAACGTGAGAGAGAGCAAGAGAGAAAGAGAGTGAAATCTGATGGCTTCTTTAGGAAGCTAAAGAAAAATTCTGAAACCCTCTTTTCTCTCTCCCACATGCACACATTCACCTCTCCACTTGTCATGTTCTGATTGGACCCCCAAATCCACTAATAACTCTTTTTCCAATAGCTCCTTACAATTACTAATAAATCCTTGTCAAAATACTTTTTACTCACTAAATAAAAATCTGCAATTTAATACTTTTAATTCCTTGCAATTAAATCCTCTTTCACTTGTAAAATTACCCAATTGCCCTTAATTACTCTTGTAAAAATTACCAACATATCCATATTATCCAATTAAAATTGCTAATTCCAACTAGGCCACTTTTGGGGTGTGACAATTCTCTCCCCCTTAAGAAATTTCGTCCTCGAAATTTCCCCGCTTATCATATACATCTGAAAATATCAAAACCGAAACAAAACAAAACTTAACATATCAACACTTACCAGAAGGACCTGCGGTATCAGTCGCATCTTCTCTAATCAAAGCATATACCCTAGGCCGATTATATTCTTCCGTAGCACCAGGTCGTTGTACCGTCTCTAATGGTGCTCGCGGAGCTCTACTTCTATCACGGTTGCTTCGAATCAGATTGGATCTTCTACTTTCTTTTTGATTCTCGTCCTCTTGCCGATTAGGGCAACTAGCTAATGGATGCTCCATACTCCCTCACTTAAAGCATGCACCGGTAATCTTGTGACATGTACCCCAATGGTACCTATGACAATGCTCACACTCCGGTGCTCGATTTCCCTTACTACCATGTGGGGCTACACTCCCTACTTGCGAAGGCACTTGGACAGTCTCTCTATTTCCTTGTCCACCTGGAGCACCCTTGGGTTTCTTATTACTAGCAACTCCATCATCCGATGCTCTTCTCTTATGCGCCATGTTTTGCTTTACCATCTCAGATTCTTCTAACTTCATTGCCGCTGCCACAAGCTGATAATACCCCACTGGTTGCAAGATGGTCATTGCAGACAAAGGACCTCTAAACACCTCACGCAGTCCCTCTTTAAAGTGCCTACATCTGAACTCATCCGTCAACAACTGCTCGGGCACATACTTACTCAACCGGTTGAATTCCTTATCATACTCACTCACGGTCATACCCCACTGCTTCAAACTGATAAACTCTCTCCACTTGGCTTCTTGGTATGCCTTTGTCACATACTTCTGCTCAAATTCTTGCTTGAAGAATTCCCATGTCAACTCGGCTGGTCGCTGAGGATTTCGCATCACAAGTTCCCACCAATCATACGCTGATCCTTGAAGCAAAGACACTGCACAAAGCACCCTCTGGTCTGCAGGACATCTAATCTCTTGCAAAATCTGACCTACCCTCTTAAACTAAAACTCAGCCACATCTGATTCATCCAAAGCAGTCCCATGAAAATCCTCTGCTCCTCTTTTTCTTAACAACTCAGTTGGAGCCTTTGGAGCAGTCAACCTATCTACTGCTTGTAGCAAACCTTGCACTAATGCTGGATCCAGACCACCACCCATATTCGGACCTACCGTTGGTGCATGTTCCTGTGCATGCCTATCCTGTCCGACCGGATCACCTCCTCTGACCGGATTATCTCTACGACCCACATTGACACTGTCCATTGTGTCGCCCATATACTCACTTGGATCCGACTCCATATAAACACTACACAACACAAGACATCTGCATTAGACCACGACACAAAACTGACTCGCATGCATAGACTCGACTCTTCACTCAAACAATCTCAACATAACCCAGAACCACCAAACCGGGCTCTGATACCAAGCTCTAACACCCCGATACCCCTGTTGGAAGGATACCAGAGCGCCACGCTGGCAAACACAAATACAAATCCAAATACACACTAATAAACAAAACCAAAATGAGATATAAAGAAACCTTTAAACATAATATAGCAAGTCCTTGAACATACATCATATCAATATCGTTTTACCAAATAGGCTTGTGAGCAAATACATATACCAAAATAGTTGTTCCCTTACAAAAGATTCATTTTGCTATGAACAAGCCAAGTACAAAATAACAGCGGAAGACACAAAAATAAACTTCATCCAAAATGACTTCTAGTGGCCGACCTGCAGATGTCTGACTCGAAACCGAACTCGCCACTTGCACGGGAAAAGAACCCGTGCTATGCGATAACGCTTAGTGGGGAGGAACAAAACAAACGGAAATACGCGTATACAATATTTACAACAATAATTTAAACTCATCGTAACCATAAACGTGCAATTAAGTTTTAATTCAATAATCAAAGGCATCAAAATTACATATAAGCATATTTTCATAATTCTACAAGACATGCATCAACATACTTTACAAGCAATTAACTATTCAATTCATACTTCTCACCATTCTAAGTACACAGATACAAGGTACATATCATAAAGTTATTCATGAATTCTTACTCATCTTAAACATTTAATCCTCAATATACATCTCAACATATGCAACACATAATAACATATAGCCTAATTAGTCTGAAAATACTCTTTAGAAGTGGATACGGTCCATTGGATACTGATAAAACACAGTATCCCAAGCATATGGAGACATGAGTCTCAAACATGTGATTTTCATATGGAGACAAAAGTCTCTCATTATTTCCATATAGACCCAAATGGTGTCGAAACAAGGATCCAAACGGGACTCGCACATAACGTTTTATCATATAGCAGCTGCACACACACCTTGACCTAAGTAAGCGCTTACTTATCAACTACTATTACTATTCAGGCTTAAAAACACAACTCAAAAACTCACGTATCATTATCATATCATGTGAATTGAATTAAATACGAACCTATAACTCATGTATACATGTATATCGATCAAATTCGAAAATATATAAATATATACATCAAATACAGGAGGTAATAAGAACATATAACTCACATTGAAATAATCCATGTTCATGTAAATTATAAGCATTTAAATCATGTACATCATTATTAATCATGTATACATATCTCATAATTAAAAAATTATCAAATTGTGATACAGATTAAAACCCAATCATGTGTCATGTAGTGAAAAACCCCATATAATAGAAGTTTAAAACTTTGTTTTTAAAACAGGGCAGAAGAGGAAGAGAGGCCAGTCATGAGTCACACAGGCAATTGTGACTCGTGACACTAGCTTCTCGCAAGCGTCTCACAAAAGGGCGGTCACGAGTCGTGATCCTCCATCACGACTCGTGACACCAACACTAAGGAAGGGGCGGTCAAGAGTCGAGATCTCGTAATGCAAGCTTCTCGCAGCAGAAGGGACGGTCACAAGTGGTGATCCTCCATCACGACTCGTGACACCAACACTAAGGAAGGGGAGGTCACGAGTCGAGATCTCGTGACGCAAGCTTCTCGCAGCAGAAGGGATGGTCACGAGTGGTGATCCTCCATCACGACTCGTGACTGCCCAGGGAAGAGGGTCACAAGTCGTGATTCTCACTCACGACTCGTGATCCTCCTCACTCTCCGCTAGAAGGAAGAACTGGTTCCTAGAATTTTCAGAAAACATGAAAACAGAAATCGTGGAAAACAGAGTACATCAAGAATTCAAAACTCCATCTTGCCCAAAACCATTTTCATGAAATAAATATGCAAACACGTACCTTCAAGTCTCCAGAATACATTTATAGGAATCTTAATACAAGTCACGTATTATTACTATTCAAACAGAGGGCAATACCAGAACGTCAACAACCCAGGATTTTGCATTCACACTCATGTATATACATCTCTATTTTAACGTTCAAAACATCAGAACTTCACCACTACAAATCATACATATAAATTTATGTTACTCTTGCATTTCGATATACAAACACACATAAATAAAATTCACATCAGAACAGCAAACAGGATCAAAAATGAGAAAGGACAGACACTCCCAAACCTGATAATGAAGTTCAACTTCCACTGTAACCTTCAATCCACAACCTTTCCTTTTCCTTTATCCTTCCTCTTCTCTTCAGCAGTTTTCACGAACCGACAAATAAAACACAATATCAACCCAATGAAACAGTAATGAATATCCCGAAAGAAGGAGAAGATGGAGAACCACACATAAACTTACAGCCACTTACCTCCTGAAACTTCTTCTAAACTCAAACCCTAGCTCCACAATGGATGAACACACATGCAAATGGGAAAGAACAGAAAATGGAGAGGAGAAGAGTGGCTAACGTGAGAGAGAGCAAGAGAGAAAGAGAGTGAAATCTGATGGCTTCTTTAGGAAGCTAAAGAAAAATTCTGAAACCCTCTTTTCTCTCTCCCACATGCACACACTCACCTCTCCACTTGTCATGTTCTGATTGGACCCCCAAATCCACTAATAACTCTTTTTCCAATAGCTCCTTACAATTACTAATAAATCCTTATCAAAATACTTTTTACTCACTAAATAAAAATCTGCAATTTAATACTTTTAATTCCTTGCAATTAAATCCTCTTTCACTTGTAAAATTACCCAATTGCCCTTAATTACTCTTGTAAAAATTACCAACATATCCATATTGTCCAATTAAAATTGTTAATTCCAACTAGGCCACTTTTGGGGTGTGATATTTTGTACCTTAGGGTACCAATGCGAATATGAGGTATCCATGGATGCCAATGTGATTACTGTACCAATGTGGGTACCAATGCGATACCCGTTATCTGCATCCTTGAATTGTAGGCAAGGCTAATGAAATTGTTGAGCATTTATAAAGAATGTGATATTATTGGAAATGTGAATGCAATGCGTTAAATTCTAACTTGTGATACAACCATATGAACATGATTTATTAGTACGGCTATGTGTAAATCAAGATGTATGATATGCAATGTTTATATTAAGTTAATCCCAAAGTGTACGTATGTTCAGATATATGTGTGAAAGAGGTATTCTGGTGTGCATGGTAAATATCATTGTCCATTTATAAGAATGATGGAAATAAAGTATAGAATGAATGTTATGTTGTGAAAATAGTAATGTAAATCCATGCATATGCAAGTGCTAATGGTTATTTTGTTATGTATATATATGAATTTGTATGTGCGATACAAGTAAAGATAAGACTTATAGAATCGAAATGATTGACTTTAATGATATTGATAATTACTTATTATGTAGTCATTGATGGTTAATCTGAAATTATATATGTGTAATTATATATGATCACTTAGATGTGATAGATGATGTAACACCCCAACACTCCCCCGTTGGAAGGGATGCCGGTTGCCACACGCACAAACTCATATACAAACTCAAATACGTACACATATACTCATATAAGTTAAGAAAACAAATACATTTAATCAAAAGATAACAAATCCATATATATATAACCCTATAGTTTTTACAAAAGGAATTTGTAAAAGATAAACTTTTAACATATACATATACAAAATCATTCTTTACAAAAATTACATTTCCAAAATTCGTTCCATAAATAAAATACAGTGGAAGACAAAATAATTCCAATTAAAGACTTCTAGTGGCCGACCTGCAGATGTCTGACTCCAAAATGAACCTGGCACCTACACGGGGAAAGAGCCCGTGCTAAACGATAGCGCTTAGTGGGGAGGAACAACACATGCATGTACATATAATTGCAATAAACATATATATAAGCTTAATAATAACAATAGCATATGGACATATACTACTCATGCTTATAACAAGTATTCATCATACACGTATATCGGAAAGTAACCATTCATATCCAAGTAGTCAATATTCATGTATCAACAGGAATATAATCATATAACCATTCATACCCGAATACAAGTATTCCATTTTATCATGTCATAACGCATATACATATACATGTAACATATATTCATTTCATATAACTAATAGCTTCATATATCAATCTCATGTACAACCTCAAGAAGTAGCCTGATTACTCGCTAACTAGTAGATACGGGTACTAATGATACTAATAGGACATAGTATCCCAAGCATGTGGAGACATGGGTCTCAAAACATTTTTATAATCATGTATACCCGAAAGTATACCGGAGACCGAGGCCTCAAACATCTTATATAACCCAAACGGGGCCCAAATCAAAGACCCAAACGGGGCCCACAAGTAACAAGTAACATATGGCAGCTGCACTCATACCCTTAGCCTTGATAAGTGCTTATCTATCCACTAACTATGACTACTAGGCTCTAATAACAACTCAATCATGATCTAAAACAATTATCATATAATAGAGGATAAATCAAGTATAATCATGTTATTTTATGCATACATCTGTATTTAATCAAGATGAAGACATATAAATCATGTACAAATCTAATTAAGAACATATAATTTATCAATTAATAGGCCATATAAGACAAATCATGTGTCATATAGTAAAAACCCATGTAAAATAAGCTCAAAACTCTTTTTCAAAACAGGGCAAGAGAGGCCTCACTGTCGTGCTCGCGACAGCGACAGGAAGAGAAGTCATTCACGAGTCGCACATGCTGTGCCGAATCGTGATGCTAGGACCTCCCGCCTCGCAGGAAAGGGATGGTCACGAGTCGTGATCCTCCCTCACGACTCGTGATGCCAACGCTTCATAGGAAGAGGAGGTCACGAGTCGTGATCCTCCCTCACTCCTCGTGACTGCCAAGGGAAGAGGGGTACGAGAAATGATCCTCACTCACGACTCATGACCTTCCCACTTCAAGACTTCATACTACAGAGCAAAAATCCCGCGAGAAGGAGAAGAGCCGGTTCTATCGCGCTCGCGACAGAATCGATTCTCCTCGATCTCCAAAAACGCAGAAACAGAATTTGAAGGAAATCAAAACCAAACTTCACCCAAACCCATATGTCATGCAATTTCATGTAAAAGCTTACCTTTTTTGCCTCCAAATCATGTTCACAATCATAATAACACAAATCACACAATATTATCACACATCAAAACAACATTTACGGAGATTCCAAAAACCCAGAAATTCATCTCACATTCATGTATAATACACTCTAAATCAACATGCAAACCACTGTAACTATCTCGTCACAAATCATGTATACAAATCAATTATACTCATACATTTTCATATACCAAAACACATAAATAATAGAAACATTTGAACTCAAAACAGGATCCAAAACGAGAATGGATAGAACACTCTCCAACAACTCCCAAACCTAAAATGGAGCTCAACCCGCTAGCTTCAGAATCCAACCTTTCCTTTTCCTTTATCCTTCCTTCTCTCTTCAGATTCTTGCACAAACCAAATCAAAACCAAAGCTTAGTTAACCCATGCAAACAACCACATAACCCAAATCCAACCCGTGAGAAGGAAAAGAAGAAGAAAACCTAAAGTACTTGCAGCTACTTACCTCTAGGAACCCTTCAAAACTCAAAACCCTAGCTCAAAGATTGAAGAATAGCACATGCAAGGCTTGAGAGTAAAAATGGAGAAGAGAAAGAAAAACGTGAGAGGGCAAGGGCAGAGGAGCAAAATCCAATAGCTTCCACGGGAAGCTAAAGTTTCCAGCCTTCCTTCTCTCTACTCCTTTCAAATCCCCATTAATGCATCCAACAACCCATACACACATCACCCTTCTATTGGACCTCACTTTCTTCCTTTGACTTTCTTGCTCTTTTTGTCTTTTAGCCACTTACTCAAATACAAAAATATCCTCTACAAACTCCTATAATTCCTAACATATATCTCACTTCTTTTGTCAATGACCAAAATACCCTTTTACACATCCACTAACACATGCAATTTCTACTAGGCCATATTTGGGATGTGACAGATGATATATCATATATATGTGATAATGCAAGGCCTGTTCAAGATTTGATGTAATGGCTGTTATGTATGATTAGGTTATTATATGTTGTATTTTGTTCCCCACTAAGCGTTATCGCTTAGCATGGATGTTTAATCCGTGCAGGTATCTGAAGATAGTTGTCACACCCCAAAATAGCCCTAGTCGGAATTGGCGCGTTAACTCGGGAATTTAAGGGTATTTCAGTAATTTATGCTTGAGAAAAAAATTGGATAATAAGGATTTTATGGCAAAGTAATTAATTAAGGTTGTAAAGGGAAATGTTAGAGTGTGCTTGTAGCGTATGGAAGTAGGATATAAGTGGATTAAGGGGTTTTATAGTGTAGGTTGTATGTATGGTGCCATGGATGTAAGTGGGTTTTAAGGAATGATTTGGTGTGAGTGGTGTTTGGTGCCTTGAAGATATTTATTCAAGACTTGGTTGTGTGTGGTTTGTGTATGGTGCTTTTAGTGGAAAAGTCAAGTGAGTGGATGTTTGGTCCTATAGGAAGTTGACAAGTGGCTTGGTAGGTGGGCAATTATTGGGAAAAGAATTAAAGGAAAAGAAGAATGAGAGGGAGAGCAGATTTTCACGTGGGTTTCTCTCCTCTCTCTCCCGTTCTTTCTCTTCTTCTCTCCTTTCCCATTTCTTGCGTTTCCTCTCTTGGTTGTGTGAGTTGGAGCTGATTTGGTAGTGTTTGAAGAGCAAGATTAAGAAGGTATGTGGTTAGATTTTGGATTATTGTGTTTGGATCTTCTTCTTCTTCTAGTTGCTTTTGATTTTGGGAATTTAAAGTTGGATGGGTAATTTGTGAGTTTTGGTATGTGCAAGTTTTGAGTGACTAGAAGAAGAACAAAGGCAAGGAGAAGGTTCAAGAGTGAAGATCAGCTGGGTTTTTGGTCTACAAGAGGTTTGGGAGCTTTGATTTCTTCATTATGTTTGAGTTGTCATTTGCCTAATTCTCCTTGAATCATGAGTATGTATTTATGTTTGTTTCCAATAAATTGAAGTACTTTGATATGAGTTTATGCATGATTTAATTTGAGTAAATGTGTTAGTAATCCATGTTATTGAATGAGATGAATTTATATGTGAGTTGGCATTGAAATGCATGAGTTTGAGAAATCTTTCGAATTTGATGTGTGATGGTGATTTTGGGCAATTCTGTTCCGTTTTTGTTTGACCTCTGTGCATTGTTTTTGTCATATCTGTAGTTATAGAGCTCTGAATCATGTTATTCTTGATCCATTAGAACCATGATTCCCATTCCTTTAAATTTCTCAGAAATAGCCTTGGACTAATTCTCGCTCTAAGACATCGAAAAATTGATTTCAAATGTAGTGTCCCTGTTGGGTCGGGTTGTTTGAACAGTTTGGGTTGTGGAGATCATATCTGGAGTTATAGGTGTCTTTTTGACCTGAAATTTGTTTCATGTGAACGGTAACATCCTAGGGAACATTTGTTAAGAAGGAAGTTTTGGCTAAAAATGAGGTTTAGAGGTTGGTTTAGGCAATGCAAATCTGGGGCGTTAAACAGTCTTCTGCGGGTTCTGAATCGAGCGTCTGTCGCGATCGCGACAAGGGTCGCGACCTCGCGACAGAAAAACCTATATTAGCCTTTATTTCTTCATTTTTGAGCCCTCGATTGATTCGGATCAATCCCGTACCTTCCCCTCAGCTTTTTATGCATGTTTAGGGTAATTAAATGGCTGTGTAAGTAGTTGTCTTTGGGAGAAACTTAGGAGTATGATTAAGATTGGTGTTTTAGCTAGTAAATAATGATAGATATAACTTTGTGAAGGATGAGGATTAATATGTGTTAATCTTATGAGTAACCTAAGCATGATGTATCACATGTTTGAATGCATGTAACATGGGTGCGATTGAGACGAATGGCGAATAATGTTGTTGTTATAGATTGTGTATATGAATATTGTTAGTCGTACGTTTTATCGAAATTCTTGATACGGATGTTGTGTTTATGTTGTCAATGATGTGTGGCTTGCTGGAGATGAGGTAAGAGACCTTCGGTTATGTTTCGTGTGTTTGTAGGTGAGTATGAGGAAGGAAAGATTCTGCAGAATTCTGTAAATTTTAGGAATCATGACTCTGTCGCGATCGCGACACTGTCGCGAGCGCGACAGAGACCGGTGATTCTGATGCTGTGCCATCGCGAGCACGCGACGTTGTCGCGAGCCCGCGATAGCAATAGCTTGTGTGTTCTCTGTCGCGAGCGCGACAACCGTCGCGATCGCGACAGAGCACATTGTTGGCCTGTGCTATCGCGAGCACGCGACTTGTCGCGACCCCGCGATAGCAATGCTTGCCCTCTGTCACGATCGCGATAACGTCGCGAGCGCGACAGAGCCGGGCCCTTCTCTCCTTCCCGCGATCGTGAAGTCCGTCGCGCGCGCGCAGCGAAGAGACTATGGTCTCTGTCGCGAGCGCGACAGGCATCGCGAGCGCGACAGATGTGTTCTGCCGAATGAGTTTTCTGTGGTGATTGCAATGTTTGAATTCCGAACTTGTGGTACCTTTTGGTTTATAATTGGACTATTTTATGAAGTATGTTAATATAATTGGATGTATTATGCATATCTGTACTTATGATCTCTCTCTGAGATTAATATGTTATGCATAAAGAGTAAATTGTGTGATTTGAAATATGATTTGTATTATGCACGACCTGCGAGAGTCAGTCTAGTGGATAGTTAGGCATGCCTAAAAGAGTCTTCCGCTGCAGCTTCCGTTATCGTTTGGACCCCGATCAGGTCCCCGTTTGGTTCCTCGCGAACCCCTTTAATGTATTTGGATCTTGTTTAAGATCCTTCCGAAAGAAAAATGTTTGTGAATGAAAATTGAAATGGTTTTCGATTTGTACCCGTAAGGTACTTTCCGTAATCGGCTTGTACCCGTAAAGTACTTTCTGTATACTCGTTATCCACTATTTTGAGTCAGCAGGTATTCTGTTTGTTTTGTCTAATATGAACAAGAGAATGTGATTATGAATCTCTGAATGGGTTAAGTGTGACCTAAACATGTGAATTGGACATAATGATCTACACATATGGGTATATGCATAACATATTGTGAATGTATGGTATGCTAACGATTGTGAATATAGATACGGGAATTCAGATGTGTGTAACTGTGACCATGATCTTTTGAATGCCATGAGTTCGATTAGTTATGTCTATTTTGAATGCTATGATTAGTAAGTATGTGCACAAACGTGATTTTGTACTTTCGGCGGTTATAGTGAATTATATGAATCAAGATATGTAACGAATGTGCTCTTGACCTTGGAATGTATATATATTGTGTTATGTTACGTGCCTCCTCTCTCTAGTTTTCCTATTGTAGTGATTTCAGCGTGTGGGCATGTATTTACATTTCGAGGCATAATAGAAGTATGTTTAGTTAACTAGCGTTCTCGGCATGATAATTGGGTGTGTATTTGCCTGATAATTGTATTGCATGTGAATGGGTTTTCCGTTAGATGAATGAGTCCTTGGCATGATAGTCGTATGTGTATATGAACTTCCGAATGCCGGGCTTTCTTATACAGGCTTAATTATCCATCTATTGTGATTATTTGTATATGCCATTTGTGTATGTAATTTGTTCTGACGACCATTGTGAATGGCCGTCCATATTGCTTGTGTGTTCTCCCCACTAAGCGTTTATCGCTTAGCACGGGCTCTTTTCCCGTGCAGGTGGCAGGTTGGGTTCGGTTCGAGTCGTGCATCTGCAAGGTCGGCCACATAGGAGCTGTAGCGTTTTATTATTTTGTTCAGCTTCTGTATTTCGGATTATGTAATTTTGTAGCCTTTCTCTTATGTATTTGGTTATGTAAAGGATATTATTGTAATTAAGTTTTCAGTTATTCCTCAGTTTTATCGTTTGCCTTATGCTTCCGCTGAGTGATTATATGTATGTATGTGAGTTAATGTACGTTCAGCTTTTGTGTTCTTTAAAAGTTTTAATTTACCCTGTATTTTGGTATGTACGTTTATGTATGAATGTATGTATATTTTGTATCTGCATGGTGGCACCTTTACTCTTACGGCATCTCACTCCTTATCGGATGGGATCGCCTAAGTACGGGTAAGGGGTGTTACAAGTTGTGGTATCAGAGCGCCGGTTTGGCGGTTCTGGGTGTGTTGTTTGTTATATGTCATGTCTTTGAATGTGAGTCGGTTTGTGTCGTGGCCTAATGCAGATGTGTCGAGTCTTTTGTCATGTTTAGATGGAGTCTGATCCTAGTGAGAATGTGGGCGAGACAACGGAATGTGTGAACCCAGTTAGTGCTGATCAGAGTGTTTCTGAGTATCCTTTGGTTGAAGGTTCTGGTCCTGCTTCCGATGATAGGACGTTAGTGTAAGAGCCTTTGGATTTTGTAAGGATTTGGTAGTACTCGGTATACCTGTCAGCTATCTCCAGAAAAAGTTTTTGAATGAAAGCATATTAACTCATAGGGATGGGACAAAGCGCATCATTATAGCATCAATTACATCACTCTGCATACATGAGTCATTTCACTTTCATTACATCATCATCCCTTTGACCATACATGAGAAGCATTGCATATGTGTTTTAACTGAGGGAAAGCTGACAGGATGTACATGGAGTATTTGGTATTAAGGTTAAGAGTGGTGATGGTAACCATAGCAGCGGTTAAGGAAAGTGTTCTGTGTTTGATTTAAGTGGAGTAGAAAGAGTATTTCGGAATTTTGTGCGAGTGAAGGTGATATGATCTTGTATGGACATCTTTGAAGTATCGGCGAATGACGTGTGGTTTTTGCGTGAAGTGTTTGTGCTTTGGTTTCTAATGTACAGTTGAGTAAGGATTATTTGGCTGAACGTGTTTGATTCGGATGTAAGAAAGTGATTTAAGAGTATAGCAATGAGCATAAGTATAAGCAAGCGGGTAGTTGGAAGTGAAGTGTTTGAGTTTGATGGCAACTTGAATCGTTGGGTTGTGAATCTTTCCGATGTTGGTGAATTTCGAGGACGAAATTCTTTTAGGAGGGAAGAGTTGTCACACCCCAAAATAGCCCTAGTCGGAATTGGCGCGTTAACTCGGGAATTTAAGGGTATTTCAGTAATTTATGCTTGAGAAAAAAATTGGATAATAAGGATTTTATGGCAAAGTAATTAATTAAGGTTGTAAAGGGAAATGTTAGAGTGTGCTTGTAGCGTATGGAAGTAGGATATAAGTGGATTAAGGGGTTTTATAGTGTAGGTTGTATGTATGGTGCCATGGATGTAAGTGGGTTTTAAGGAATGATTTGGTGTGAGTGGTGTTTGGTGCCTTGAAGATATTTATTCAAGACTTGGTTGTGTGTGGTTTGTGTATGGTGCTTTTAGTGGAAAAGTCAAGTGAGTGGATGTTTGGTCCTATAGGAAGTTGACAAGTGGCTTGGTAGGTGGGCAATTATTGGGAAAAGAATTAAAGGAAAAGAAGAATGAGAGGGAGAGCAGATTTTCACGTGGGTTTCTCTCCTCTCTCTCCCGTTCTTTCTCTTCTTCTCTCCTTTCCCATTTCTTGCGTTTGCTCTCTTGGTTGTGTGAGTTGGAGCTGATTTGGTAGTGTTTGAAGAGCAAGATTAAGAAGGTATGTGGTTAGATTTTGGATTATTGTGTTTGGATCTTCTTCTTCTTCTAGTTGCTTTTGATTTTGGGAATTTAAAGTTGGATGGGTAATTTGTGAGTTTTGGTATGTGCAAGTTTTGAGTGACTAGAAGAAGAACAAAGGCAAGGAGAAGGTTCAAGAGTGAAGATCAGCTGGGTTTTTGGTCTACAAGAGGTTTGGGAGCTTTGATTTCTTCATTATGTTTGAGTTGTCATTTGCCTAATTCTCCTTGAATCATGAGTATGTATTTATGTTTGTTTCCAATAAATTGAAGTACTTTGATATGAGTTTATGCATGATTTAATTTGAGTAAATGTGTTAGTAATCCATGTTATTGAATGAGATGAATTTATATGTGAGTTGGCATTGAAATGCATGAGTTTGAGAAATCTTTCGAATTTGATGTGTGATGGTGATTTTGGGCAATTCTGTTCCGTTTTTGTTTGACCTCTGTGCATTGTTTTTGTCATATCTGTAGTTATAGAGCTCTGAATCATGTTATTCTTGATCCATTAGAACCACTATTCCCATTCCTTTAAATTTCTCAGAAATAGCCTTGGACTAATTCTCGCTCTAAGACATCGAAAAATTGATTTCAAATGTAGTGTCCCTGTTGGGTCGGGTTGTTTGAACAGTTTGGGTTGTGGAGATCATATCTGGAGTTATAGGTGTCTTTTTGACCTGAAATTTGTTTCATGTGAACGGTAACATCCTAGGGAACATTTGTTAAGAAGGAAGTTTTGGCTAAAAATGAGGTTTAGAGGTTGGTTTAGGCAATGCAAATCTGGGGCGTTAAACAGTCTTCTGCGGGTTCTGAATCGAGCGTCTGTCGCGATCGCGACAAGGGTCGCGACCTCGCGACAGAAAAACCTATATTAGCCTTTATTTCTTCATTTTTGAGCCCTCGATTGATTCGGATCAATCCCGTACCTTCCCCTCAGCTTTTTATGCATGTTTAGGGTAATTAAATGGCTGTGTAAGTAGTTGTCTTTGGGAGAAACTTAGGAGTATGATTAAGATTGGTGTTTTAGCTAGTAAATAATGATAGATATAACTTTGTGAAGGATGAGGATTAATATGTGTTAATCTTATGAGTAACCTAAGCATGATGTATCACATGTTTGAATGCATGTAACATGGGTGCGATTGAGACGAATGGCGAATAATGTTGTTGTTATAGATTGTGTATATGAATATTGTTAGTCGTACGTTTTATCGAAATTCTTGATACGGATGTTGAGTTTATGTTGTCAATGATGTGTGGCTTGCTGGAGATGAGGTAAGAGACCTTCGGTTATGTTTCGTGTGTTTGTAGGTGAGTATGAGGAAGGAAAGATTCTGCAGAATTCTGTAAATTTTAGGAATCATGACTCTGTCGCGATCGCGACACTGTCGCGAGCGCGACAGAGACCGGTGATTCTGATGCTGTGCCATCGCGAGCCCGCGATAGCAATAGCTTGTGTGTTCTCTGTCGCGAGCGCGACAACCGTCGCGATCGCGACAGAGCACATTGTTGGCCTGTGCTATCGCGAGCACGCGACTTGTCGCGACCCCGCGATAGCAATGCTTGCCCTCTGTCGCGATCGCGATAACGTCGCGAGCGCGACAGAGCCGGGCCCTTCTCTCCTTCCCGCGATCGCGAAGTCCGTCGCGCGCGCGCAGCGAAGAGACTATGGTCTCTGTCGCGAGCGCGACAGGCATCGCGAGCGCGACAGATGTGTTCTGCCGAATGAGTTTTCTGTGGTGATTGCAATGTTTGAATTCCGAACTTGTGGTACCTTTTGGTTTATAATTGGACTATTTTATGAAGTATGTTAATATAATTGGATGTATTATGCATATCTATACTTATGATCTCTCTCTGAGATTAATATGTTATGCTTAAAGAGTAAATTGTGTGATTTGAAATATGATTTGTATTATGCACGACCTGCGAGAGTCAGTCTAGTGGATAGTTAGGCATGCCTAAAAGAGTCTTCCGCTGCAGCTTCCGTTATCGTTTGGACCCCGATCAGGTCCCCGTTTGGTTCCTCGCGAACCCCTTTAATGTATTTGGATCTTGTTTAAGATCCTTCCGAAAGAAAAATGTTTGTGAATGAAAATTGAAATGGTTTTCGATTTGTACCCGTAAGGTACTTTCCGTAATTGGCTTGTACCCGTAAAGTACTTTCTGTATACTCGTTATCCACTATTTTGAGTCAGCAGGTATTCTGTTTGTTTTGTCTAATATGAACAAGAGAATGTGATTATGAATCTCTGAATGGGTTAAGTGTGACCTAAACATGTGAATTGGACATAATGATCTACACATATGGGTATATGCATAACATATTGTGAATGTATGGTATGCTAACGATTGTGAATATAGATACGGGAATTCAGATGTGTGTAACTGTGACCATGATCTTTTGAATGCCATGAGTTCGATTAGTTATGTCTATTTTGAATGCTATGATTAGTAAGTATGTGCACAAACGTGATTTTGTACTTTCGGCGGTTATAGTGAATTATATGAATCAAGATATGTAACGAATGTGCTCTTGACCTTGGAATGTATATATATTGTGTTATGTTACGTGCCTCCTCTCTCTAGTTTTCCTATTGTAGTGATTTCAGCGTGTGGGCATGTATTTACATTTCGAGGCATAATAGAAGTATGTTTAGTTAACTAGCGTTCTCGGCATGATAATTGGGTGTGTATTTGCCTGATAATTGTATTGCATGTGAATGGGTTTTCCGTTAGATGAATGAGTCCTTGGCATGATAGTCGTATGTGTATATGAACTTCCGAATGCCGGGCTTTCTTATACAGGCTTAATTATCCATCTATTGTGATTATTTGTATATGCCATTTGTGTATGTAATTTGTTCTGACGACCATTGTGAATGGCCGTCCATATTGCTTGTGTGTTCTCCCCACTAAGCGTTTATCGCTTAGCACGGGCTCTTTTCCCGTGCAGGTGGCAGGTTGGGTTCGGTTCGAGTCGTGCATCTGCAAGGTCGGCCACATAGGAGCTGTAGCGTTTTATTATTTTGTTCAGCTTCTGTATTTCGGATTCTGTAATTTTGTAGCCTTTCTCTTATGTATTTGGTTATGTAAAGGATATTATTGTAATTAAGTTTTCAGTTATTCCTCAGTTTTATCGTTTGCCTTATGCTTCCGCTGAGTGATTATATGTATGTATGTGAGTTAATGTACGTTCAGCTTTTGTGTTCTTTAAAAGTTTTAATTTACCCTGTATTTTGGTATGTACGTTTATGTATGAATGTATGTATATTCTGTATCTGCATGGTGGCACCTTTACTCTTACGGCATCTCACTCCTTATCGGATGGGATCGCCTAAGTACGGGTAAGGGGTGTTACAATAGTATTTTGGAAGACAGTCCTGCAACGCCAACGGCCAACACATAGGAACCACTATAGATGTAGGTTATTTTGTAATAAGTGTAAGAATTATATTGTAGAAAGTATGTGAAATAAACTGAATTTTATATTAGTAAAGTTGTATTTTATAAAGCGAAAACTGCTGTAAAACATTAAGTGTTTCGTAATATTATGCATGGAATTTCAGACAGATAAGTTTGTTGTGTTTGAAAGAAATTTATTTAACCTTAACTTTATATGGAATACTGATTTATGCGCATGTGATGTGTTGTAACACTCCATAGCCATCGTAGTAAAGCTCTATAGATGGTTAGGGGGTGTTACAGAAGCGAGTCATCCCTTTCTCTCACGGTTGATACGATCGGCTTGCAATCCTTCATAACATGTGAAGTTCTTCACGAGTCATGAAGATAGCCCGTTCGGAATGAGAGCCGCTAGGCGTGGGAGCCTGGTCAGCAAGAAGTGCCCCGTTCGGCTGATCCTGCACGTCTCATCTAACTGTGCACGACTCGGCAGATGGAGCACGACTCATGCTTCTTTTGTTATTGTGGTGAGCGCGACAGTGACCCATATGCCCACCTACCCTGTTTTTCTAAAATGGTTTTCAAGCTTCTTTCATATAGGTTTTTACTACATGGTACATGATTTATCTTATATATGGATTATTTCGTAATAAGTGATATGTTCATGACAGGATTTGTGTATGATTTATATGTCTTCGAAATTGGTCAATATACATGTATACATGGAACTATATGATTATACTTAATTTTATTCTCTATTATATGATAATAATACTAAAATATGATTGAGTTGTTATTTGAGCCTGATGGTCATAGTAGTGGATAGATAAGTGCTTATCAAGTGTTAGAGTGTGAGTGCACCTGCTATATGTTACAAGTTATATGTTGACCCCATTTGGGTTTATATGATTTGAGACTTCGGCCTCCGGTATACCGTCGGGTATACATGTTTACACATGATTCGAGACTCATGTCTCCATATGCTTGGACATTGTCTCTTATCATTATCATTAGTACCTGTATCCACTAGTTAGTGAGTAATTAGGCTACTACATGAGGCTATTACATGAGATTTATATATGAGACCATTATATATGACTATGATATGTGTTCCCAATGATATGAAAATGGTTATATGTTACATGTATATGTACATGCGATATGACAAGATATGATGCGATACTTGTAGTTTGATATGAATGGCTAAATGTTTATATCGTGAAGATGCATATGAAGATTGATTACTAGGATATAAATGATTAATTCCTCTATCTTGTGAATAGGCATACGCTATATAAGTGATGGCTACATACCCATATGCTTGTGTCTGAAGATTATTGTTATAAGCATGAGTAGTATATGTTTACACGTCTTGTTTTCTTGATAAGCTTATATATTGTTATCGCAATTATATGTATATGTATGCTTTGTTCCTCCCCACTAAGCATTATCGCTTAGCACGGGTTGTTTTCCCGTGTAGGTGGCAGGTTCAGTTTGGAGTCGGACATCTGCAGGTCGACCACTAGAAGTCTATAGTTGGAGTCCTTTTTGTCTTCTGCTTAATTTGGCATATGGATTTTGATTTTGGAAATGTAATTCTGTTAAGGAATGACTTTGTATTTGTATATGTTAAATGTTTACAAATCCCTTTTGTAAAACGATATAGTTTTATATATATGGATTTGGCATCTTTATGATTATACGTATTTGCTTTTAGCATGCTTGAGTATATGTATATGTATTTGTGGGCATAGCGCTCCGGTATCCTTCTAAGGGGTATATCAGGGTGTTACACACACCATCATTCGCACTATAAGATATTACAACTTATTACAAAGGCTAATAAATAAAACTTAATTACATCCCAATCAATAACACATCCTATAACTTCTACATACTCATTAGCCAATGACTCGGCGTACCGCTGCGCTACTCTGATCACCTAAACTGCACGGAAAAACAACCATGCTAAGCGATAACGCTTAGTTGGGCTAAACAATGATGGGCAGCCTCTCACAGTGGTTTCCGGGGAAAACACATGCAAACCAATATATATATGTACAGAAACGAAGAAGGAATGTCGGCTAAGTTATTACAACGAATATCATTATTTTGCTACTGAAACTTCAGTCATTTCACACATTTTAGCGTATTATAATCCATAACCAGAAATACTTATTCACTTTTTATTCAAAACACATTATACAAAAATTATCATATACTTTAAATCACTTAATGGCCCTATAGATAGTTACACTTCACAAATTCCGGAAATACATTTTAAGGATCGAAATATAAAGTTTAGGAAATCCCGTTATTACTAATATTTCAAAATCATACAAATTATACTATCAATACTTAAATCAAAACCTTTCATTTAATCAAACCGTTACTTGTTTAAAACTAAGCAAAACATTTCAATACTCAGATTTGGTTCAGGCTTGAAACTATATTCCAAGCTTCCTATGTATCCCAATAGTTGGGAATTAAAACCACATAGTTCTTACAGAAAACTTCATTCACACAAGTTCTAGAATTAATCCTAACATCTATCTTAAATCCGGTTTCTATCTCATGCTTACTAATCGATACATACTTAATACATTTATTAAAAGTCATCAAACAACGCACATAATTTCTTACCGATATGCTTACCCAGGCCTACGTCCAGAAGGCAGATAACATAGTACATACCTGTATACTCATTTAAACATATAAACACATATATATACACATTCATAAAGTACATTTACTAAGCTCTCAACGATATCAATCATGCATATCAAGTATTTCAATAATTCTTTCTAAAGGCATCATGTAGACAAGCATACTCCTAACTCTTGAATAGATTAATAATATGCATTATTCACATACTAACTCTTATGCATTTAGGATCTTTACATACATGTCTATTAGAACAAACACTACTTGATACATTTCTTTTCATTTAACAGATATTGCCCTATTATGCAAAACATAGGGGTATCCGAAGATACCACACCTTTCCACATAAGTATCCATAAAGGATCCAGAACATAGGGGTGCATAAAGCACCAGACAAATGGCATTTATCACAAATGCATTAAATGTTTATTCACATAACCATTTTGCAAATCATCACAAAACTTATCAATTAATTCACATTAATTTTACTCTTTTAGTTGCCTGCTAAGTCATAGGGGTGGATAAGCGAGTAACAGAACACATGGCGGTACCAGTGTGTATGATTCGAAAAGCAACATCATATTTTTCTCATTCAAAACATTTTCACATTGGGGATCTTAAACAAGATCCGTACAAATTGAGGTTCGCGACGAACCAAACGGGGACCTGATCACGGTCCAAATAAAATAGAGGGCTACAGCTAATAGAACTCTATAGGCATGCCTATCTATTCACAACTCGACTAACGCTGGCTAAATTTCCATATTATTATTATTGGATTCTTCTCATTTCCACATACATACACATTCCACCAATACGCATAACATTCTTTCATTTTTTATTGGGGACATACATTCATTTACGTATAAATACCTCATATGAACATATTAAACACATTTATGTTTTTAGATATCATGTTCGTATTTAGTCTCAACAATTAATTTACAGTTATCATATTCATTTAGTCTTAACGGATAAGTTCACATTTTGTTACACATATACATTTACAACATAATCATGGTAGCTCAAATTCTAATATTTTAATAATTACTATGCATGGGAATACATTAATAATTCACATTTTCTGTAACACCCCCGCCGCCGCCCCCGTTAGAAGGGCACCGGCGGGCGCGCTACACGACGCTCACTCACGACGCGATGAAACATACAGCGGAAGCATACATGCGCTAAGCGGAAGCAATCACTAATCAAGACAATAAATAAAAAAAATGGGAAACATACTTCATTACATAAATAATCAAAAATATGAGTTATATACAATATCCCAAAAGATTACAAATGTTAAGATCCTTACAAAATAATACATATACAAAAAGAAAATTACAGGAGGAGACAGAAATAAATAACTCGACTCCTATGTGTCCTGCCTGCAGATGCACGACTCGAGCACTCCAAAAAATCCTTCACGCTACCTGCACGGGATAAAAGCCCGTGCTAAGCGATAACGCTTAGTGGGGAGAAACAAACACAACAGAACACTATACAAGGAAACATGCACTAACATACATAAATTATTAAGCAACAGAGTACAGAGATATAAATAAATATAACCAGAATAATAAGAGAAAGCACTAAACCAATACGCTATCTATAGTCACACTATAATCTGAACACTTCACTAAACCAGTACCAGACAGTTCACACAAAAGGCTGAATTCAATGGTGGAGGATACGGGAACACGGCATGGGAGACCGAAGCCTCAAAACACTTTAATACCCGAAGGTAGCGCGGGAGACCGGAGTCTCAAAACATTTTATCACTACATGGAAGATGACCATCTCGGAGGTCGACCGCTTCGCCCAAATGGGGCGGACAGAACAGCTGTACACTAACCCTTCTTAAGCATGCTTAATTATCCTATACCTTGACACTTCAGGCTCGACAACACATTCATTTACACGACCTTACCCAATCAAAAGCAAGATTCTAATGTTAAATAAATTCATAACTAAAACACTAATACAATGGCATCACGAGTCATAAACACAAACATATTTCATGCAATAGTAAGAAACCGTGCAAAGTGGGACAGAAGAGACACATTCAGAAAACAGGGCAAGCAGGAAGGGCCTCTGTCGCGCTCGCGACAGAGCACGGGGTACTTCCTCGCGAGGTCGCGCCAGGGGGCCTACTCGCGACGGAGTACTCGCGGCAGAAATTCACGGAACCGAGCTCTGTCGCGCTCGCGACAAGCGTCGCAATCGCGACAGTGACCAGTTCTCCCTCCTCGCGCGCACTCTCGGAAGCACGCCCGCGCGGAGTTTTCCGCTACCGAGCTCTCTGTCGCGCTCGCGGCAACGTCGCGATCGTGACAGAGGGCTCTTCAAGAACAAGGGGCTAAGTCTGCCTTCTATCGCGATCGCGGCACTTGTCGCGATCGCGACAGAACCCAGATTTGCCCAATTCTGCTCTTTTCCTACTCTTTTCACACACAACTGTTCATACATGCACACAACATGCTCAAAACACTTACCTCTCGCCTCCAGCACATCACCGCATCATTCTCAAGCCACATAAACACATTTACACAATAATCAAATATAATTTCAACATGAAATCACTCACAACCAAACTCAAATACACTAACGTGGCATGTTCAAATTCCGGAAACACATAACATCTTCACTATAAATCACTATCACTTCACTATAAATCAATACTTGAATTAAACATGCATTCATAAAACACTCAAGATTTCAAATGACATGCCAACAACACATAGAGTCGATCCAAGGAGGAAATTAGGGGAAAAACACAAAATCCACAACATAGCTCCCAATCACTTGCATGCATTTAAACCCATTTCCAAAACCGACACTCAAGAACACAGCTCCCATACCTGGAAAACGAAGCTTCAAACCGAGCTCCTCACGAATCCACTTTATCCTTCCCCTTACTCTTCCTTTTCTCTTCCGATTCTTGCACAACCCAACCAAATACACTTAAATCAAACCCAAACACAAACAAAACCAGAAATCAAAGAACAAGAAACAACATAAGAAACCCCAAACCGAACTCAACCACTTACCTTTAACACTCCCAGCTCAAACCTTCAGGATTCCCACTCAAAGCTCCAAGAAAGCACAAGAGAAAAGAGATGAGAGCAGCAAAAATGGAAAAGCAAGAGAGAGGGAACGGGAAAGAAGAAGAAAAGAGGAAGAAGTGAGCTAGCTTCCACGGGAAGCTAGGAAATTCTGCCCCTCCCTTTCCTCTCTCCTACTTTCCATTTAATGCTCACCAACCCCTTGCCACTTGTCTCAATCTTAGAGAATCAAGCCATCAATCTTAACAACACCACTTATGGCACCATACACTAAACACACCCAAGCCTATTTACACAAATATGTTCTATGCACCATAACTTAGCTTACACCATAACAATTTCAATAAATCCACTTTACATCCAAGGCACCATGCCCACAAACCACACAAAAACAACCCTTAGACCACTAAAACGCTACAACCATACACTCCAAGCACACACTATTATTCCCTTCACTTCACTTAACACTTAATTGATTAATTCCTTTAACACATACTTCCTTATTAACCAAAATTCCTCTTACTCAAATTACGAAAATACCCTTACTTTACCGACTTACCGCACAAATTCCGACCAGGCCCTATTTGGGTTGTTACAATCACTCCCCCTTAAGAAATTTCGTCCTCGAAATTTCCCCGCTAATCTCTTATATCCAACAACCCAAAACTCAAACCGAAACTTAACTGAAAACTAATAACATAACTTACCAGAAGGTCCCGCTCGATCTGCTATATCCCCTACTTGCATCGCATAAACTCTTGGATGCGGGGGCACATCTTCGGTTGGCGACTTCTGCACTGTCTCTGACGGCGCTTGCGAAGGACGTCTACTGCCTCTTCCACTCTGATTCCCTCTCGCTCTATGACCACTGGCTCTACTCTCAGGTCTATCCTGAAGCTCTCTTCGATCCGGACAATTTGCCACCATGTGCTCTTGGCTTCCACATCTGAAGCACGCTCCAGAAATCCTTCTACACTCGCCCCAGTGGCGCTTATAACAATGCTCACACTCCGGGATAACACTTCCCTTGCTAGAGGGTGGCGCTACACTCCCAACTTCCGAACGTACCGGAACCGAACTCTTCCCACCTTCACCACTCGGAACATCCCCTCGACTTCTTGCCACTTCCTACCCCATCACCTGGTGCTTTCCTCTTGCTCTCGATCATCTGCTTGATCACCTCTGATTCCTCTAACTTCATCGCCGCTGCCACAAGCTGATAATACCCCACGGGTTGCAAAATTGACAATGCCGACAATGGACCTCTGAACACCTCCCGCAGTCCCTCTAGGAAATGCCGACTTCTAAACTCATCCGTCAACAAAGTCTCAGGTACATACTTACTCAACCGACTGAATTCCTTATCATACTCACTCACGGTCATACCTCGCTGCTTCAGACTGATAAACTCTCTCCACTTAGCCTCTTGATAAGCCTTCGTTACATACTTCTGCTCAAATTCTTGCTTAAAGAAATCCCAAGTCAACTCGGCTGGTCGTTGAGGATTGCGCATCACCAATTCCCACCAATCGTATGCTGACCCTTGAAGCAATGACACTGCACAAAGCACCCTCTGTTCTGCAGGACATCTAATCTCTTGTAAAATCCGACCTACTCTCTTAAGCCAAAACTCGGCCACATCCTATTGGTCCAAAGCAGTCCCATGAAAATCCTCGGCTCCTCTCTTTCTTAGCAACTCAGTCAGAGCCTTAGGAGCAGTCAGCCTCTCTACCAACAGAAGCAATCCTTGCACGAGGATCGGATTCTCTTGACCAAAACCCATACGAGGAATCTCCTCTTGCTGACGCTGCCGAGCAGGCTGCTCACCTCTCACTACACTTGCACTACCAACCGTCTCACCCACATGCTCACTTGGATCAGACTCCATCTAGACACTACACAAGACAAGACACATCTGCATTAGGCCACGACACAAAACCAACTAACATGTAAAGACTCAACACATAACAAACAGAGGCATCCAGAACCGCCTAAACCCATAACCCACAGGTCCCTGGATCGAAACCAGGCTCTGATACCACAACCTGTAACACCCCCGCTGCCGCCCCCGTTGGAAGGGCACCGGCGGGCGCGCTACACGACGCTCATTCACGACGCGATAAAACATACAGCAGAAGCATACATGCGCTAAGCGGAAGCAATCACTAATCAAGACAATAAATAAAAAAAATGGGAAACATACTTCATTACATAAATAATCAAAAATACGAGTTATATACAATATCCCAAAAGATTACAAATGTTAAAATCCTTACAAAATAATACATATACAAAAAGAAAATTACAGGAGGAGACAGAAATAAATAACTCGACTCCTATGTGGCCTGCCTGCAGATGCACGACTCGAGCACTCCCAAAAATCCTTCACGCTACCTGCACGGGATAAAAGCCCGTGCTAAGCGATAACGCTTAGTGGGGAGAAACAAACACAACAGAACACTATACAAGGAAACATGCACTAACATACATAAATTATTAAGCAACAAAGTACAGAGATATAAATAAATATAACCAGAATAATAAGAGAAAGCACTAAACCAATACGCTATCTATAGTCACACTATAATCTGAACACTTCACTAAACCAGTACCAGACAGTTCACACAAAAGCCTGAATTCAATGGTGGAGGATACGGGAACACAGCACGGGAGACCGAAGCCTCAAAACACTTTAATAACCGAACGTAGTGCGGGAGACCGGAGTCTCAAAACATTTTATCACTACATGGAAGATGACCATCTCGGAGGTCGACCGCTTCGCCCAAACGGGGCGGACAGAACAGCTGTACACTAACCCTTCTTAAGCATGCTTAATTATCCTATACCTTGACACTTCAGGCTCGACAACACATTCATTTACACGACCTTACCCAATCAAAAGCAAGATTCTAATGTTAAATAAATTCATAACTAAAACACTAATACAATGGCATCACGAGTCATAAACACAAACATATTTCATGCAATAGTGAGAAACCGTGCAAAGTGGGACAGAAGAGACACATTCAGAAAACAGGGCAAGCAGGAAGGGCCTCTGTCGCGATCGCGATAAGTGTCGTGCTCGCGATAGAGCACGGGGTACTTCCTCGCGAGGTCGCGCCAGGGGGCCTACTCGCGACGGAGTACTCGCGGCAGAAATTCACGGAACCGAGCTCTGTCGCGCTCGCGACAAGCGTCGCGATCGCGACAGTGACCAGTTCTCCCTCCTCGCGCGTACGCTCGGCAGCACGCCCGCGCGGAGGTTTCTGCTACCGAGCTCTCTGTCGCGCTCGCGGCAACATCGCGATCGCGACAGAGGGCTCTTCAAGAACAAGGGGCCAAGTCCGCCTTCTGTCGTGATCGCGACAGAACCCAGATTCGCCCAATTCTGCTCTTTTCCTACTCTTTTCACACACAACTCTTCATACATGCACACAACATGCTCAAAACACTTACCTCTCGCCTCCAGCACATCACCGCATCATTCTCAAGCCACATAATCACATTTACACAATAATCAAATATAATTTCAACATGAAATCACTCACAACCAAACTCAAATACACTAACGTGGCATGTTCAAATTCCGGAAACACATAAGATCTTCACTATAAATCACTATCACTTCACATTAAATCACTATCACTTCACTATAAATCACTACTTGAATTAAACATGCATTCATAAAACACTCAAGATTTCAAATGACATGCAAACACCACATAGAGTCGATCCAAGGAGGAAATTAGGGGAAAAACACAAAATCCACAACATAGCTCCCAATCACTTGCATGCATTTAAACCCATTTCCAAAACTGACACTCAAGAACACAGCTCCCATACCTGGAAAACGAAGCTTCAAACCGAGCTCCTCACGAATCCACTTTATCCTTGCCCTTACTCTTCCTTCTCTCTTCCGATTCTTGCACAACCCAACCAAATGCACTTAAATCAAACCCAAACACAAACAAAACCAGAAATCAAAGATCAAGAAACAACATAAGAAACCCCAAACCGAACTCAACCACTTACCTTTAACACTCCCAGCTCAAACCTTCAGGATTCCCACTCAAAGCTCCAAGAAAGCACAAGAGAAAAGAGATGAGAGCAGCAAAAATGGAAAAGCAAGAGAGAGGGAACGGGAAAGAAGAAGAAAAGAGGAAGAAGTGAGCTCTGCTCCCGCTAGCGATTTCTTTCCCTTTTTCCGGTCTAGGAGCCTCCTCTGAACCACAAACCCACAATAGCCAAGATCAATTCTAAAGTAATCCACATATAAACATATATATAACCTAAACCTAGAGAAGAGGAAGAAGAAGAAATCAAGACATCCATAACCCCTACTCACCTTTGAGCTTCAAAAAAATCACAAACCCAACAACCCAAGCTACTCAAGGAAATGAGAGGGAGCAAGATCGGCCAAGAAAAAGAAGGAACAAAGAAAAAAGAAGAAGTGAAGGGAATAACGTGAAGGAGGGAAGAAGAACGAGAAACAAGGAAAAATGGCTGCATTTTCTCTCTCTCTCTCTCACCAAACCTATTAAATGCTAACCCATCCACTATGCCACATGTCACTCTCCCCATAAGACAAATGTCCCATAATACACCCTACTCCCATACATTACTATGCACACTAAGCTATCCCTTGCTCACACCTTATTCCCATACCTTAAATCATATACTAACCTATCTCCTCTTCTCCAACTAATACACATAAATTAAATAAATAATCCAATTTAACACATACATGCAACACATAAAAATACACACATACAGACACGGACAGGCTCAAACTACTGGGGTGTTTTTGGGGTGTTACACAAACAATATGCCATATATTCGATAATCCATGCTTTGCAATAACACTGATCAATACCCACTGTCAGCGGAAAGCTTCGATAACATAGCCAACTTATCATAAAGTGTAGCATTGATATCACTCAATATGGCATAGACAACACTAGCATTATTCAATATTAGCACTATAATGTTACATGTAAACACAATATTATCAACAAGCATACACAATCATTCTCTTTGTAGATAGCCTAAATCGTACAGAAGTGGATACGGGTACAATAGATATTAAACACTAGAGACCGAAGTCTCAAACACTAGATCACTGGATACTCGTCGATATCAATCACTAGACACCCGTTGGTGCCACACGAGCAGCTGCAAATCACTAGCCCTTCAGAAGCATGCTTATTTATCCACGACTCGGTTATAGGCTTAATCATTAACTCACATAGTTGTGTTCATTTATAATATTATTAACACACATAATGATATATATTCGCATAGTAAGATTCATTCGCATGGTAATGTATTCATGTAGTTTCTTAAAGCAACATCATGGTAGAATTATCGCATTGAGTAAATTTACATCCTTGAATAAGTCATCACATTAAGCACATTCGCATCATTTCATGCCTTGCACACACCTATGGCTTGAAAACCATACTCACATTTCGTTATGCATTTAATTCCTTTATTAAAATACTATGCCATAGCATCATTTATATAGAGTTGTAATTGACAAACATTCATATACTCGTTTTATAATGTTAAACATAAGTTGGACAAGTGATAAGAACTTCCAGTGAAGTTCGGGTTCGATTCGGGAAGGAAAAAGTACCATTTGGGTTGAAAGTTAAAGCCGCACGGTAGTAAGACATTCATTACTACCATACGGGAAACTAAAAATGGGTCTATAAGGGGCAGAATGCTTTTACACGATGGTGAGAAATTCCTTACCGCTGTGTAGACCTATTCTGCCTCAAAGCACGAGGCAGATTCTAGACAGACTTTAGGTCCAAAATTGTACTGCATTATTCACATAGCAACACACATTTTCATGAAACACTTCCTTCTATACAATTATTCCCCTATGTCTTATATTTAAAATGGAACAAGTTTCAGGTCATTTTGACTTCTAAATCAATAGATATGAATTAAAAAATATAGATTGTGCCAATGAACCCCCCAAGGTAGAGACACGTCTATTTTTGCAATTTTTAAGGGCCCTCGGGCCAGAATTCATTTATGATCATTTCTGGGACTTTTATAGATATGGAAATCAGGGTTCTAATGGAGCAACAATCAGTTGATGTGGAGTTCTCAAACTCCAATTATTACCAAATTATCACATGGAGGTCTGATACAATCTTTGCAGAGTTTTCCCTACAACTAGGGTTCATACTTGATCACATACTATACTCATGGAAATTCAAATAAAACTTCAATAAACATCCATTTTTCATTTCAAATGTATCAAATATCAATTAACACATACAAACACATACAATTTCTCCCAACTACAAAAAGACATTAAACATGCATCAATTCAAATACAATCCCAAACCTCTTGAAGCACTCCTTCAATCTCTCAGCTCAAATAGCCTTCTCTTTACCCTTTGCCTTTCTACTAGATTTCCCTAGCTTATAAACAACATATACACACATACAATACTCAATTAGAACTATACTCATGACTTGAAATTCCAAATTAGAAGAAGAAGAAGAAGAAGAGACTGAACTTAAGCTTACCCTTACTCTATTGAGAACTCTATACAACTCAAAAATCCCTTGGACAAACAACACTATCCCGATTAACTAGGATGGAAGATAAAGAGAAGAAAAATTGAAAAATAAAGAGAAAAGAGCAATTTTTGAGAAAGAGAAAGAGCAGAACTAAATGAAGAACAATAGAAAGAATTTTCCACTAACTCTCTCTCCAAAATCCATTTAAATGCATGCAAATGCAAGGTGTCAACCATGCTCTACCCCAAAGATAGGTGGCAACTCTAAATTAAGACACTTGGATACCCACTAACTTCCATGAACATAATTAATCTCCACTTAACTTACTTATTCTTCCACTTACACTAATCACACACAATTACTCTTGGCCACTACAATACTTTTATTTTATGCATTTAGGTCCTTAACTTCTCATTTTCAATTTGATCCAAATCTATAAACCCTAATTTTACACTCACTCAATTACACTAATCACACTCAATACTACTAGGGTGATTTTCAAGATGTTATAATTTAGGCAACCATTTCTTTGTATAGCTCTCTAAATGACTCTTTCCTACCCTTATTTTTCAATCGCTTGCTAGCCCGTTGAGCCTTTATTTTGGTATGCTAAATGTGTACCGATTTTATTGTTCCACGTGTTAAAACTACCCTTCGCCTAAAATGATTTTGGCTTTCCCTTAGAAAAATGGTCGCTCTAGTAAGGATAGATGTACATTATGACATTTTTTTGGGGTATCAAAAATTTCCCTGATAAGGATGGGTTTACACTTCAGGAAAATAGTTTCAATCATTAATAATTTTTTAGGCTATCAAAAATCGCCCTGATAAGGATGGGTTTACACTTCGGGAAAAGAGTTTCAATCATTGACAATTCTTTAGGCTATCAAAAATTGCTCTAATAAGGATGGGTTTACACTTTGGGAAGAGGGTTTAATCACTAACAAACTCTTTGTGTAATTAGAGACATAAGCTTGAGGAAAAAAAAAAGAAAAGAGAAAAAGAAAAAATAGAAGAAGTAGAGATCAAGATAGTGTTAGTGGTTATGCCCTAGGCCAAACATTTGGACCTTGATGTAATCATTACATTTTCATTTATATAATGGTTTTCTTCACATTGATATTATTGGCATGTTACATTATTGTAATGTTTATGAATAACAATGTTATTCATGTTGTCCCTAGTCATTTATCAATAAAGGGCATAAAGATAAATTAAGACTAGTATAGATTTGCATTGATAATCATGGGATGATTATATATGATGATATGAATCAAATCTATACGTACTTGTTAGAGAACAAAGTACTGGATAGACCCACTATAAGATCACTTCATGGGATAATGTCATAAGTGTTCTTATAATAGATATGTTATTGAATCCTTTGACCTGAGGTTATCATAGTTTCCTACATAAGGATCATTATGTTTTGACATAATCAAACGTTATCTTTAATCGGATAATTATAAAGTTTATGATTGGACATAATGAGAATTATGCGGAGGAAAGTGAATAATCAAGATGGAATTTGTCCCTCTCTAATGAGAGAGATATCTATTGGGCCCCTCGATAAGTAGGACTGTAAAATGCATGGCCGTGCTCGAATGAATTGATAGTGTCATCAATGTCATTTGAATTTATCAGTCTGCTTAGTGATCGAGAAATTATATGTTTGAACAATTTAAGTTTGACATGGACCATGACTTATGTTCGAACAAGATATCGGGTGACAAAAGGATAATAACATGTTCTATTGTCAGGTTAAAATCGGACTAACGATATTTATATTATTTGGGTAGTCATAATGTCTTGCTAGAGACCAATTATAACTTGTGGGCTTTTATGGGATTAGGCCCACTGCCAACATAATATAAACCTATTGGGTCACACACCAAGACCAAAATAAACAATATGGATTTTATTGGGCTATTGGGCTATTATCTCTTGTTATTAACTCTTATCAAAAGTCAATTTCCGTTTTTCAAAAGGAATGAGAGTTTTAAGGTGCTTAAAAACATTGGATACCAACATTGGATACCAACATAGGATACCAACATTGGATACCCTAGCTAGCATAACTTATTATTGAGAATAAGAAAGATTTACACTAGCTAATTTTCTTGAGAGAAAATACAGCTACCATTGTTCTTCTTTGAGAAAGAAGAAAATCAAAAAAAAAAAAATCCATTCGTATCTAAAGGGAGCTAGCACTCCTGCAACTTTGGTTCATTTTGATCGTGCGTGTGGATACCAGTAGAGGACGTTCGTGTTAAAGGCAACGTCTTCAGTTCGATTTAAAAGTGTTTAATTCAGCTTCCCAGACAGAAAAGGTTAGTAAATCTTATCACTTCCATTTGAATCAATCGAAATACATGGATCCTGTTTTTCGGGTTTTATTTTTCCGCTGCGTTTAATTTGCATTATTCTGCTTAAAACCCAATAGATAGTACCCCTTGATGAGTTTCAATGGTTATCCTTTTAACCTAATTGTTATTCTGAGCTTGATGAGATAAAGTATTACCAAGTCAAAATTCAAGAATACCTTGATTGTATGCAATTGGGCTGAGAATTGTGCTCTCATCCGTCGAGTGAACATTGCGGCCATTTTTCTCTAGCAATTTGATCCTTTCTTGGTGACCATTTATCTAAGCTTAATGTTACAACCGAAGTAAGACCTCTTGATTCTTGGTTCAGTCTTATCTAATTAGTAGAGATGACCTTCTAATAAGGTTTGGTACGTAGGAAGAGGCATATGGTGTTTCTTGAGCTTCAAGCGGGAAGCCACAAGTGCATTTATGCATTTGAGTTGAGTCTCATTTCCAATATTGCATCTAGAATTTGCTTTCAAATGGTGGAAAATTCAGAATGGGATGTCATGCAATTAGAGTAGCTTGCTCTGGAATGGGACGCTTAGGTTAAGAGGGTTATCCCGAATTCATTCGTATATATTTTTCTGATTAATTTAATTTACATTTAGGTATGCGGTGGATGAGTGAATCCGAGCAACGTTTCTTTTATATTGATATCTTTACTTGTTAATTTTCCTTAGATTAATTCTTTCCGTAAAACTTCTGTCAGTTTCATTTATCAAGCTTTACTTGCAAATTTTAAGCTGTTTAATTCCTAATTTAATTAATAGATAACTCATACACATAACAAATTGGGAATTCTTTAGCATTCATTTAATTATCTTAGCTTGCACACACAATCCCTTAGGTACGATAACTCGGGGTCCTAATTATGCCCCACTTTATTACTTGCCGATTCAATACACTCGCTGAAATCGCAACAAGTTTTTGGTGCCGTTGCCAGGGATTGGCGTTGTTTGTGAGTTTTGATTGTTATTTGTATGTGTTTTCTTTTTCTTGTTTTATTTTTGCTTATTCTTTTCAGGTAATCTTGGTGCATGAACAGATTGAGAAAAGATCAAATAGCACCTTACGATCCTGAAATCGAGAGGACTTGATATCAACGAATGAGAGCTACTAGAGAGAACAACATGGACCCAAATCCTCCTATTGATGAATTTCCCCCCCCCCCCCAGAATGAACAAGGGCCGAAAGCATAGGAAGAAATTCCGGGTGGATATAGAGAAGAGGTGCCTAGACAAAGGACGATTAGGGACTATGCTGCACCAAGATGGAATGAAGATCATAGGATAATTGTGCTGCCTAGGGGAGCACAATTTGAGATTAAACCAGCAACCATCACCATGGTACAAAGGAATCAGTTCTCTGGATCAGATTTAGAAGATCCTGCTCAGCATATTGATATATTCGTAGAGTTAGCGATACGGTTCAGATTTCGAGTGTGACCACTGATGCAGTAAGGCAGAAATTATTTCCTTTCACATTAATTGGAAAAGCAGGGGAATGGCTTCAGATGTTGCCAAGCCAATCAATTAAGTCATGGGATCAGTTGTAAGAGAAGTTTCAAATGAGATTTTTCCCCCTACTAAGACTGCAAATATTCTCAATAGTATTATGGGTTTTCACCAGATGAATGAGGAGCCTTTTTATCAGGCATGGGAGAGGTTTAGGAGGCTATCGAAAAGCTGTCCACACCATGAGATAGCTGTGTACTAATTGATGACAATATTCTATGCTAGAGTTACACCACAGACAAGGTCACTATTGGATGCATCATCGACAGGCTCTTTCTTGAATAGGCTACCGAAAGAAGCTTTCCATTTGTTGGATGAGATGGCAGCAAATGACTCTCAATGGGCTACTCCTAGATCAATTCCGAAGAGACAAGGGATACATAATATGGATAAAGTGGCAATGCTTAAGGCATAACTAGAGTTGAGTGGGTTGAAGGTGTGTGATGTAGCCTCTATTTCTCAAGAGAGTGGGTTGTATGAAGGCGGGCAATATATTCAAGAGGGTGGAGCAATGGGAGATGCGAATGCTATAGGAGATTATCGAAGAAATGACCCCTACAATAATACATACAATCCGGGTTGGAGGAGTCACCCGAACTTCTCTTGGAAGGATGGAAAACAAAATGCTTCATCTTCCTAACCACAAGCAAGAGCTCCCTTCAGCCAAAGCATTTATCATAAACACAGCCATTCATACCAACCTTAAGCACCCACTCACTACCAAAGCCCATATCCACCACATCACTACCAAGGGTAAGGTTCAAACCAGTCTTAACCTCAAGCACCCACTCACTACCAAAGCCCATATCCACCACATCACCACCAAGGGTAAGGTTCAAACCAGTCTCAACCTCAAGCATACCACCCACCGACATATCCGCCTGTGCAAGAAAAGAAACCTAATCTTGAAGATATGCTAGCTAGCTTGATGAATAGTCAACAACAGTTTGTGAATAGCCAGCAATAATTCATGGCTAACCAAGAAGCGAGGTGGAAGTCCCAAGAACAATGGAACCGAAATCAAGATGCTTCCATGAGGAACTTGGAAATGCAACTGGGCTAGCTTGCAACTTCTATGTCTCAAAGACAACCAGGGACTTTTCCTTCAAATGTGGATCAAAATCCCAAGGAAGAGGCAAAAGAAATTACATTGAGAAGTGGCAACGAGGTAGCACAAAGAGAAGAGAAAGGTAAAATTTCTTCACCATCATTAAGTAAGGAGGAGCCAACACGGAAGGTAAGCGACTCTAACTCTAGGGTAGAATTAAATGAGAATGCTCTTATAACTGATAAGGGTAAGAGCCTAGTGAACCCCAATATAGAGGATCTTGACATAATAGGTTGCCATTTCCTGCTGTAGCTAGAAAAGAAAAGAAAAATGAACAATTGGCTAGGTTTCTAGAAATATTTAAGAAACTGCACATTAATTTACCTTTTGCTGAAGCCTTAGCTCACATGCCTAATTATGCAAAATTCATGAAAGAATTATGTTAAAATAAAAAAAAAAATTAGAAGGGCATGGGACTGTACAGCTTACAGAAAATTATAGCGCAATAATCATGAACAAGATTCTTGAAAAATTGGAGGATCCAGGTAGTTTCACTTTACCCTGTGAAATTGGTGAAAATTTTATTGGAAGTGCTTTGTCTGACCTAGGTGCTAGCATTAACTTGATGCCTTATTCTATATGCAGGAGACTTAATCTCGGAGAGCTCAAGGAGACGGGAATGAGACTCCAACTTGCGGATAGGTCGATAAGGAAACCCAAGGGGGTAATAGAGGACTTGCTAGTGAAGGTGGGAAAATTCATTTTCCTTGTAGATTTTGTGGTTATGGAGATGGAAGAAGATCGGAAGGTACCACTCATTGTGGAGAAGCCATTTTTGAATACAGCAAAAGCTTTGATCGATGTACATGGTCAAACGGTTACCCTATGGTTCAATAATGAATAGTTAGTGGTAGACATGAATAAAGCTCAGAAGTATCCGTCAAGTGATATGGAGGAGTCTATTTATTTTGTGGATAAATGACTAGAAGAAACCCAAGAAAATATGTTGCTAAATGATCCATTGAATGTGAACTTAATACATTCCTTGGAGGATGAAGAATTGGATGACGGAAGAGGAGAAGTGATAGCAGTTGTAGAGAAAGAATGTGGAGAGGAGATATTACAGCAAGAAAAGTTTATCCCGCAAGAGGGGGATAAAAATTTTGAGCTTAAACCCCTTCCTCCTCATTTAAAATATGTATTTTTAGAGAATGAAACAAAACTAGTGATTATTTCTTCTCAGTTGATAGGGTTACAGGAGAAGATGCTGCTTGAAGTGCTGAAAAAGCACAAGGATGCAATTGGATGGGAGACGTCGGACTTAAAGGGGATCGACCCAAGCTACCGCAGTCACCGGATCCCGATGGAGGAAAAATGCAAACCAGTAGCTCAGCCCCAAAGGAGACTCAACCCAGTTATGCAAGAAGTGGTAAAAAAGGAGGTACTCAAACTCCTTGATTCAGGTATAATCTATCCAATCTCAGATAGTAGATGGGTTAGCCCGGTGCAATGTGTTCCTAAAAAGAGGGGGATAACAGTGGTTAAAAATGAGTTAGATGAACTTATTCCAACTCGTACAGTTATAGGTTGGAGAGTTTGTATAGACTATGGAAGACTGAACAATGCCACTTGGAAAGATCATTTCCCATTGCCATTTATTAATCAGATGCTGGAGAGGCTAGCAGGGAATAGGTTTTATTACTTTTTAGTTTGTATTCGAGAGATTTACTAATCCCCATAGCCCCTGAAGATCAGGAGAAAACAACCTTTACCTGTCCTTATGGCACATTTGCATATAGGAGAATGCCCTTTGGATTGTGTAATGCACCAGCTACGTTTCAGCGGTGCATGATGGCAATATTTCATGACTTCATAGAGAAATTTATGGAGGTGTTTATGGATAATTTCACCATTTATGGGGGAGACATTGAGAGCAGTTTAGAGCATCTTGATTTGGTGCTAGGGAGGTGTGAAAAAGCCAACTTAGTAGTGAACTTGGAGAAATGTCACTTTATAGTGAGAGAAGGCATTGTACTAGGGCACAAAATTTCAGAGAAAGGGATAGAGGTAGATAAAGCCAAGGTGGAAGTCATAGAGAAACTCCCACCCCTAACAATTGTCAAGGGAATCAGGAGCTTTTTAGGGCATGTGGGGTTTTACCGTAGATTCATAAAAGATTTTTCGAAAATTGCAAAACCCTTATCCAATTTGCTGATGAAAGATGCTCCTTTTGATTTTACTAGTGATTGTATGCTAGCATTTGAAACATTGAAATAGAGGCTTATTTCAGCCCTGGTGATTATATCTCCGAATTGGAATTTGCCTCTTGAACTAATGTGTGATGCTAGTGATTTCGCAGTAGGGGCAGTGCTCGAATAAAAGTGAGAAAAGGGGTTTCATGCAGTTTATTATGCGAGTCATACCTTGACAGGATCCCAGGTTAACTATACAACAACTGAGAAGGAACTTCTTGCAATTGTCTAGTGGCAGTAAACTATGTGAGCAAATGGGTAGAAGCCATAGCCACTAGAACCTGTGATGCCAGGGTTGTGTTAGAATTTCTGAGAAAGAATATTTTCACCCGGTATGGAGCCCCTAGAGCTATTGTTAGTGGTGGTGGTAAACACTTTGTTAACCACCAATTTAAAGCCTTGTTGAGAAATTTGGAGTTAGGCATAAGGTCACTACCCCTTATCATGCCCAAGCTAATGGTCAGGTTGAAGTGTCCAACCGGGAATTGAAAGCCATATTAGAAAAAACGGTCAATGCATCTAGGAGAGACTGGTACCTTAAGCTAGATGAAGCTCTATGGGCTTAGTGGACAGCATTTAAGACACCGACAGGGATGTCTCCCTTTAGGTTGGTATTTGGGAAGTCCTGTCACCTTCCAGTGGAATTAGAGCATAAGGCTTATTAGGCCACCAAATGTTTTAATTTTGACCTTGAAAATGCAGGAAAGTGCAGGTCTTTGCAGATGAATGAGCTAAAGGAGCTCAGATTTTGGGCATACTATCATGCCACGAAAGACAAAGACAATACCAAGAAGTGGCATGATCGAAAGTTAATAAAGAAGGAATTTGTGCCTGGGATGAAAGTACTTATTTATGATAGCAGGCTGCGGTTATTTCCTAGAAATCTAAAATCGCAGTGGAAGGGACCCTTTGAAGTTGTGGGAGCGGACAAATTTGGAGTAGTGACATTGAGGCACCCGAGGGGTGAGAATGAGTTCAAGGTAAATGGACATCGCGTGAAGCCCTATTTTGTCATGGCCGGAATTGTACCCTAGTCGTATTTGGTCTAATTGGGGTGAAAGTGTAATTGAAGTGTAGGATTGGACTTAATTGAAGAAAGAGGAATTGTTTAGTGGCTAATGAGTAATTGAGTCACATTAAGCTAATGGTTGATTAGTTGTTTAATGATGCTTTAATTAGGAATATAATAATGTAAGAAGTTGGATAGTGGAGGCAGATTTTGGTGAGTGGTTTCCGTGTGGCTTAGTGAGGGTGTGCCACCTACACCTTTGCATGCAAGAGTGGGTTAAGGGAAGAGAAGGGTTTCATTTGGGTAACCTAGTACTTTCTGTGTTCTTCTCTTTTCATCTTGTGTAACACCCCAACTCATACGTAGGCGAACCCATCCGCAAGGGAGTAGGAAGCCGTACGAGTAGGTGTGTTACCGAACAGAAACGATACAAAGCGTATATTTTAAACGAAAACATACACATCTACAATTTTACAATCATACAATAGGAGTCTGAAATATTACATCGTTCTCTTTACATATTATTACTTATACATATAACACAGATATACAAAAATTCTAAATTACAAAAGCTGAACAAGATACAAAACTTCTAGCTTCTATGTGGCCGACTCTGCAGATGCGCGACTCGAACAAAAGAAAACCTGCCACCTGCACGGGGAAAAGAGCCCGTGCTAAGCGATAACGCTTAGTGGGGAAAACAAACATAATAATATGGACGGCCATTCACAATGGTCGTCGAGGCAAAATACATTCAAATGGCAATTGCGGATATTCAAAATACATATCTAAACAGACTTGCATAATAAAGGCATTAATTCGGAAACTCACACACATAATCATATACATATATCAGGAATGGGCCAAAACAGTCATAACCCAAAACACGACACCAATGTTATCATGTTGAGCCACATACCCAAGAAAACATCCAAAACACCACACTTCTGCTGCACAACTCTAATACATAGCATATCATGCTGTAAACACTCCCATAACGGAGACTGAAGGCATAATCACATCACTTCACATTCATATCAAAACCATGCAGAAAGTACGATTACATCTTATATACTTACCCTCACAACCGATCTGATTCACATGCTTGTACACAATAAAACCATGCTTAACTCATATACATAAATACATCGATCGAATCATTTCAAAGCATTCAGAAACTAATAACAAATCACATGCCAAGTACGGATAATCATGTTAACTGAAAAGTCACGTTTACTAAATACAGATTTACCTTCTGAAGCCCGTAGTCATATTCATATACACATAAACTGATTCTTGCTCATTCAGATATCATATTCTGATGGCTATTTCAAAACAGAATAAAATAAACCATCAAAATACCTGCTGACTCATAATAGTGGATAACAAGTGAACTGATTAGTACCTTACGGGTATAAGTCGGCCAGAGAGTACCTTACGGGTACTAATCGAAAATCATTTTATTTTGTCACAAAAGCATTTTACTGATGAGGGATCTTAACCCGATCCAACCACATTAAAAAGGATCGCGAGGATCCGTACTGATAGGGGTTCGCGAGGAACCAGTCGTGGGACCTGATCAGGGTCCAAATCGTTCAAAGGGCGCTGCAGCTACAAAGACTCTATTAGGCATGCCTAACTATCCACTAGACTGACTCTCGCAGGTCATGCATCATACCAATCATACTTCAAATCACTTAATTTATATCATTGTACATGATCAGCAATAGGTGAGACATATGAATAAGTTCATAAAGTCAATCATGTATTATACAATTTACACTTAGGCATAATAATCTTAGAGAAAGATCATCAGTATAGATATGCATAGTACATTCAATTATATTAACATACTTCATAAAATAGTCAAAGAATAAACCTAAAGGCATCACAAGTTCGGAATTCAAACATTGGAATCATCAAAGAAAACTCATTCAACACAACATATCTGTCGCGCTCGCGATCCCTGTCGCGCTCGCGACAGAGACTATAGTCTCTTCGCTGCGCGCGCGCGACGGACTTCGCGATCGTGGGAAGGAGAGAAGGGCCCGGCTCTGTCGCGCTCGCGATATTGTCGCGGTCGCGACAGAGGGCAAGTATTGCTATCGCGGGGTCGCGACAAGTCGCGTGCTCGCGATAGCACAGGCCAACAATGTGCTCTGTCGCGATCGCGACGGTTGTCGCGCTCGCGACAGAGAGCAGACAAGCTATTGCTATCGCGGGCTCACGACAGCACAGCATCAAAATCACCGGTCTCTGTCGCGCTCGCGACAGTGTCGCGATCGCGACAGAGTCATGATTCCGAAAATCTGCAGAATTTTGCAAGATCTTTCCTTCCTCAAACTCACCCACAACACACGAAACACATCCAAAGGTCTCTTACCTCATCTCCAGCCAGTCACACATCATTGACAACATAAATCCAACATTCGTATCAAGTATTTCAGTAAAACATGCCATTACCAATATCCATATACACAATCTATAATAACAACATTATTCGTCAATCATTTCAATCGCACCCACATTAACTGCATTCATACATATGGTACATCATGTTAAGGTTGCTCATGAAACTATCACATAAAAGCACTCATCCATAAACAAACCTTCATGGATTTATATCTATTATTAATTACTAGTTAAATCACCAATCTTAAACATACTCATAAGTTTTTCCCAACGACAGCTACTTATATAGCCATTTAATTACCCTAAACAGGCATAATAACTGATGGGAAAGGTACGGGATTGATCCGGGTCAATCCTAGACTCAAAAATAAAGAAGAAAAGGCTCAAAACATAATTTTCTGTCGCGAGGTCGCGACCCGTGTCGCGCTCGCGACAGAGGCTCGCCTCAGCTACCAAAACGGACTGCTTTCTACTATAAACTAGTATCGCGAAAACCGACCTCTAAACCTCGTTTTTAGGAAAAGTGGTCTTCTTAACAAATGTTCTCCTACGTCTTAGATTTCAAATGAAATAAGTTTCACATCAATTGGACATCTACAACTCCAGATATGCACTCCACAACCCATACTGGTCAAACAACCCGTCACAAAAAGAAACACTACGGTATTATCAAAAATGCAGGGTCTTAGAGCAAGAATGTACCCAAGGCTATTTCTAAGACTTTTAAATTAATGGAATTCATGGTTCTAATGCTTCAAAAATCGCATGATTTGGAGTTCTAAAACTCCACTTATGACCAAAACATTGCACAAGGGTCAGATGAGAACGAAACAGGGTTTACCCCAATTATACACTTCACTTCCAATTCTCACACACCTTCAACTTAAGCCACTTCATGCATTATTAATACATTTACCCAAACAAATACATGCATAAGAATCATCTTAATCACTCAATTTACTGGAAATCATATACAAATATATATTCATAGCTCAATAAGAATTTAGGAGAAAAACCAAATAAAACTCAATTAAAGGAATCCACTCCCAAACCTCTTGTTGCACAATAGTTGTTCTCTTCAAGCTTTAAATGTTCTCTTTTCCTTTACTTTGATTCTTCTTATCACCAATTACTTGCACAAACAAACCCATAATTCTTAATTCAATCATTACTTAAACAAAACTAGGAGTAGAAAAAGAACTCAAACATAGGAACCCTAAAATCTCAACTTACCTCTTTACTCTTACTTCCCAAGCTCCACCAAACCAATTCTACTTCACTCAAAACCAATAGATTGAGCAAGAAACGGGGAGGAGAGGAAAAGAAAATAGAAAATGAGAAGGAAGAGAGGGCAACGGGAACAAGAACAAGAAAATTCTGCATTTCCTCTTTCCTAACCCAAATCACACTAAATGCTCCCACCTAACTATCCACATGGCAAGCTCCCATTGGGTACACAAACCACCTTTGACTTAGTCACTCCTTGCACCATACTCACTTCACATGCAAACATTTTTTAAATAAAAATCTTCAAGGTACCACACTTGAATCACACCAAATCATTTCCTAAAACTCACTTATACCCTACTTCCATACACAACAAGCACACTCTAACCTTTCCTCACTTAACTTAACTTATTTAATTAATCACTTTACAATTAAGTCCTTATCATCAAATTCACTCACGTTCAAATTACTGAAATACCCTTCACTTAACCGACTTAGTTTGCCGATTCCGACTAGGCCCGATTTGGGGTGTTACATCTTGCGTGAGAGTGAGTGTTAAGGAAGAGTAAGCATATTGATGTTTAGTTGCTCATGAGTTAAGGGTTAAACCTAAGAGGTAAGTGGTTAAGTGTGCTTATTCTCATCTTCTACTCTTCTTCTTGGTTTTGATTTGGTTTGGAGTGAGGATTGATGGATTGTGTTCAATTCTGGAATTTGTGTTGGTTTTGCTAGCTGAAGCACTGAAAAGAGATAAGGGAAAAGCTGTAATTGGAGAACCGAGCGTCCGTCGTCATTAGGAGCTAAGGCGACGAGGTTTGGGAAAAAACCCTAATTGTGTGATTATGTGATTAGTGTTGGTTAAATAGAGTTTTGAAATGAATTGCAAGATATGTGAAATTAAAGTTTGAGCATGAATTATGTGATGCTAAATTGTATGATTATAGTAGCAATATGATTGTGATAAAGTGCTTGAGAATGATTATGATTTGTACTATTATTGAATGCCAAACAAGAAGGGAAAATCAGGTATGTGTTATTGATTGTGTGGTTGTTGTATTTGGGTTGATTGCCAAACAAATAAGAAGGAGATTTGAAGTCTAGGCGTAAAAGGAGAATTGGACTGAAAAAGCACAGCCATGCTAGTGATAAACACAGCTGTGTTTTTGGTATTTTTGCATAGGTCACGGTGACAATGAAATTGATTGTGACCGTGACATATGCTGAGTTTAATTTTGCCTAGAGGAATTTGGTATGTCACGGTGACAATGGAATTCATTGTGACCGTGACCTACCCAGGAAGGCATTCTGTTTTGCAAATGAGAATATGTCACGGTGACAATGAGATTCATTGTGACCTTGACATACCCTCAGGTTGCATTTTGCCGAGAGTTGGGAACACATCACGGTGACAATGAAATTGATTATGACCGTGACATGTCCCCAATTTGCATTCTGTTTTGGACTTCAATATGTCACGGTGACAATGAAATCCATTGTGACCGTGACCCACCCTGTTTTGGCAATATGATCCTAATGTGTTTGGCCATTCAAATGGCAAGGCTTTGAGCTGAAATAAAGGACAACATGAGTAAGTATTGTATGTGTGTTAAGTGATCTACAAATGCATACAAACATGGTGATTTCTGAATATGATCAGTTATGTAAATATTATATGAGAAGATTGAATTTGAAAGCATACTGAATATGCAAGTGAAATGTTAGCTATGTGCTAATGCAAATGTCTAAAGTGAAAAGTGAATTGAATAAATTGTCAATAACTTAAGCCTGCGAGTCAAGTAGTGGATAGTTAGGCATGCCTATAGGGTTCAGTGCTGCAGCCCCATGCGTTAAATGTGTCTGATTCCATGGGAATCAGAATGCGATTATCCTTGCTGGATTCAGTTAATTGTGGAATGATGAAAAGTACCAGAAGGTACTAATGTGTAAAAGTGATCTCGATGAGATTCTGGGTACCTAGGAGGTACCGATGCGTTACCCGTTATCCGCGCCATTGAATTGCAGGCTAACTGATTAATTAAATAATAAATAGAAGTGACTGTGATACAAGAAAGTATGTGGTATGGATATGTAAATAGGTGATTGATGCTTTATGATTGAATATAGTAATGGATAAAACTATGCTTGCAATGGTACGTGCTTTAATAATGAATGTTCGGGCATGTCTACTAGCATGTAATGTATGATGTTTCTGATGTGTGCTAATTAATTGCTATATATATGAGTTCCCCACTAAGCGTTATCGCTTAGCATGGATTTACTCTAATCCGTGCAGGTACGGACGAGAGGTGACTGAAGGACGTCCCCCGCATTTTGGTACGGTCAACAATAGGAAGTGTATAGTGTAGGTATGGGGGTTGTTATTTGGAACTTTTGTATAAGTTTTATATGGTTAATATGTATTTTGAATATGTAAAGGCATGTAATAATGTAGTAATCATGGATGTAACCTCCCACATGTATGTGTGTCATATGAATAGCTAAGGCGTGTGAATAATAGTAGTTGGTATGTGATGCATGAATTAAGGTAGTGCGTGATGAAATTTTATTATTCAGTTTCCGCATGTGTCCTGTGTGTGTGTGCGACCTTCTCTAACTAAGATTAGCTGAGCTAGTCTGTCGTTAGGGAACGGGCGTCACAAGTTGTGGTATCAGAGCCTAGGTTGAGTCTTTTCTGGGAATTGGGTAGATAAGATGTGTATAGTTTGTTGACCTAATGCGGAAGTCCTTGTTTAATCTGTGTAGTAAGATGGATTCTGGAAGGCATACCGGTGAGGAATATGCCGAAAGTGTGAATCCTCGTTGTGACGCGCGCCGGATCCCGAGCGCCGCCCTTTCGGACCGCCCGCACGTGGGCGATCGGGGCATTTGCGGGTCCGTTGGCAGCTTGCGATAAATTGCAAGTGCGTCTATGTTGGGCAACAAGGAGGTATCATGGAGTCGCCACCCAATAGAACATTGGGAAAGTTTCTCTCGCCTCGGAGAGCCTAAGACTTGCGCATTTTATCCATATTGGGCCATGAGGCCTAGGATTAGTGCTAAAGCCTCGTGACCCAAGAAGTATTTTGGAGGATAACCTCTAACCTCTCGAGCCCAAAGACCAGAGCTGGGTCCGGGATTTCTCATCTATTTCTACCTCGATTAATTTATGATCAAATTTTAATTATCATTAATTCGCTCTCTCTCCACATGATGCAATTTTAATCTAAAAGCGCATTTATACATGTTAGGAAAACCATAAATTAGCAAGTAAAGCAATGAATTACAATAATACAAGGAGCGGAATACAACTCCCTTTTAAAAGTGCAAACATGCATAAAACCGGGGAATTTATTAATCATGAGGACTTTGGTCCCCGCATGCACAATTAAAGAAAATATTCTGGATGTGATGATCTTATTTGGGATGAAAACTGGGACATTGGTCCCGCTTTATTATGAAAGATCCAAGTTAATTTAGTAAAAATATTTTGGTGATTTTTATTTTGGTGCACATAAGAAAACATTTTATTCAATGAATATATACAATGCAATGTAAATAAAATGGGAATTAAAAATGTATAAAGAAAATACCAAACCCCGCAACTCCTTCTTCATGTGCATGGATGCTCAATTGAAAGTAAAAACAATAATGTGCAACCAAAAATAAAACAAAATAAATTCATGTTAGTGATTAAGCCAACAAAATAATATGACATAAAAAGATAATATGTACCATGAAAATATAATATGCATAAAATGATCATGATGTAATTTAACATGCATAGAATAATTAAGATGCAATTTAACATGCATAGAATAATTAAGATGCAATTTAACATGCATAAGGTGAGAAAGTATCATGGCACATGCAACTTATTAATATTAGTAATTAACGTGCATGGAAAATTAGTGACAATCAATTTTACTATAGTTAAGGCATGAATTAAAAATGTAACATGAGAATAACACAACTTAACATGCATGACTAGCATAAAATAATGATTATAACACTCATACATGCAAAAGAAAGCATAATAATAAACATGATATAGCATTAACAAATTAAAGGTATTTACAACCTAAAACATGCATAATTACATGAACAAAGAATAATTTGACATGAAAAAAAAAGATAATAGAATTTAAAAAGCTTATTTGTTATATGAATAATTGAAGATAAAAAAAATAAGAAGAAGAATATGGAGACTAAGAGAATTTACATGTTTGATATGTTAATTGGAAGCCAAAATAAATGAAATTAACAAGAGAATTAATGAGTAAAGCCAAGAATAATTACCCTCAAATTCAGTTTTGAAGAATTGAAGATAGAAGTGTTGAATTCCTTGTCTTCTCTTGTGAAAATCCTTAGAAAATAGCTTGAAAACTTGAAGAAAAGCTCTTGGAAACAAGTGTGTAAGATGGATTTTTTTCTCTCAACTCAAAGCTCCAAAATTCAGTTTTTTCTCTCCAAAATGTTCTCTTTTCGTCCTCTTCCTATTCTGAATTTTTTCTAGTGTTTTAATCATCAAAAACTACCCAAAAACCACCCAAAACCGTCCAAAAATCGTTAAAAAATAAGTGGGGGTCGAAAATGGGCGAAATGGGGCTGATGCGCGCGAGAAACGCGCTGCGCGCAAAGCACAGCCGTGCTTTCAAAAAAGCACAGCTGTGCTTTCGCGCGCGCACTGCGCGCAGTGCAGCGCAAAGCACAGCCGTGCTTTTCGGGTAAATTTTTTTTTTTTTTTTTTTTTTTTTTTAATTGTTATATAAAATACCCTCAACCTAAAACACACTTTTTCTTCTCCAAAATAATTTTAAAAATATTTTTAAAATATTTTTAAAATACACTTTTTGCTCATCGAAAAGACAAGGAAAAATCACTTCCGAACTCCAATCTTTTTGCCTATAAGCCGGCATAGCTAAATTTCATCATCGGGTAATCCTGATCAAGGCTACTCGGGACCTGGTGTCTACAGTTGCCCCCAATTTTGGGGAGGCTAGTGCATGGGTGCCTAGGTGAGCCAAAATTCAGGAAAAGGAAAGAAACGCGTACCTGAAGCGGCGATCTTCCTGCTTGATGGAGTTATGATGATAGCTGCTGCTGTCTTCTGGTTGTAGCTGGTAATACCGTAGGTGCGCTAACCTTTTGTGGGTGGCGCCGCTATCGTGCTAAACATTGTGAGTTGGTAATGCCGTGGTCGTGCTAACCTCTTATGGGTAGTGCCGCCATCGTGTTAACCGCTGTGAATTGGTAGTGCCGTGGTCGTGCTAACCTCTTGTGGGTAGTGCCGCCATCGTGCTAACCGCTGTGAATTGGTAGTGCCGTGGTCGTGCTAACCTCTTGTGGGTAGTGCCGCCATCGTGCTAACCGCTGTGAATTGGTAGTGCCGTGGTCGTGCTAACCTCTTCTGGGTAGTGCCGCCATCGTGCTAACCGCTGTGAATTGGTAGTGCCGTGGTCGTGCTAACCTCTTGTGGGTAGTGCCGCCATCGTGCTAACCGCTGTGAATTGGTAGTGCCGTGGTCGTGCTAACCTCTTGTGGGTAGTGCCGCCATCGTGCTAACCGCTGTGAATTGGTAGTGCCGTGGTCGTGCTAACCTCTTGTGGGTAGTGCCGCCATCGTGCTAACCGCTGTGAATTGGTAGTGCCGTGGTCGTGCTAACCTCTTGTGGGTAGTGCCGCCATCGTGCTAACCGCTGTGGATTTATTTTTTATTTTTTATTTTTTATTTTTTGCTCCTTTAGATGTTTGGACTAGTGTCATCACTTGGCTTTTGTGGGTGTTTCCCGCCGATTTCTCCTGCAAGATTGTATGCATAGGAATATACAAGAAATCATGTGTGTATGTTATGGAATGCAAATGCTTGCAAAAATGTATAGATCGCGCCCTAGGTGATCCATGGTTTGCTGAACTTATAGCTTGTCTGCTGTACCATGCCCCCTGAATCCTGAGGATCGTCGACAAGCTTTTTGAAAGAGACGTCCGGTGTATATCCCTTGCCCCCTGGTCAATGATCATTTGCTTGGGATTCTATTTCATGTTCTGTGTTGTGTGTTGTCTGACTGACGGAAGATCATCTTGAAATAATGCCGCCTTATCGCTCCAGGCATTGAATGTCATTGTTTTAAAGGTAGTGCGTCCCTTGTGGATTTTCGCACTAGCTTTTCTTTGCGGGAAATGCGTCCCTTATGGGATTTTCACACAACCCTTTGCCTAACTTTTGCCTGGAATGGACCCAACCCAATCCAGCGGCTTTTGTTTATTTTATTTTTTGTAGGGCAGACTGCCTGTTTCCAGGTTTTCACCCTGCCCTTTGGCCTAACTTTTGCTTAGAGAGCCAGTTACGGTTTTCATCTCTAACGGCTTTTTTTTTTTTTTTTTTTTTTTTTTTTAGAGAAGGTTATCACCAAAGCTTCTGTTAAGAGCAAATAGGACATATCTGATGAGCGATAATCATTAGATAAAAATTTATATAACTCTTTTTGAGACAGAACTGAGAGATCAATGAAAATATATTCTATTATTCCTTGCAAAAATTGTGTACATTTCTATATGATTTCATCATACATGATTTTTCATTTGACAAGAATTCAAAAGCATGTGACTACACCTAATCTCGGAGTGGGTTTTGTCAGCATCAAACTCCTGTTATCAATCGGCCCTCTCGGGTTTTCTCGATTGAATATTTTCTCTTGGCCCTTAATTTTTGCCCAGGATGCCTTTTTTTCGGTTTTCACCCTGACAGGGCGCCCAATTTTAGCAAGGCCGCCTTTTTTTGGTTTTCGACCCGCGGGGCATTTATTCTCTTCTTTTTATTTTTGGTCTTTAGCCATGGAACCTTTTAAGTCTATCGACATTGACCGGGTCCTTGAACTCATTCCCATCGCTGTCTGCTAAAATTGCTGCTCCTTTTGTTAGCAACTTTTTCAAAATGAAAGGTCCTTCCCAGGTTGGTCTGAATTTTCCTCATATGTCTGGAACTCCTGGCCTCATCATCTTAAAGACCAAGTCCCCCTCCTTCAACGGGTGCTTTCGTACTTTCTTGCCAAACGACCGAGCCAGCCTCTTTTGATAAACTTGGTTGTGGTAATAGGCTCGTAACCTGTCTTCATCCAACAAATTCAGCTGTGACAAACGTTGTTGTGCCCATTCTGCTTCAGGAATCTCAGCTTCCATGACTACCCTTAATGATTTCAGCTCAATTTCAACCGGCAGGACTGCTTCAGTTCCGTATACCAGAGAGAATGGTGTTGCCCCCGTAGAGGTTCTGACTGTTGTTCTATAACCCCAAAGTGCAAAGGGTAACTTTTCTACCCAATCCTTGTAGTTTTGAACCATTTTGGACAAAATTCTCTTCACATTCTTATTCGCCGCTTCAACTGCACCGTTTGCTTGAGGACGATAAGGAGAAGACTTATGATGTTGGATCCCATATCTCTGGAGCATCTGTTTAGTCTCTGCTAGGAATTGTACCCCATTATCAGACACAATGTGATGTGGGAGACCATATCTGCATATCAAATTCCGCTCGATGAACTTAGCCATATCCCTTGCATCAACCTTCTTGAAAGATTCAACCTCAACCCACTTAGTGAAGTAGTCAATGGCAACTATGATGAATCTATGCCCATTAGAAGCAGTAGGATGGATTTCGCCTATGATGTCTATTCCCCATGCTGCAAATGGCCATGGAGATGTTAAGTTATGTAACTCTGAAACTGGCACATGCCTCAAATTCGCGTACTGTTGGCATAACTGGCATTGCTTCACAAATTTTGAACAATTTGTATCCATTGTGAGCCAATAAAACCCTTGGCGCATGATCTTCTTTGCTAAGGCTAAGCCATTCATGTGAGCTCCACAAACCCCGGCATGAACTTCTTCCATAACTCTTTTAGCTTCTTTCTCTGCCAGACATCTTAACTGGATACCATCAGCTTGCCTTTTGTACAAAGTGCCATTAACACTGATGAATTGAGTGGATAACTTCCTGATCATATTTTGGTCCTTCTCAGTGGCTTCCTCTGGAAAGACTGATCTCTCTAAATAATTCTGAATGTCATAATACCATGGATTTCCATCAGTGGCCTCAATGTCCATCACCTGTTCCGCTTCAAAACCAGGTCTTTCCGAACTATATATCAGCACGGGTTTCATCGCAACTCCTGTTGGGTTGTCCCACATAGACACTAAAGTTGCCAGAGCATCAGCTAACTGATTTTCGTCTCTGGGGATGAAGTGAAAAGTGCAAATCTCAAATCGGCTGCTCAACGCTCTCAAGTGCTTTACATAAGGCAACAGCCTTTCTTCCTTGACTAACCACTCTCCTTTAATTTGATGAATTACCAAGGAGGAATCCCCAAATACTTCTGCGGTCTTTGCCCCCAGAGTAAGCAATGTTTCCAATCCAAAGATGCAAGCTTCGTATTCTGCTTCATTATTGGTAGCCTTATACCTCAGCTTCTTAGCCAATGGTAGCCTTTCACCATCTGGGGTCGTAAGAATAACTCCTACGCCTGCTCCCTTATTATTGACTGCTCCATCAAAGAATAATTGCCACCCTTGTACTGCTATGGCCGTGACATCTTCATCTGGGAAGTTGTATTCAAATTGATCCCCTTCAATAGGGTGCTCGGTTAAGAATTCCGCTATGGCTCTTCCCTTAATAGTTTTCCTGGTTATGTACTCAATGTCAAATTCCTGCAACAGCAGTAACCATCTTCCCATCTTCCCTAGTAAAGAGGGTGCTTCTTGGAGGTATCTGAGCGGATTATGTTTGGCAACCGTTTGTACCTTGAAGGAATGAAAGTAGTGTCGCAACTTCTTAGAAGCCCAGATAACTGCTAAACAAATCTTTTCCACCTCTACATATTTGGCTTCGTAAGGCAGAAATTTCTTGCTAAGATAGTAAACGGCAAACTCTATACCAAAATCATCTTCCTGAGACATCATAGCACCCACTGAGTTATCTTCCACAGCTAGGTACAGGATTAGTGGTTTGGCATGGCGTGGTGGTCTTAACACCGGAGGATTTAACAAATACTCCTTAATGGTGTCAAAGGCCAATTGACAGTCATTGTTCCATATCACCGGCTGATTCTTCCTAAGAAGCTTGAAAATAGGCTCACATACTAAAGCCAGCTTGGCAATAAATCGGCTGATGTACTGAAGCTTTCCTAGGAAACTTCTGACGTCCTTCTCCTTCTGGGGCACTGGCATCTCTCTTATGGCTTTGACTTTATCGGGATCTACCTCGATTCCCCTCTGGCTTACTACATGTCCTAACAACTTTCCTGATGTAACTCCAAAAATGCACTTCTTGGGATTGAGGCGCAAATCATACTTGCTAATTCTTTGAAAGAACTTTTCTAAAGCCTCAAAATGGCCTTCTCTGGTAGCTGACTTAATCATCATGTCATCGACGTACACCTCCACTTCTTTGTGGATTAAGTCATTGAGAACCTTGGTTGCCATCCTCTGATAGGTTGCTCCTGCATTCTTCAAACCAAAAGGCATAACCCAATAGGCATATGTCCCCCACTCGGTGATAAAGGCTGTCTTGATCCGGTCCACTATCTTGTTAAGGATTTGATTGTACCCTGCGTACCCATCCACAAAGCTATACATCATACAAGCAGCAGCACTATCTACTAGCACATCAATATGAGGCAGTGGGAAATCATCTTTAGGGCAAGCTTTGTTCAGGTCTCGATAGTCGACGCATACTCGAACCTTACCGTCTTTCTTAGCTACAGGAACCACATTAGCTAACCATGTTGGGTATTGAACCTCTATCAGGAACTTAGCCTCAATCTGCTTATGGATCTCCTCTTTCACTTTCTGTGCCCATTCTGGCCTAAGCCTCCGAAGCTTTTGCTTGACTGGTTTAAACTCTGGGTAAGTTGGGATGGCATGTTCGGCAACATCTCGATCTATTCCCGGCATATCCTCATAGGTCCAGGCAAAGACTTTTTATATTTTTTTAATATTCTCTCAAATTTTATTCTCTCTTCAGGAGTTATGTCTGATGCTAGCAAAATTTCCTTTGGATTTTCCAAAGTTCCGAGATTAAATGCAGTTGTGCCAGTTGAATTAATATCAAAAATGAATGCATCATGCTTATGATCATGCGACATGAAATCATCAGAAATATCACACAAGTAAGCAAAGTTGTTCATCTCATTAACATAATCAGAAACATTAACATTGTCCTCAAAGAGTTCTGGTATAAAAAGAGAATCTAAATGACTATCAACTTCAGTCGACGCCGATGCTGCAGCTGACTGTGCTTTGGCTTCTTGATTTGGTGAAATCTTGAGATCTTCAATCTTCGGCTCTGGCTCCACTATCTTCTCCATCCACTGCAGGGCGAGTAATAGCGACATACTCATTTCCATATAGGTCTTGCATCCCATACCATTCTGATAGGCTCGATCCAATCATAAAGACTGGAGGTGGCACTGCATTATAACCGGACTTCTTCTTGCTTTCCCTCTGCTCAGGATCGGTGATCTGCTTGTTGTCAATTAGATCTTGGACCCGATGTCTTAGTGTTATACAATCATCCGTCAAATGCCCGGTATGTTGGTGGAATGCGCAATATTCATTCTCTTTGTGCCCTGGCTGTCCTTGGGTCTTGGCCGGCCTAGGTGATAGGGGCCGCAGTTTTCCTTCTTTTGTTAGCCTCTTCAGCACCCATGATAAAGGCTTACCCAAGTTGGAGAAATACCTCTGACTTACGCCGGTTGCAGACACCTCGGCAGACTTCCCAACTCTGTTACCACTGCTCGAACCTACTGGTTTGGCCGTCCCCTGATTGCTGTATCCCCTCCGGGCATAGGACTCACTATTTGCCCTCTTGGATAAATATTCTCCTTCCGCTTCTATGGCAATGTCCTTCAAAGATTCTCAATCCTTGAGTCCCTTCATTTTCAGTCCCTCTCTCAAGTAAGGACTGGCATTTCGAATGAATAGCCGGATCTGATCAGAAGTGTCCGGTTTGCGTTTCATCTCCATAACCCGGTTTCTCCACCGAGTAAGGTACTCGTGGAAGGACTCCCCAGCCTTCTGCTGTAACAACTCGAGATCTTTCAAAGTGACCTCCATCCGGGTACTGCAATCGTACTGCTTAAGGAACTCTTCAGTCAACAAGTCCCAGTCCTCCTTGGATCTCCTGTCAAGCCCATGGTACCAATCAATAGCAGCTCCTGTGAGACTCAAGCAGAAGTATTCTATCTTCTGCTTTCTTGTTAAGGTCGTTCCCTTCATGACCAGCGAGTATTGTTTGATGTGTGCGGCAGGATCAGAGGTGCCATCAAATTTGGGAATGTCCGGCATCTTAAAATTCTGGGGAATTAGGTCATCCCCATCCAGCTCTCGATCTTCCGGGTTTATTCCTTTTCCCACGGTCATCATCCTTGCCATGACCTCAAATCTCTCTTCCATTTTCCTCCACATTGCCTCATCCAGTTTTGGCAACTTTTCTTTAGCTACTGCATGCTCCTCATGCTCATCTCCCCCAAACTCAACTTCGGACCTGGGGCCTTCTCTGCGCTCAATGGGTGCAGGTACTCTTTGCTCAATAATAGGTGGGTCAACCACTGGTTGGTTAATCGCAGCAGGACGTTCTTCTCTAACAACCTCTTGTTCAGCTGGTACTCGGACAGGAATAGTAGCAGCTTGTTGCCCAGCTATAGTGGCGGCAAGATTGCCCATTATTGCAATCATTCGGGCATCAAATTCCTCCATTCTCTTTCCTATCTCCTCAACGATTACTGCCCGGGTTGCATCAGACTCATTTGATGGATTAGCCATGCTTACTTCTGTTGATGATTCGGAAGAAAACCCCACACTATTTTCTGAGATTGACTCTGAACTCTGAGCTGACACTAACTCAGTTAACCCCAAAAGCGGCGTCCTTCTTAACCGTCCGTCGGGACCTCTAGACCACCCAGGAGAATCTATGATGGCTGAAATGCAAAAATTATTAAGATGATGCATGATTAAAATGCAATGCATGCTCGTGCTGATGCAACATAGACAAACACATGCAAGCAGATAGATCCCTCCAACCTTATATCTCCCACACACGTGGTAATGCGGTCTCTTTCCTAGGTGGGCTTGATCCATGGGTTAACGGGGAACCCAATGGACACGTATGGTGCGCGGTGAAAAACCGGCAGCATAACAACTCCTATCTAATGTACATACGTATGGGTGTTTGGCAATTATGTATTTAAACAATTCAACTTAACTAAGATGGGCCCACCAGGGCATGAAAGCCTTTGATGAATACCATTTAATTAAAATGATTTCGTTTAATATATGATGGCCCATATAGCAAGCATAGTATTACGGTACATTTCACCTAGTGGAAGTATCTATTGCCATTACATGAGCTTTGGACAAGGGAGATGTTATTTTAAGGCTACCCAAGCATGATCCCTGCCGACGGGTCTAGCTCATCACAAGCATAGCGACCGATCGGGTCGTCATTTTGATATACCATTGAGGTACGTGGCTTGGGCTGGTGATTATCCTTAACACTTCCCCAAATTGAGTGAAAATGAGGTCGTGCTTCGGGAACGCACCGGGGCTTGAAAAGGGACCAAACTAACTTAATCTAAAGCTCTAATGAGATGATATGCAATTTTGAGATAAACCGAATTTATGAATTAAATTTTAACCATAAATGTTAAACGAGGTATTTTCAAATTGAAATCTCGAACCATATCGTCCCCAGTGGAGTCGCCACTGTGACGCGCACCGGATCCCGAGCGCCGCCCTTTCGGACCGCCCGCACGTGGGCGATCGGGGCATTTGCGGGTCCGTTGGCAGCTTGCGATAAATTGCAAGTGCGTCTATGTTGGGCAACAAGGAGGTATCATGGAGTCGCCACCCAATAGAACATTGGGAAAGTTTCTCTCGCCTCGGAGAGCCTAAGACTTGCGCATTTTATCCATATTGGGCCATGAGGCCTAGGATTAGCGCTAAAGCCTCGTGACCCAAGAAGTATTTTGGAGGATAACCTCTAACCTCTCGAGCCCAAAGACCAGAGCTGGGTCCGGGATTTCTCATCTATTTCTACCTCGATTAATTTATGATCAAATTTTAATTATCATTAATTCGCTCTCTCTCCACACGATGCAATTTTAATCTAAAAGCGCATTTATACATGTTAGGAAAACCATAAATTAGCAAGTAAAGCAATGAATTACAATAATACAAGGAGCGGAATACAACTCCCTTTTAAAAGTGCAAACATGCATAAAACCGGGGAATTTATTAATCATGAGGACTTTGGTCCCCGCATGCACAATTAAAGAAAATATTCTGGATGTGATGATCTTATTTGGGATGAAAACTGGGACATTGGTCCCGCTTTATTATGAAAGATCCAAGTTAATTTAGTAAAAATATTTTGGTGATTTTTATTTTGGTGCGCATAAGAAAACATTTTATTCAATGAATATATACAATGCAATGTAAATAAAATGGGAATTAAAAATGTATAAAGAAAATACCAAACCCCGCAACTCCTTCTTCATGTGCATGGATGCTCAATTGAAAGTAAAAACAATGATGTGCAACCAAAAATAAAACAAAAGAAATTCATGTTAGTGATTAAGCCAACAAAATAATATGACATAAAAAGATAATATGTACCATGAAAATATAATATGCATAAAATGATCATGATGTAATTTAACATGCATAGAATAATTAAGATGCAATTTAACATGCATAGAATAATTAAGATGCAATTTAACATGCATAAGGTGAGAAAGTATCATGGCACATGCAACTTATTAATATTAGTAATTAACGTGCATGGAAAATTAGTGACAATCAATTTTACTATAGTTAAGGCATGAATTAAAAATGTAACATGAGAATAACACAACTTAACATGCATGACTAGCATAAAATAATGATTATAACACTCATACATGCAAAAGAAAGCATAATAATAAACATGATATAGCATTAACAAATTAAAGGTATTTACAACCTAAAACATGCATAATTACATTAACAAAGAATAATTTGACATGAAAAAAAAGATAATAGAATTTAAAAAGCTTATTTGTTATATGAATAATTGAAGATAAAAAAAATAAGAAGAAGAATATGGAGACTAAGAGAATTTACATGTTTGATATGTTAATTGGAAGCCAAAATAAATGAAATTAACAAGAGAATTAATGAGTAAAGCCAAGAATAATTACCCTCAAATTCAGTTTTGAAGAATTGAAGATAGAAGTGTTGAATTCCTTGTCTTCTCTTGTGAAAATCCTTAGAAAATAGCTTGAAAACTTGAAGAAAAGCTCTTGGAAACAAGTGTGTAAGATGGATTTTTTTCTCTCAACTCAAAGCTCCAAAATTCAGTTTTTTCTCTCCAAAATGTTCTCTTTTCGTCCTCTTCCTGTTCTGAATTTTTTCTAGTGTTTTAATCATCAAAAACTACCCAAAAACCACCCAAAACCGTCCAAAAATCGTTAAAAAATAAGTGGGGGTCGAAAATGGGCGAAATGGGGCGAAATGGGGCTGATGCGCGCGAGAAACGCGCACAGTGCGCGCTGCGTGCAAAGCACAGCCGTGCTTTCAAAAAAGCACAGCTGTGCTTTCGCGCGCGCACTGCGCGCAGTGCAGCGCAAAGCACAGCCGTGCTTTCGAAAAGCACAGCCGTGCTTTTCGGGTAAATTTTTTTTTTTTTATTTTTTTTTTATTTTTATATAAAATACCCTCAACCTAAAACACACTTTTTCTTCTCCAAAATAATTTTAAAAATATTTTTAAAATACACTTTTTGCTCATCGAAAAGACAAGGAAAAATCACTTCCGAACTCCAATCTTTTTGCCTATAAGCCGGCATAGCTAAATTTCATCATCGGGTATTCCTGATCAAGGCTACTCGGGACCCGGTGTCTACACTCATGAAGCTGAGGTGACAGGGTCTGGGCAGTCTAGATCGGTTGGCTATGGGAATGCGATTCCATTTGGGCCTATGGAAGCCATGATGAAAATGACACAAGATATGGCGAGAGTGATGGAACGTATGATGGCGCCAAGAGCCCCAATAGAATCTTTGAGGAAGCATGGTTTGGAGGAATTTCATGGAACAAGGTTAGATGAGTCAGAAAAAGCAGAGTACTGGATTGAAAAGGTGGAAAGGATTCTTAAGGAGATTCGATTTCCTCCAGATCAGTGGGTTGAATGTGTGGAGTCATTACTCCAAGGTCCTGCATATGATTGGTGGAAGCTGGTCCTGCAGAATCCGATGCTTCCTGAACCATTAAACTGGGAGTTCTTTGAAAAAGAATTCAAGAACAAGTATATTTCTAAAGCACATCGAGAGGCAAATTGGAAGAAGTTCTTGAGTTTGAGACAGAGGACTATGACAGTGGTGGAGTATGAAGCAGAATTTTGTCGCTTAAGCAAATATGCACCAAAAGGTGTGTTAACTGATGTGTTGCGATGTCAACAGTTTGAGGATGGATTGATTGAGGAAATTAAAGCTTTGCTGATTTCTCTAACAACAGAGCAGAATATAAGTTACTATCGAATTGTTCAAGCAGCTTTGAGAGCTGAAAGGACTCTAGGAGCTCAAAGGGAATGGTGACAAAAGAAGAATGCAAATAGAGGTGGTTCCCAAACGGGGAAAAGATCAAGAGATTCTCATGTGACACCACCTGCTGAGTCAGGGTTCAGTTCTGCAGCGAGAGGTAAAAAGCGAGGCGCTCCTTCAACATCTGGTTCTGGAAGAGGAACACCTGGTAGTAGAAGTGAGGTTCAGGAGTGTCCTCATTGTGGTAAGTGGCATAGAGGAGAATGCTGGAAAGTGTCGAGAGCTTGTTATAGATGTGGGAGCACTGAGCATTTCATTGCTAATTGCCCGAATACTTATGAGATGTCAGGAAATCAACAAGAGCAGAGTAGGGGTGGTTCAAACTTGCCTTCTACGAACAGAGGAAGAGGAAGAGGACGTGGCAGAGGTAGTCAGTCCAGAGGTGCAGTCGATTCTGAGATTGTGGATAGACCTGATGCGGCGTCAGTGCGGGCTTATGCTATGAAGGCACGAGAGGATCAGGATGCACCTGAGATGATAGCAGGTACTATTCTACTTTGTGGTGTGGAAATGTTTGCACTTATTGATCCTGGTTCAACTCACTCATATGTATGTGATAAAAAGATATGTGAAAAGATGCCTAAAGTGGAATGTTTAAAATATGATATTTGTGTGTCTAGCCCTTTGGGAGGTAGTGTTAATGTGAACAGAGTATATAGAAACTGTGCATTAGAAGTTCAAGGTATAATGTTTCCAGCGGATTTGATTGAGCTACCGTTCGATGTGTTTGATTTGATTCTGGGTATGGATTGGTTAACTAAGTATGATGCGGATGTTAAGTGTAAGAAGAAAATGGTTATACTCTCTGATGGTAAGGGAAACAGAGCGACAGTGAGAGGAGTGTGCACTAATCCTCTTGTGAATGTGATATCTGCTATGCAAGCCTGTCGGTGTATGAGAAAAGGATGTGAAGCTTATTTGGCCCTGGTATTAGATAGTAAGAGAGAACAGGTAAAGATGCAAGAGATACCAATAGTCAGAGAGTTTCCTGACGTGTTTCCTGAAGAATTGAGCGGTGTACCACCAATAAGAGAAGTTGAGTTATCAATTGACGTGGTACCAGGAACTGTACCGGTATCGAAGGCACCGTATAGAATGGCTCCAACTGAGTTGAAGGAATTGAAGGAGCAGTTGCAAGAATTACTGAACAGGGGTTTTATTATACCTAGTGTTTCCCCTTGGGGAGCACCAGTGTTATTTGTTAAAAAGAAAGATGGTACAATGAGAATGTGTATTGATTATCGACAGTTGAATAAAGTGACAGTAAAGAATCGATATCCTCTACCACGGATTGAAGACTTGTTTGATCAGTTAAGGGGAGCCGGTGTATTCTCAAAGATTGACTTGCGTTCAGGGTATTATCAGTTGCAAGTGAAGAAGGAAGATGTACCTAAGACCGCGTTTAGAACTCGTTATGGGCATTATGAATTTCTAGTAATGCCATTCGGGTTAACCAATGCGCCAGCTGCATTCATGGATTTAATGAATCGGGTGTTCAGACCGTACTTGGATCAGTTTGTGGTTGTGTTCATAGACGATATTTTGGTATATTCAAGAGATGAAAAGGAACATGAACAGCATTTGAGAGTTGTACTTCGGACTTTGCAAGAACATCAGCTGTATGCCAAACTCAGTAAGTGTGAGTTCTGGCTCAAAGAGGTATCATTTCTGGGTCATGTGATCTCATCTGAAGGAGTTAAAGTGGATCCAACTAAGATAGAAGCAATTGTGAATTGGAAACCGCCTAAGAATGTGTTAGAGATTCGCAGTTTCTTAGGGTTGGCTGGATACTACAGAAGGTTTGTGAAAGGATTTTCAGTAATAGCTTCACCGTTGACAAGATTGTTACGTAAAGGAGTGAGATATGAGTGGTCTGAAAGATGTCAAACAAGTTTCGATCGGTTGAGGAAGGTGTTAGTAGAAGCACCGATTCTTACACAGCCTATGACTGGTAAAGAGTATGTGTTGTATACCGATGCTTCAGGTGTCGGATTGGGTTGTGTATTGATGCAAGAGGGGAAGGTGATAGCGTATGCGTCAAGGCAATTGAAACCGCATGAGCAGAATTATCCGACTCATGATTTGGAATTGGCTGCAGTAGTGTTTGCTTTAAAGATTTGGCGACATTACTTGTATGGTGAGAAGTGTAGAATTTACACGGATCACAAGAGTTTGAAATATCTGCTTACACAGAAGGAACTGAATCTGAGATAGCGAAGGTGGCTCGAGTTGTTTAAAGATTATGATTGTATTGTGGATTATCATCCGGGAAAAGCTAACGTAGTGGCCAATGCTTTGAGTAGGAAGTCAATTTCAGCATTACAGTTAAAGCGGATTGAGTGGAGGTTTTCTGCAGATGGAGCTTTATTAGCACAGTTGAAAGCAAGACCGGTTCTGAAAGATGAGTTAATAGTTGCTCAGAGAAGTGATGGGAGATTGCAACAAGTTCTGCAGTCAGTTGGTGATATGGATAAGACTGACTATTCAGTGAATGAAGATGGAATACTGCTGTATAAGAATAGAATGTGTGTGGCCAACGATAAAGAATTAAGAAAGAGATTGATGCACGAGGCTCATAATACAGTTTTCACTATGCATCCAGGTGGAAACAAGATGTACCAAGATATGAAACAGTTGTATTGGTGGCCAGGGATGAAGAAGGATGTAGTGGAATATGTGTCTAAGTGTCTTGTCTGTCAACAAGTTAAAGCGGAGCATCAAGTGCCCCAGGGAATGTTGCATCCACTCCCTATTCCCCAATGGAAGTGGGATAATATTACGATGGATTTTGTATCGGGTTTGCCTCTGACTTCAAGACAACAAGATGCAGTATGGGTTATCGTAGAAAGGTTTTCGAAATCAGCTCACTTTATACCTGTTCGGATGGATTATTCTATGGAGAAGTTGGCTGAATTGTATGTAAGAGAAATTGTTCGATTGCATGGGATACCTTTGTCTATTGTTTCTGATAGGGATCCCAGATTCACTTCTAAATTTTAGAGGAGCTTACAGGCAGCGTTGGGTACGAAATTGAATTTTAGTACTGCTTTCCATCCACAGACTGATGGACAGTCGGAAAGAATTATCCAGGTTTTGGAAGATTTGATGCGAGCGTGTGTTTTGGATTTCTCTAAGAGTTGGGATAGGTATCTTCCACTTATGGAATTTGCTTATAACAACAGTTATCAGACCAGTATTGGTATGGCACCGTATGAAGTCTTGTATGGAAGGAAATGTCGTTCACCGATTTGCTGGACAGAATTGAATGAAAGCAGAGTCATAGGGCCAGATTTGGTTCGTGATACAGAAGAGAAAGCTAAAATCATACAGCAAAGATTGAAGGCAGCAAGTGACAGACAGAAGTCGTATGCTGATTTGAAGAGAAGAGATATTGAGTTCAGTGTAGGTGATAAAGTGTTTCTGAAAGTGTCTCCTTGGAGGAAGGTACTGCGATTTGGTAAAAAGGGGAAACTGAGTCCAAGGTTTATTGGGCCATATGAAGTGCTTGAAAGAGTAGGTTTTGTAGCTTATCGGTTGGCTTTGCCTCCGACTTTGGCTAAGCTACATGATGTGTTCCATGTGTCTATGTTAAGAAGATATAGGTCAGATGATTCCCATGTGCTATCTCTACCAGAAGTGGAAGTGCAGTCAGATTTCACTTATGATGAAAAGCCAATAGTGATCTTAGCAAAAGAAGTAAGACAACTTCGGAACAAGCAGGTACCACTTGTAAAAGTGCTCTGGCAGCACCATGGTGTTGAAGAAGCAACTTGGGAACCAGAAGCGGCTATGCGTGAGCAGCATCCACAACTGTTCCATTCAGGTATGAATTTCGAGGACGAAATTCTTTAAGGAGTGGAGAGTTGTCATGGCCGGAATTGTACCCTAGTCGTATTTGGTCTAATTGGGGTGAAAGTGTAATTGAAGTGTAGGATTGGACTTAATTGAAGAAAGAGGAATTGTTTAGTGGCTAATGAGTAATTGAGTCACATTAAGCTAATGGTTGATTAGTTGTTTAATGATGCTTTAATTAGGAATATAATAATGTAAGAAGTTGGATAGTGGAGGCAGATTTTGGTGAGTGGTTTCCGTGTGGCTTAGTGAGGGTGTGCCACCTACACCTTTGCATGCAAGAGTGGGTTAAGGGAAGAGAAGGGTTTCATTTGGGTAACCTAGTACTTTCTGTGTTCTTCTCTTTTCTTCTTGCGTGAGAGTGAGTGTTAAGGAAGAGTAAGCATATTGATGTTTAGTTGCTCATGAGTTAAGGGTTAAACCTAAGAGGTAAGTGGTTAAGTGTGCTTATTCTCATCTTCTACTCTTCTTCTTGGTTTTGATTTGGTTTGGAGTGAGGATTGATGGATTGTGTTCAATTCTGGAATTTGTGTTGGTTTTGCTAGCTGAAGCAGTGAAAAGAGATAAGGGAAAAGCTGTAATTGGAGAACCGAGCGTCCGTCGTAATTAGGAGCAAAGGCGACGAGGTTTGGGAACAAACCCTAATTGTGTGATTATGTGATTAGTGTTGGTTAAATAGAGTTTTGAAATGAATTGCAAGATATGTGAAATTGAAGTTTGAGCATGAATTATGTGATGCTAAATTGTATGATTATAGTAGCAATATGATTGTGATAAAGTGCTTGAGAATGATTATGATTTGTACTATTATTGAATGCCAAACAAGAAGGGAAAATCAGGTATGTGTTATTGATTGTGTGGTTGTTGTATTTGGGTTGATTGCCAAACAAATAAGAAGGAGATTTGAAGTCTAGGCGTAAAAGGAGAATTGGACTGAAAAAGCACAGCCATGCTAGTGATAAACACAGCTGTGTTTTTGGTATTTTTGCATAGGTCACGGTGACAATGAAATTGATTGTGACCGTGACATATGCTGAGTTTAATTCTGCCTAGAGGAATTTGGTATGTCACGGTGACAATGGAATTCATTGTGACCGTGACCTACCCAGGAAGGCATTCTGTTTTGCAAATGAGAATATGTCACGGTGACAATGAGATTCATTGTGACCGTGACATACCCTCAGGTTGCATTCTGCCGAGAGTTGGGAACACATCACGGTGACAATGAAATTGATTGTGACCGTGACATGTCCGCAATTTGCATTCTGTTTTGGACTTCAATATGTCACGGTGACAATGAAATCCATTGTGACCGTGACCCACCCTGTTTTGGCAATATGATCCTAATGTGTTTGGCCATTCAAATGGCAAGGCTTTGAGCTGAAATAAAGGACAACATGAGTAAGTATTGTATGTGTGTTAAGTGATCTACAAATGCATACAAACATGGTGATTTCTGAATATGATCAGTTATGTAAATATTATATGAGAAGATTGAATTTGAAAGCATACTGAATATGCAAGTGAAATGTTAGCTATGTGCTAATGCAAATGTGTAAAGTGAAAAGTGAATTGAATAAATTGTCAATAACTTAAGCCTGCGAGTCAAGTAGTGGATAGTTAGGCATGCCTATAGGGTTTAGTGCTGCAGCCCCATGCGTTAAATGTGTCTGATTCCATGGGAATCAGAATGCGATTATCCTTGCTGGATTCAGTTAATTGTGGAATGATGAAAAGTACCAGAAGGTACTAATGTGTAAAAGTGATCTCGATGAGATTCTGGGTACCTAGGAGGTACCGATGCGTTACCCGTTATCCGCGCCATTGAATTGCAGGCTAACTGATTAATTAAATAATAAATGGAAGTGACTGTGATACAAGAAAGTATGTGGTATGGATATGTAAATAGGTGATTGATGCTTTATGATTGAATATAGTAATGGATAAAACTATGCTTGCAATGGTACGTGCTTTAATAATGAATGTTCTGGCATGTCTACTAGCATGTAATGTATGATGTTTCTGATGTGTGCTAATTAATTGCTATATATATAAGTTCCCCACTAAGCGTTATCGCTTAGCATGGATTTACTCTAATCCGTGCAGGTACGGACGAGAGGTGACTGAAGGACGTCCCCCGCATTTTGGTACGGTCAACAATAGGAAGTGTATAGTGTAGGTATGGGGGTTGTTATTTGGAACTTTTGTATAAGTTTTATATGGTTAATATGTATTTTGAATATGTAAAGGCATGTAATAATGTAGTAATCATGGATGTAACCTCCCACATGTATGTGTGTCATATGAATAGCTAAGGCGTGTGAATAATAGTAGTTGGCATGTGATGCATGAATTAAGGTAGTGCGTGATGAAATTTTATTATTCAGTTTCCGCATGTGTCCTGTGTGTGTGTGCGACCTTCTCTAACTAAGATTAGCTGAGCTAGTCTGTCGTTAGGGAACGGGCGTCACATATTTTGAATCGACATTTGATAGTGCTTCAGCGATTGTCACCCTCGCGGACCCTTGGCAGTAGTTAAAAGTCCAGCTACGGACTTGTTAAATGCAAAACTATATCTCAAACTTTTGTTGTTTTGTGTTTATTGGTCCTTCTTGGGTTGTTAGTAGTGTTTGTTTTTGTCAATTTTGGTGATTTAAGGTCTTAGAGTAGCTATGTTTTTGTTGGAGAGTTTTCAAGTTTTCGTAGCTTGAAGCGTGGTGGGATTGTTGAAAAAAATTTTGGAAATTTGTATGAGGTCACGGTGGCAATGAAAATTGTTGTCACTGTGACCAGAGCATATTTGCATTTTGGATTATAGTTTGGGACATGTCACGATAGCAACAAGATCTTTTGCCACCGTGACCAGTTGAGAATGGCATTCTGGATTGGAAATTAAAGTATGTCATGGAGGCAATGGATTTGGTTGTCACCGTGAGCAAATGGCAAGATGCATTCTGTTTTGAAGTGTGCACATGTCATGGTGACAACCAATTTTATTGTCACCATGACCAAGGAAAAATTGCATTCTGGATTGTGATATGTCACGGTGACAACCAATTTAGTTGTCAGCGTGACCAAATGGTAGGATGCTGTAGACAATGGATCCTGAGGCGGTCCAAGATCGGAATTACCCGATGACGAAAGCAATACTTGCCAGTGAAGGTGTCGAAAATGATGCTTCCCATGTCGAAAATTCCCCCCTGTTCCTCTAAAAATTTCAATGCGCAAATTTCTTTTTTTACTCTCATTTGGTTTCTATTTTTATTTTTATTTTTATTTTTATTTTTATTTTTATTTTTTTATTTTGATCGCACGCTGCGCCCATTGCGAAGGGACAGGCGCGTGGCCCTGAGTGCAGCAGGGGTACTGCGTACGCCGCGCGCGCAGGTTTTCCTTCACGCGGGGCAATTTTGCTCAGCGCTACCTCATGCTGTCTCTTTCTATGCTTTTTCTGATTTCCTTTTTTTTTCCAGTCTGATTTCTTTGCATTATTTCATCCTTTTATGCTATTTTAGATTAACCAAAAATGAAAGCACTTTGTCATCTTCCCATTTTTGGGCTAAGGCAAAAGTTAAAGGGAGTTTCCCTTGGAAAAAAAAAAACGGCAACTTTTATTCAAGGGGTTTTTTTTTGGCTTTTCTCTCTAGCTTCTTCTCTCTAAAAAACCCTCTTCTTCAAAAATTCTTCCAAAAAATCCTTGAGTTTTATTTTCAAGCTTTGATATTTTTTATTTTTTCTTCTCCATAACATTTCATCTTTGGTTTAATTTGAACAAGAAAAATTAATTTTCTTGGCTCATTCATCCCACCAAAAATATTTTCTAGAGTTGATTTATTAAAAAATACAAATTTTTACATTTTTATTTTCTGTCTATCACCGCAAAAATCGACAAGAGGAACGGATTGAGACATCCTATTTACGATCTACAAATCCTGAGGGTAAACACTTTGGACCCGTTCTCATTTAATTTTATTTAGTTTTCCATTTATTTGTTATTATTATCTTGATATCATTCTATTTTGGGCATTTTTAATGTGATTAATATTCTTAGTGGTACACTATTTATTTGTCCTAATTGATTTCTTTATTATTCCTTATTATTGTTATTGTTATTATTATTATTATTATTATTCTATTTTTATTATTATTATTATTATTATTATTATTTACTTACTATTCTTAATATTATGTTTTTATTTATATTATTATCATATATTTATTTTAGGTTTATTGAGGTTATATTGTTATTATTGTTATTATTATTATTATTATTATTATTATTATTATCATTATTATTGTTACCATCATCATTGTGGTATTATTATGATTATTATATTCATCATTATTCATTAATTTATTATTAGTATGGTCGTTATCATTTTGCTATCATTTCACTTATTTATTATTATTTATGTCATATTTATTTATTTTATATCATTAGTATTATTATTATTTGTTTATTATTATTGTTATATTATTTTATTATTTTTATTCATTATTGTTAATATTATTCATTATATTATTAATATTATTATTACTATTTTATTAATTATTTGTACAATTGAGTCATATTAATATTATAGGTATTAATGCCATTTGATTTATGTCCAATTTCACATTATTTATTATTATGGGTATTTGTTACTATTAAGTATCATTATTATCATTATTGTTATTATGGTTTGCATTTGTACGATTAATTTACCTAGAATTATTACTAATATTTCGATATTATTTTTTGTCTGAGATTTATATTGGAGTTGCGTTGTTTGAGCTTCCCGTGACCTTCGGGTTAGGCCACGACGCATGGAGGACACGTCAGTTTGGTGAGACCTTTCCCATTTCCTTCCCCTTTTGTTGTGCTTGTTTGCAAATAATTATTTTATTTATGCATACGTGAGATAAAATGTCACAAAAACATTTCTACAATTAAATTGAAATTTCTACAAATAAAATTGGGACCAATGTCCCTTGTTTTAGACCAATAATAAAAACATCACAATTAAAATGAAGAGTCAATTTTCTCTCAAAATGGGATCACTCAACCCCGTTTTCATCAAACAACCAAAGCGACTCTTCGAACCCTCTTTGAATAAACACGAAGGAGCCAATGTTCCTAAACTTCGAACAAATGTGAAGGAACCAATGTTCCTAAAATTAACGAATGCCCCGATTTATATATGTCTTTCTTTACATTTGTCATGTTTGATTGTTTCTTCATTCATTTCTTTTGGGGCCCTTGTAATTAATTTTTGGGGCAAATTCTATTTAATCTCCTTTCATTGGGGTTGTATTCTGCCCTTATTTCCCTTGTAATTGTGTGCTTGTATATTTATCGCTTTCATTTACCGCTTTTTTTATCGCTGTATTTATTGCTTCCCTTTTACCGCTTTTGAATGCTTACGATGCGCCTTTAAATTTAAATGCATTGATCATGTGAGGTAAGTGATATAATTTTAAGAGGTTAAAAACTCATTTATAATTAATCAAGGCATAAATAAGAGTGAAGTTCTGAACACCAATCTCTGGTCTAGGCCATTAAGAGGTTAGAATCTTTTCCCAATTTCTTGTAACTTGGGTGGTGACTCCATGATACCTCAAAGGTGCCTATAGACGTCGGGAGGCTAGGTGGTTCTTCTCAATGTTCTATTGGGAGGAATACACCCATGATGTCTCGTGGCGCCCATGATCAAAAGACGCAAACCAATCCCTCAAATCCCAAAGGCAGATTCAACAGAGAGGGCCCTTGCTGGGTTCCGACGCGTGTCACAGTGGCGACTCCACTGGGGACTGTTTGAGACTTTGCTTTGAAAGTGCTTTGGTTAAAATATAATTGGGTTTTTATAGCTTAAAATTCTATCTCTTTTCAAAAAATTGCATTGCATTTTAGAGCCTTAGTATTATGTTAGTTGGTCCCCTGTCTTACCCCGGTGCATTCCTGGAGCACGACCCTACTCTCACTCATTGTAGGGGAGTGTTAAGGATAATCACCAGCCCAAGTCTCGTACCATTAATGGTACATCAAATGGAGACCCGATCGGTCACTACGCTCATGATGAGCTAGACCCATTGGCAAGGACCATGCTTGGGTAGCCCTAAAGTATCATCGCCTTGACCAAAGCTCATGTAATGGCAAATAGAAACTTCCACTAGGTGGTATGCTCCTTAATATAATGCTTGTCATGTGGGCTGTCACATATTAAACAAAATCAAGCAAATTAAGTGGTTCTTTATCAAAAGGCTTTCATGCCCCGATAAGCTCACCTTAACTTGATTGAATTGTCCAAATACATAATGGCCAAAACCCATACGAATGCGCATTAGATTAGGACTATTATGTTGCCGATTTTCCATCGTGCACCATACGCGTCCATCGGGTTTCCCATTAACCTATGGATCAAGCCCACCTAGGAAAGAGAATATGTTGCCTCGTGTGTGGGAGAAATAAGGTCAGAAGGGTATGTTTGCTTGCGTGTGTTTGTCTATGCTGCACCAGCACGACCATGCATTGTATTACAATCATGCATCATCCTAACAAAGGTATGTTTTACAGCCATCATAGATACGTCTAGGTGGTCTAGAGGTCCTGACGGTCGACTAAGAAAGGTTTCTCTAGAGCTAGTGACAAATCCGAGTTCAAATTCTCTTTTAGAGGAGGGTGAGATATTGTTTTTCGAGTCATCAAACATGTCTAATCCATCAAGTGGTTCAGATGCAACTAGGGCGATGATCGCCGAAGAAGTGGGGAAAAGGTTAAAGGAATTTGAAGCCAGGATGATGGCAATGATGGGCAACCTTGCCACTACACTAGCCCCACCTGCTGGGTGACAGACTGCTACCCCGATTAGGGAGCAAGAGGAACAAGGGGTGGTTAGAGAAGAAACCCCCAGCGGCAGCTGGGCCAACTGTAATTGAGCCAAGGGTACCAGCACCAGTTGAACATAGAGAAGGCCCTAAGTCTGAAGTTGATATGTGGGAGGAGCCAGAAGAGTTAGTGGTAATGAAAGGGAAGTCGTCCAAGTTAGAGGATGTGATGTGGAAGAAGATGAAAGAGAGATCCAAGCCATATCAAAGATGTTGAAGGTAGGGGGAGGGATGAACCCCGAGGATAGAGAGCTAGACAATGATGATTTGGTTCCACAAAATTTCAAAATGCCTAACGTTCCCAAGTTAGACAGCACCTCTGACCCTACTGCGCACATAAACCAGTACTCACTAGTGATGAAGGGTACCACCCTGATAAAGAGGCAGAAGGTTGAATACTTTTGCCTCAGCTTAACTGGCCTAGCAGTTAATTGGTATCTTGGGCTGGATCGAAGAACGATAGAAGATTGGGACTTATTGACAGAAGAGTTCCTAAAGCAATATGATTGCAGTACCAGACTGGAGGTCACATTGAAAGATTTAGAACTGCTGCAGCAGAAGTCAGGGGAATCATTCCATGAGTACCTGACCCGATGGAGAAATCGGGTATTGGAGATGAAGAGGAAGCCTGACACGTCATATCAAATCAAGTTATTTATCAGGAATGCTAGTCCATATCTGAAGGATGGGTTAAAAATGAAGGGACTCAAAGACTGGGAGTCACTTAAGGACATAGCCATTGAAGCTGAGGCTGAGCATTTAGATAAAGTGGCTAGATCTGCAAATTTGGCTTTGGGTAAGAAGGCAATGATAGGGTAGCACAGGTCTCAGCCATAGGAATGGCTCCCAAATACCTCACTATCTCAGGCAGACCATTATCTTGGCACTTTACCCGTCTCATTAAGGAACGAAAGTTATAACCCTTGCCAGCTGGGCCTGCCCCAAATCAAGGAAAGCCTAAGCATAGAACGGACTGGCATTGCGCATATCATTAGTACACAGGGCATAGAACAAACTACTATCGTCCTTTAAGGGATCGAATTCAGGACTTAATTGATAGCAAAAAGATCACAGATCCTGAGCAGAGGGAAAGTAAGGAGAAATCGGCCTGTAATGCCATGATTAGTTCAAGCTTGCCTGAATGGTATGTACTGCAAGACTTGTTTGGAAATGGGTATGATACTATTACTCGCCCTGAGGCAGATGAAGAGGGGATTTTCGTAGCGATGATAGGTTGTTGGTCCACCAGCGAAAGCGGGGAGAAAGAGGAAGAAGGAAAACAGGAAGGTTCTAACCAGGGATTGAGTATGGCTAGCCTTTCACGACAGATTGAGGAGACTCGTGCGTTAATGGCCCTAGAGATGGATAGAAGGCTGGAGGAGCTCGAAATAAGGTTGTCAGCTATGATTAAGAAAAGAATAGATGCCATGGCGCTAGTCTTGTAAGCTCAATTGGTGGAGGCTACCTTTAACCGGGTTGAGTCGGCCACTGTCGAGATGGCCCACACAATGATAACCACGACATCTCCTTACACCTCTAAGCCCAGAGGCAGGAACTCCTTGATTTTCCAGTTGGACAAGGAGGTGGCAAAAGGCCTACTCTGGAAAGTGACATCACGCTTGAAGGGGATAGAGATCGGGTGAGGATGCATGCTCTAAAAAATGCAAACTCTGGTATCCGCAGTGACAATAAGGGCAATGCTAAGAGGATGGGAGAGTCAGCTGCGAAAATGAATCAAAGGCATTACTCTAATTTGGATAGATCCTTGTCGTGGGTTTTTGAGAAGCTAGTGAAAAGGGGGATGTTGCAGCCATTGGCCGCTAGGCCCGCCAGAAACCAGGGACAGTTCAACCACAAGGCAGATCAGTATTGTGCCTTCCATCAGCACACCGGACATACCACAGATGATTGCAAGACCTTGAGACACGCTATTCAAGATTTAATTGATTCCAAACAGAACTCCGACCCAGAAAGGCGAAAGATGAAGAATGAGATAAATTAAGAGCCTGAGTAAGAAAAGAAGATGATTCCCGAGGAAGACAATGAACTATTGGCCATAACATCTATGTCGGTGGGAGCAAAAAGGAAATAGCTATTTAGATGTTCTCTTTTTATTTCTGAACTATTTGACAATGACATTTTTAATCCTAGTTTTTATTAAATGAAGTGAATGATTTCACTTATTTGTGCGATATTTTCTCGTGATTTCATTATGCTTGATCATGACACATTCATATTTAATAATGATTCAAATAATGCCATTGCATTTAATCTAGGAACTTTGGAGACTCCAAAGAAAATCTTGATAGCATCTGTTATCACTCTTGAGGAGAGATTAAAATTTGAGAGAATAAAAAAAAGAATGAAATAAAAAGTCTTTGCATGGACCTATGAAGACATGCTAGGAGGTAATTAGTAAGTCGCCGAACAAGCTATACCAGCACATTCCAATCATGGACAAGTTAAGCAGAAGCCAAGAAAACTCAAGCCAAGAGGGACAGGAAAGGTTAAAAGAGGGAAATCCACAAGCAGAGCCAGGGCCAAAATTTTTACTGAAGTGCAAATGGCCAACTAGGTTGAACAACGATGGTCCCAATGGCTAAAAAGAAAAGTACGCGTATGTGTGAACTTCAGGATTCGACCGAAGCTTGCTAAAAGAAAATCAGGGAGCAAAGAAAAAAGAAAAAAAAAAGAAAACAACAAAAAAAAAATTTAATGACAAAAAAAAAAGAGAGAAGAAAAGAGAGAATTGATCAGGGGGCAAGGGACTGTTATTTGGGGGCAAGCTTTGTCCAAATCCCGCCAGTCTACACGTATCTACATTTTGCCGTTCTTCTTAGCCACTGAAAAGGACCTATAGACTGAATCACAAGCCACCCAATCAGTTCGTCAATATAGAGGATGCGCAATACGAAGGGTATTCTTGTGTTGTTGCCGCTCATGCCTGCCACTGAAAAGACCTAAAGACTAATCCGTGAGGCAACCACCCAGTCCGTAAGTATAAAGGGTGTGCTGTATGAGAGATGAGCTGACGACATACAGATGAGATACCAAATGAGAGGAAGGCCAAGAGGGTTATGGAGTACACCCGTTCTGGGGTCTGTATGGGAACCCTTACAAGAGTCACGCTTTATACCTCGATGAGTGAGGCAAAAACATTACTGCCCGTGGAAGCACGTCAAATCCTCAAGGGCCAGTCATGAAAGCGACAGCTATAGCCACAAAACACGTCAAATGGAAATAGGTCTCGAGACTGCTATCGCTATAAGATCTATCAGAAAACACCTTATCCGATCATTTGGGAAGAAAGTCTGAAAGCACCCGCTCGAAGAATAAGATTGGGTCTTCGGGCAAATAGCTCTGGTATTCTAGACGGACGAGGTGAATTCAAACCAACATATGAAGACCCATTCATTCTTGAAAAGTTGTTATTCAAGGAAGCAACACCCCAATATACAGTGAGGGAAGCAAGTTTAAAGAGCCAGACCGATATCAATAGATCCAAGGAGGTCCATGGCTAAAGACTAAAAATCAAAAGAAGAGAATAAATGCCCCGTGGGTCAAAAACCGAAAAAAGGCGGCCTTGCTAAAATTGGGCGCCTCGTCAGGGTGAAAACCAAAAAAAGGCACTCTGGTAAAAAATTAGAGGCTCGAGAGAAAATATCCAATCAAGTAAACCTAAGAGGGCTGGTTAGAAACAGGAGTCTGATGCTTTCAAGATCCATTCTGAGATTAAATGTAATTTTGCATTCTGAATCTGTGTTAAATGGTGATTATGTATTGAGAAATCACTAAAATGCACATAGTCTTTGCAAATACATAAAATAAAAGCAGTTTAACTCATCATTTCCTAGTTCCTTTATAAAAAGAGAAACAACGTCCATTACTGAATGTGTGAATTCTAAACGGCTATACTCTGCTCTTGCTCTCACCAACCAGATGCCTAAATCGATAGGTCCTATTATCTACAGTGGCGCTAGGTACCCCTCTCTTACATGTACTTATAGAGGCGAGGGTGTAGTCTCCGACCAGAACATTTCATCTTGCATACTCAAAGTTGTCTGGTTCTGGCATACAATCAGCACATTGTTACCATCTACCCTTCGACTCTCTGTCCGCTCGAGTACTTCAGGCAACTCACCTTACTATCCACTGTGAGGCCAATTCTACAACATCTTCGTGACAAGAACCAAGCTCATACAACCATAATCTGAGAAATGAGTACATGCTGACCATACCTAAAATATCTTTGGTAACAGCTTCATCCCCTTCAAAAAGAAAAGAAAAGAAAAGAAGGCCGTTAGAGATGAAAACCGTGACTGGCGCTCTAAACAAAATTTGGGCCAAAGGGCAGGGTGAAAACCTGGGAACAGGCAGTCTGTCCGATAAAAAATGAAATGAATAAAAGCTGCTAGATTGGGTTGGGTGCATTCCAGGCAAAAAATAAGGCACAGGGATATGTGAAAATTCAAAAAGGACATATTTCCCGCTAAGAAAAGCTAGTGTGAAAATCCACAAGGGGCTCACTACCTTTAATCAATGACTTCCGATGCCTGGAGCGATAAGGCTGGGGATCTTAAGATGACATCCTCTTGAGCAGATGGCATATGATACATGAGCCAAAATTCCTGAGCTGCAAAGGCGCTTTTCTAGATCCTTGGGGGTATCAGACAATGACAAACCGTGCCCTGAACGGACCCCTGACCACCTAGGATGTGATCTATCCATTTTCGCATACATCTTATATTTGCGTATAGCATTTTACCCATGCATGCACAATTTTGGTATATGTTCTTGTATATACAGCTTTGCAGGAAAAGATCAGACCAAAGGATGACTTTGGCAAGATAAATTCAAGATAAAGCCCACTCAGGTGGAAATCTTGTTAGCCCGTAAAGTGGTAACCCTCTTTAAGTCCTTACACAAAAGGCATTCCCAGTCTCTTCGAAGCATTATCTTTAAGTCCTTATTCAAAAGGCACTCCCAGTCTCTTCGGAGCATTATCTTTAAGTCCTTGTTCAAAAGGCATTCTCGGTCTCTTTGGAGCATTACCTTTAAGTCCTTGCTTCAAAGGCATTCTCAGTCTTTTCGGAGCATTCCCTTTATGTTCTTGCTCAAAAGGCATTCTCAGTCTCTTCGGAGCATTACCTCTAAGTCCTTGCTTAAAATGCATTCTTAGTCTTTTCAGAGCATTCTCTTTAAGTCCTTGTTCAAAAGGCATTCTCAGTCTCTTCAGAGCATTACCTTTAAGTCCTTGCTCAAAAGGCATTCTCAGTCTTTTCGGAGCATTCCCTTTAAGTCCTTGTTCAAAAGGCATTCTCAGTCTCTTCAGAGCATTACCTTTAAGTCCTTGCTCAAAAGGCATTCTCAGTCTTTTCGGAGCATTCCCTTTATGTCCTTGTTCAAGAGGCGTTCTCAGTCACTTCGGAGCATTCCCTTTAAGTCCTTGTTTAAAAGGCATTCTCAGTCTCTTCGGAGCATTACTTTTAAGTTCTTGCTCAAAAGGCATTCTCAGTCTCTTCAAAGCATTCCCTTTAAGTCTTTGTTCAAAAGGCATTCTCAGTCTCTATGGAGCGTTATCCTTAAGTCCTCGTTCAAAAGGCATTCCCAGTTTCTCCGGAGCACAACTCCAAAACTCACAACGGTTAGCATTATGGCAGCACTGCCCACAAGAGGTTAGTACGACCACGACACTACCAACTACAACAAAGGACAACACACTAATAATATGGTGACAACCACTCTAATGGTACCATCCAGTCTGGGAACGCAACCACCTCAGGTACGTGTCTCTTCCCTTCTTTTCTGAATTTTGGCTCACTTAGGCACCTAAGTTCTAGAGTTCCCCAAAATTGGGGGCAACTGTAAACACCGGGTCCTGAGGTAGTCCAAGATCAGAATTACCCAATGACAAAAGTAATACTTGCTAGTGAAGGTGTCGAAAATGACGCTTCCCTTGTCAAAAATTTCCCCCCCTGTTCCTCTAAAAATTTCAATGCGGAAATTCATTTTTTTACTCTCATTTGGTTTCTTTTTTTAATTTTTTTATTTGTTTTTATTTTTATTTATTTATTTTTTTTTCTTTTCTTCGCGCGCCGCGCCCGTCGCGAAGGGACTAGCGCGTGCGGCAAGGCCTGTGCGCGAGGCAAGGCGTGCCTGTGACACCCCCAACGCTGTCCCCGTTGGAAGGACGCCGACGGACGTGCTACCAGATGTTCACTCACACAAATAAGCACATGCACAATGCGGAAGCGTACTTTCATACATAACATGCATACAAAAACACGGGTTAATTAAAAACTTACCTTGCGGCACAGACTAATAATGCAATAACTCACACACACGCAGGCACTAAGCAGAAGCATTCCCAATAGCATACATATGAACATTCAACGGAAGCATAAGCGAAATAACTTAACAAAGGAAAACTAAACATAATAACAAACTAACTATTACATTCCCAAAGAAATCTCAAGATCAACATCTAATTAATTACATATACAACAATACAGAAATCCGAAAACTGAAATACAGAAGCTGAACAAAATACAGAACTTCTAACTCCTATGTGGCCGACCTTGCAGAAGCGCGACTCGAACAGAACCAAACCTGCCACCTGCACGGAAAGAAAATCCGTGCTAAGCGATAAACGCTTAGTGGGGAGAACACACCAGAGTATGGACGACCATTCACAATGGTCGCCAAGGCAAAACACATTCAAATGACAAATGCGGATATCCAATATACATATAAGATCATGCTTGCATAGCAAGGCATTCATCCGGAAACTCGCATACATAATCATATACCTATGTCAAGAATAGACAAAACAGTCATAATACAAAACAAGATACAAACATCGTCATGCTGCATTACATGCTATAACACATGCATAAATCTTCATGGGTAACAAACATCAGCATCTTACCGAGCGGAGTCACACAAGCTTTACACCTGCAAGTAACATAACTAAGTACCCATGCATGAACTGACAACCAAACCATCACGTTAAGAATGCTAGCTAACCAACATACTTTAACATGCTAAACACATGCACTAGTCAAAATCCAAGATACAATATCCAAAGCATCAAATAACCGCTGCGCAACTCTAATAAATACAGTATCATGTAAAACCACTCCGATAGCGGAGATCAAAGACATAAACACATCACATTACATTCATATCATAACCATGCCGAAAGTACAATTACATATTACATACTTACCGTCACATCTGGTCCAAATCACAAGCTTATGCACAATAAAACCATACATGAATCACATACATAAATACGGTAGTCTAATCCCATTCAAAGCATTCAGAAACTTATAACAAATCACATGACAAGTACGGATAATCATGTTAGATGAAAAGTCACGTTTACTTAAAATAGATTTACCTTCTGAAGCTCATAGTCACATTCATATACACATAAACTGATTCTTGCTCATTCGGATATCACATTCTGATGACTATTTAAACAGAATAAAACAAACCATCAAAATACCTGCTGACTCACAATAGTGGATAACGAGTACACATGGATACTTGAGAGTATCGGTTCTATATGATAAACACATAGATACCCGAAGGTATCAAACATTCTTTTATTTCATTCCAAATGTTTCACATAGAATCTTAAGAAAGATTCAGACAGAGGGATCGCGAGGATCCAATCGGGGGACCTGATCAGGGTCCAAATCGTACACATAGCTGCAGCGGCACATAGCTCTATTAGGCATGCCTAACTATCCACTAGACTGACTCTCGCAGGTCATGCATAAAATAATTCACATTTTGAATTGCATAACGCATAATTATATATCTCATGCATAAACCAGAGTACCATAGACATATAAATATGCTCAAAAAGTCGATTATAAATCATACAATTCGCATTGCAAAATATATTACAGTCCAGATACTTTAACATTAAACAATGTTCTACAGCATGCCAAGAAACAGGTATAAAAGCACTACCATGCTACTGATTAACAATACAAAAATCCTAATCATGCATTAGGTGAAGATACTGAGCATAACTCGTGCATAGTCCAACTTACATTTAAGCATAACACATTGAGTTCAAGGATTAAAGCATAATAATGCATCAGACTTCAACCATTTTATTCAATTAAATAAAGCATAGCATAATATCAATCAAAACTCATACAAGTCATATTCTGAAGCATGCAATAATTCAATCAATCATATATTAACAATACTCATTTTACTAAAGCGAAGCATGTCAGGAACACTTATGGACTCATATTATACCAATGACCAATGACACATTTTCTTAATCAAAGAAAGTTACAACCTACTCTTAAGCATGGCATATTGTTCTTATAGAAGAAACAGACTAAAGATGTGCGTAACATAATTTGCATAAAGGTAGAACATGCTTGGAACTAAATAATCAGAAAGTTAGCATTCATAAATCCTTCGCATTCGAAATATGACATGCCATAAAATCACAACAATAAACATATTTCACTCCAAACCATACAATTGAAATCCCACAATCATTTAACAGGATCCCTGCAATCCAGAACTTATTCCAAAATACCACATATAACTATCTAAGATAACATATTATTAATACCGAATAAATTGAAGTAATCAATCACGTCAACAAGATAATATATTACGCAGCAGAGGAAAAATACCATAAAAAGCATTTGGAAATCATTTTCTAAAAACTAGTCGCTTACGGAAAGAAAAACAGAAGCAAAACAGAGGAACCGGGTTGCTCAGGTCACGTGAGCACTGCTCACGTCTCGTGAGCACTGCTCACGTCTCGTGAGCAATCTGCTCACGTCTCGTGAGCATTGCTCACGTCGTGAGCAATCTGCTCACGTCTCGTGAGCAATCTGCTCACGTAGCGTGAGCAATCTGCTCACGTCACGTGAGCATAGCTCACGTCGTGAGCTGCCTCCTTCTCCTTCCCGCTATCGCAAACCTGCTGATATTCATCGTTTTCCAGAAATTCTTTCTAAAACCTCTCATAAATCATTCAATCACGCATAATTTCTTACCATGCCCTCAACTGCATATCACAACATACACAAGATCAAACTAAACTCAGCATTCCAGAATTAATCAAAACAATCGAAATCAAGTTCCTCAAACATATAAACCCTAACATAAATACAGTAAGTTCAAAACCTAAACTCAGTAACTTTAATTCAATTCACATCATACATACTGACACATCCACTCACTTAATCATGCATATAAACATGCCCATTTCCAGAAATCAAGCAATGCAAACTCATATACATCTAAGTGGAAGAAATAGGGCCAACAAGACCTAAAATTTCACATGCAGTAAGCAAAGCTCCCAAACCTGGAAATCCTTAGCTTCAAATCCACACTTCAAACTTTAATCCTCCATCCTCTCCTTGGCCTAAAGCTCTCTTGCAATCCAAAACTTGCACAAATAAAAACCCACAAATTACTCTTCCTAAACCCTAACACAAAAAAAAATAGCAAAACCAGAAGAAGAGGAAGAAGAAAAACATACAGGAAACCCTAACCCAACTTACCTCTTCAAGCAAAGCACAAACTCCATCCAGAACCCAATCACGCACACAACCAAGGAAGGAGAGGCAAGGGACGGGAAAAAGAAAAGAAAGAAATCAAAGAGGAGAAGAAGAATGGAGAAAACGTGATCTGCTCTTCTCCTTCATTCTTTGTCTCTTTTCTCATTTTCCCATTTTGCCCACCAAACCAGACACATGGCAGCCTCCTATTGGCTCACACCAAAATATCTTGTCTTAATGCTCTTTAATCCTTAAACAAATTACTCTTCACTCACTTACACAATTCTTTTCCTACAAATTCAATTATCTTCTCAATTAGGTCCTTATTATCCAAAATCCACATGCACTAATTACTGAAATATCCATCACTTAACCGACTTAGCTTGCCGATTCCGACTAGGCCCGATTTGGGGTGTGACAAATCTTCCCTCCTAAAAGAATTTCGTCCTCGAAATTCACATACACCAGAAGAAACTCCAAAACTACACTTCAATTCATCCTCTGACTCATACATTGTATTCTAAAACTATTCACTTACTGACACTTATTACTATTGCGGTGCTCTTAATCACCTCCTACTCAACTAACACCAAACGTAGAAAACTTTCTTATATTCGCATCAAACACATTCATCAGAACAATCATTACTCAAATGACCGATTGAAATCAAAACCCGAATACTTTACACATAAACCAACTAACTTCGCCAATTGATACCTAAATCCTTCACTACTTAAAAGATGTCCATCATACTTACGTTTCTCTTTACCATTAACACTCCTATCAAACTTTAAAATCCTTTTTACGGTCCCAAAATACTCTTTCTGTTCAATCTTTAATCAAACACAAAACTCTTTCCTAAACGATTGCTGAGCGCATCATTTTTACCTTTAATCTTAATATCAAATAGTACATATATACCCTGTCAGCTTTCTCTCAATTAAAACATACATGCATATGCTTATCATGTATTGTCAAAGGGATGATGATGATGTAATGAGATTGAGATGATTCATGTATGCAGAGTGATGCAATTGATGCTATAATGATGCATTTTGTCCCATCCCCATGATTCAATATGCTTTCATTTAAACACTTGTCTAGAGATAGCTGACAGGCATATAGAGTACTACCAAAACCTTATAAGATCCAAATACTCATCCACTTACTCGATACCTTTCTTTACTGAGATACACTCTGAACAAAACCTTAAAAAAAATTCTAGGAGCAGTCAGTCTATCCAAAATTCGAATTAATCCTTGCACTAATGTTATATTATTAGAAACAATACCAGAATTCTAACCAAAAAGGTGCACAGAAACGAAACACTTTGATTAGCACTAATCGGGTTCACACTTTCTATCGTCTCATTCACCTTCACATTCGGTCAGGCTCCATCTAACATAACACACACAGGACAAGACGCATCTGCATTAGGCCACGACACAAAACTGACGCTCAAACAAAGACTCGACACATAACAAGTAACATACAAAGACCTAATACTCAAACAAATAAGGCAACCAGAATCTTATGCTCTGATACCACTAATTATGACACCCCCAACGCTGTCCTCGTTGGAAGGACGCCGACGGACGTGCTACCAGATGTTCACTCACACAAATAAGCACATGCACAATGCGGAAGCGTACTTTCATACATAACATGCATACAAAAACACGGGTTAATTAAAAACTTACCTTGCGGCACAGACTAATAATGCAATAACTCACACACACGCAGGCACTAAGCAGAAGCATTCCCAATAGCATACATATGAACATTCAACGGAAGCATAAGCGAAATAACTTAACAAAGGAAAACTAAACATAATAACAAACTAACTATTACATTCCCAAAGAAATCTCAAGATCAACATCTAATTAATTACATATACAACAATACAGAAATCCGAAAACTGAAATACAGAAGCTGAACAAAATACAGAACTTCTAACTCCTATGTGGCCGACCTTGCAGAAGCGCGACTCGAACAGAACCAAACCTGCCACCTGCACGGAAAGAAAATCCGTGCTAAGCGATAAACGCTTAGTGGGGAGAACACACCAGAGTATGGACGACCATTCACAATGGTCGCCAAGGCAAAACACATTCAAATGACAAATGCGGATATCCAATATACATATAAGATCATGCTTGCATAGCAAGGCATTCATCCGGAAACTCGCATACATAATCATATACCTATGTCAAGAATAGACAAAACAGTCATAATACAAAACAAGATACAAACATCGTCATGCTGCATTACATGCTATAACACATGCATAAATCTTCATGGGTAACAAACATCAGCATCTTACCGAGCGGAGTCACACAAGCTTTACACCTGCAAGTAACATAACTAAGTACCCATGCATGAACTGACAACCAAACCATCACGTTAAGAATGCTAGCTAACCAACATACTTTAACATGCTAAACACATGCACTAGTCAAAATCCAAGATACAATATCCAAAGCATCAAATAACCGCTGCGCAACTCTAATAAATACAGTATCATGTAAAACCACTCCGATAGCGGAGATCAAAGACATAAACACATCACATTACATTCATATCATAACCATGCCGAAAGTACAATTACATATTACATACTTACCGTCACATCTGGTCCAAATCACAAGCTTATGCACAATAAAACCATACATGAATCACATACATAAATACGGTAGTCTAATCCCATTCAAAGCATTCAGAAACTTATAACAAATCACATGACAAGTACGGATAATCATGTTAGATGAAAAGTCACGTTTACTTAAAATAGATTTACCTTCTGAAGCTCATAGTCACATTCATATACACATAAACTGATTCTTGCTCATTCGGATATCACATTCTGATGACTATTTAAACAGAATAAAACAAACCATCAAAATACCTGCTGACTCACAATAGTGGATAACGAGTACACATGGATACTTGAGAGTATCGGTTCTATATGATAAACACATAGATACCCGAAGGTATCAAACATTCTTTTATTTCATTCCAAATGTTTCACATAGAATCTTAAGAAAGATTCAGACAGAGGGATCGCGAGGATCCAATCGGGGGACCTGATCAGGGTCCAAATCGTACACATAGCTGCAGCGGCACATAGCTCTATTAGGCATGCCTAACTATCCACTAGACTGACTCTCGCAGGTCATGCATAAAATAATTCACATTTTGAATTGCATAACGCATAATTATATATCTCATGCATAAACCAGAGTACCATAGACATATAAATATGCTCAAAAAGTCGATTATAAATCATACAATTCGCATTGCAAAATATATTACAGTCCAGATACTTTAACATTAAACAATGTTCTACAGCATGCCAAGAAACAGGTATAAAAGCACTACCATGCTACTGATTAACAATACAAAAATCCTAATCATGCATTAGGTGAAGATACTGAGCATAACTCGTGCATAGTCCAACTTACATTTAAGCATAACACATTGAGTTCAAGGATTAAAGCATAATAATGCATCAGACTTCAACCATTTTATTCAATTAAATAAAGCATAGCATAATATCAATCAAAACTCATACAAGTCATATTCTGAAGCATGCAATAATTCAATCAATCATATATTAACAATACTCATTTTACTAAAGCGAAGCATGTCAGGAACACTTATGGACTCATATTATACCAATGACCAATGACACATTTTCTTAATCAAAGAAAGTTACAACCTACTCTTAAGCATGGCATATTGTTCTTATAGAAGAAACAGACTAAAGATGTGCGTAACATAATTTGCATAAAGGTAGAACATGCTTGGAACTAAATAATCAGAAAGTTAGCATTCATAAATCCTTCGCATTCGAAATATGACATGCCATAAAATCACAACAATAAACATATTTCACTCCAAACCATACAATTGAAATCCCACAATCATTTAACAGGATCCCTGCAATCCAGAACTTATTCCAAAATACCACATATAACTATCTAAGATAACATATTATTAATACCGAATAAATTGAAGTAATCAATCACGTCAACAAGATAATATATTACGCAGCAGAGGAAAAATACCATAAAAAGCATTTGGAAATCATTTTCTAAAAACTAGTCGCTTACGGAAAGAAAAACAGAAGCAAAACAGAGGAACCGGGTTGCTCAGGTCACGTGAGCACTGCTCACGTCTCGTGAGCACTGCTCACGTTGCGTGAGCAATCTGCTCACGTTGCGTGAGCAATCTGCTCACGTCTCGTGAGCATTGCTCACGTCGTGAGCAATCTGCTCACGTCTCGTGAGCAATCTGCTCACGTAGCGTGAGCAATCTGCTCACGTCACGTGAGCATAGCTCACGTCGTGAGCTGCCTCCTTCTCCTTCCCGCTATCGCAAACCTGCTGATATTCATCGTTTTCCAGAAATTCTTTCTAAAACCTCTCATAAATCATTCAATCACGCATAATTTCTTACCATGCCCTCAACTGCATATCACAACATACACAAGATCAAACTAAACTCAGCATTCCAGAATTAATCAAAACAATCGAAATCAAGTTCCTCAAACATATAAACCCTAACATAAATACAGTAAGTTCAAAACCTAAACTCAGTAACTTTAATTCAATTCACATCATACATACTGACACATCCACTCACTTAATCATGCATATAAACATGCCCATTTCCAGAAATCAAGCAATGCAAACTCATATACATCTAAGTGGAAGAAATAGGGCCAACAAGACCTAAAATTTCACATGCAGTAAGCAAAGCTCCCAAACCTGGAAATCCTTAGCTTCAAATCCACACTTCAAACTTTAATCCTCCATCCTCTCCTTGGCCTAAAGCTCTCTTGCAATCCAAAACTTGCACAAATAAAAACCCACAAATTACTCTTCCTAAACCCTAACACAAAAAAAAATAGCAAAACCAGAAGAAGAGGAAGAAGAAAAACATACAGGAAACCCTAACCCAACTTACCTCTTCAAGCAAAGCACAAACTCCATCCAGAACCCAATCACGCACACAACCAAGGAAGGAGAGGCAAGGGACGGGAAAAAGAAAAGAAAGAAATCAAAGAGGAGAAGAAGAATGGAGAAAACGTGATCTGCTCTTCTCCTTCATTCTTTGTCTCTTTTCTCATTTTCCCATTTTGCCCACCAAACCAGACACATGGCAGCCTCCTATTGGCTCACACCAAAATATCTTGTCTTAATGCTCTTTAATCCTTAAACAAATTACTCTTCACTCACTTACACAATTCTTTTCCTACAAATTCAATTATCTTCTCAATTAGGTCCTTATTATCCAAAATCCACATGCACTAATTACTGAAATATCCATCACTTAACCGACTTAGCTTGCCGATTCCGACTAGGCCCGATTTGGGGTGTGACAGTGCCCGCGCAGGTCCTCCTTCATGAGGGGCAATTTTGCCCCGCGCTGTCCCTTTCTATGCTTTTTCTGATTTCCTTATTTTTTCAGTCTGATTTCTTTGCATTGTTTCATCCTTTTATGCTATTTTAGATTAACTAAAAATGAAAGCACTTTGTCCTCATCCCATTTTTGGGCCAAGGCAAAAAGTAAAGGGAGTTTCCCTTGGAAAAAAAAAAAGACAACTTTTATTCAGGGTTTTTTTTTTTGGCTTTTCTCTCTAGCTTCTTCTCTCTAAAAAACCCTCTTCTTCAAAAATTCTTCCAAAAAATCCTTGAGTTTTATTTTCAAGCTTTGATCTTTTTTTTTTTTTTCTTCTCCATAACATTTCATCTTGGGTTTGATTTGAACAAGAAAAATTAATTTTCTTGGCTCATTCATCCCACCAAAAATATTTTCCAGAGTTGATTTATTCAAAAATACAAATTTTTACATTTTTATTTTCTGTCTATCACTGCAAAAATCAACAAGGGGAACGGATTGAGACATCCTATTTCCGATCTATAAATTCTGAGGGTAAACACTTTGGATCCATTCTCATTTAATTTTATTTTATTTTGCATTTATTTGTTATTATTATCTTGATATCATTCTATTTTGGGCATTTTAATTGTGATTAATATTGTTAGTGGTACACTATTTATTTGTCCTATTTGATTTCTTTGTTATTCCTTATTATTGTTATTGTTATTGTTATTATTATTATTATTATTATTATTATTATTATTATTATTATTATTATTATTTACTTACTATTGTTAATATTCTGTTTTTATTTATATTATTATCATATATAACAACCCAAAAAGGGCCTGGTCGGAATCTGCGTGGTAAGTCGGTAAAGTAAGGGTATTTTCGTAATTTGAGCAAGAGAAAATTTGGATAATAAGGAATTAGTTATTAAGGAATTAATTAATTAATTAAGTGAAGGGAAGGAATTATAGTGTGTGCTTGGAGTGTATGGTGGTAGGGCGTAAGTGGGTTAAGGGATTCTATTGTGTGGTTTTTTGTGCATAGTGCCTTGAATGTAAGTGGGTTATAAGAAATATTATGGTGTGAGTGAAGTTTGGTGCATTGGGGATATTTGTGTTAGAGAAGTTTGTGTGTGTGTAGTGTATGGTGCCAAGAGTGGATAAGTCAAAGTGGATGGTTTGATTCTCTAGGATTGTGACAAGTGGCAAGGGTAGGTGAGCATTAATGGTAAAGTAGGAGAGAGGGAAGGGAGGGGTAGAATTTTGCCTAGCTTCCCGTGGAAGCTAGCTCTCTCTTTCTCTTTTCTTCTTCTTTCCCCGTCCTCTCTCTCTCTTGCTTCCATTTTTCTACTCTCATCTCCTTTTCTCTTGTGTTTTCTTTGAGCTTTGAGTGGGAATCTTGAGTTTTGAACTGGGTTTTTGAAGGTAAGTGGTCTGGAGTTCTTTGGTTATTTCGATTCTTCTCTTCTCCTTCTTTTTCTGATTTCGATTGTGGAATTTTGGGTTTGATTTGAGTGAGTTTTGAATGGGTTTGTGCAAGAATCGGAAGCTAGAAGAAAGAGCAAGGGAAAAGAGAAAGCGGACTCGTGAGGGGCTTGGTTTGAAGCTGCAATTTACAGGTTTGGGAGCTGCGTTTTTTAGTGTGTGTATGTGTTTGGGAGTTTAATTTGATTTTGGTTGGAAGCTGTGTTTGTGGATTACGTTTTTCCCCTAATTTTTCCCTTGGATCAATTCTATTTTGTGATTGCATGTCACTTGTAACCTTGAGTGTTTTGTTAGATGAATGCATGTTTGAATTAAGTAGTGATTTATAGTAAAATGTGAGTGATATAGTGAGGATAGTATGTGTTTTTGGAATATGAATATGTTATGTTAATGAATTTTGAGTTAGGTTTTGAGTGAATCCATGATGAATTGATGATTGATTATTGTGTAAAATGTGTTTTTGTGGCTTGAAAGTGATGTGGCAATGTGAAGGAGGCTTGAGGTAAGTGTTTGTATATGTTGTTTGCATGTATGAAGGATTGCGTGTGAAAATAGTAGGAAAAGTGCAGATTTTGGGCGAATCTGGGCTCTGTCGCGAGCGCGATAGAGTGCGGATTTGGCCCCTTGCTCTTGGAGAGCACTCTGTTGCGATCGGGACGTTGTCGCGACCGCGACAGAGAGCTATGTAGCCGAGTCCTCCGTGCGAGCATGCTGCTGAGCATGCGCGTGGGGAGGAAGGAACTGGTCTCTGTCGCGAGCGCGATAGAGCTTGATTGCGCGAATCTGCCTAGCGGGCTTCGTCGCGAGCAGGCCTTCTAGCGCGAGCTCGCGAGGAGGTGCCTCGTGCTCTGCCGCGAGCGCGACACTGTCGCCATCGCGACAGAGGTCCTTCCTGCTTGCCCTGTTTTCTTAATGTCTTTCTTTTGTTCCACTTTGCACGGTTTCTCACTATTGCATGAAATATGTTTATGCTTATGACTCGTGATATTAATGTACTAGCATCTTAGTTATGAATTTATTTGATGTTAGAGTCGTGTGTTGAACCTTGCTTTGATTTTGTATTGTCGTGTTAGTGAATGTGTTGTCGAGCCTGGAGTGTCAAGGTATTGAATAATTAAGCATGCTTAAGAAGGGTTAGTGAGTGCAGCTGCCCGTGTCCGCCCCGTTTGGGCGAAGCGGTTGACCTCCGAGATGGTCATCTTCCGTGTAGTGATAAAATGTTTTGAGACTCCGGTCTCCCGCGCTACCTTCGAGTATTAAAACTGTTTTTAAGGCTTTGGTCTCCCGTGCCGTGTTCCCGTATCCTCCACTATTGAATTCAGGCTACTGTGTTAAGTGTCTAGTATGTGATTAGTGAAGTGTTCTAATTATTGCATGATTCTGATTATGATCATTGTTTCATGTTTTCTGTTTCAGTGTTGATATACTTATAGTGACTCTTGAGCTGTGTATATATTTCTGCCCTCTGATGTTTAGTGAATTCTGAATTTTATGCTCAATATCTTGTATAGTGTTCTGTTATGTTTGTTCCTCCCCACTAAGCGTTATCGCTTAACACGGGTTCTTGTCCTGTGTAGGTGACAGGATTTTGGGAGATTGCTCGTGTTGCGCATCTACTGGTCGGCCACATAGGAGTAGAGTCTTTATTTTTGTTATCTCCTCCTATAATTCTCTTTGTATGTCATATTTTTGTATCGTGGCTTATGTAACTATTTGTAAAGGAATGATGTAATCTCTTGGGATTGTATTTAACTCTATATTTTGATCATATGAGAATTATGTTCTGCCCTTTTATTGTGGTGAATGCTTCTGCTTACCGCATGTATGTATGTTGTGAGTGAGCGTCGGGTAGCGCTTCCGCCGGCACCCTTCCAACGGGGGCGGCGGTGGGGGTGTTACAATTATCATATATTTATTTTAGGTTTATTGATGTTATATTGTTATTATTGTTGTTGTTGTTATTATTATTATTATTATTATTATTATTATTATTATTATCATCATTATTATTGTTACCATCATCATTGTGGTATTATTATGATTATTATATTCATCATTATTGTTATGTCATTAGTTTATTATTAGTATGGTCGTTATCATTTTGCTATCATTTCACTTATTTATTATTATTTATGTCATGTTTATTTATTTTATATCATTAGTAATATTATTATTTGTTTATTATTATTGTTATGTTATTTTATTATTTTTATTCATTGTTGTTAATATTATTTGTTATATTATTAATATTATTATTACTATTTTATTTATTATTGGTACAATTGAGTCATATTAATATTATAGGCATTAATGCCATTTGATTTATGTCCGATTTCACATTATTTATTATTATGGGTATTTGTTACTATTAAGTATCATTATTATCATTATTATTATTATGGTTTGCATTTGTATGATTAATTTACCTAGAATTATTACTAATATTTCGATATTATTTTTTGTCTGAGATTTATATTTGAGTAGCGTTGTTTGAGCTTCCCGTGACCTCCGGGTTGGGCCACGACGCATGGAGGACACGTTGGTTTGGTGAGACCTTTCTCATTTCTTTCCCCTTTTGTTGTGCTTGTTTGCAAATAATTATTTTATTTATGCACACGTGAGATAAAAAGTCACAAAAACATTTCTACAATTAAATTGGAATTTCTACTAATAAAATTGGGACCAATGTCCCTTGTTTTAGCCCAATAATAAAAACATCACAATTAAAACGAAGAGTTAATTTTCTCCAAAAATGGGATCACTCATCCCCGTTTTCATCAAACAACCAAAGCGACTCTTCGAACCCTCTTTGAATAAACGCGAAGGAGCCAATGTTCCTAAACTTCGAACAAATGTGAAGGAGCCAATGTTCCTAAAATTAACGAATGCCCCGATTTATATATGTCTTTCTTTACGTTTGTCGTGTTTGATTATTTCTTAATTCATTTCTTTTGGGGCCCTTGTAATTAATTTTGGGGTAAATTCTATTTAATCTCCTTTTATTGGGATTGTATTCCGCCCCTATTTCCCTTGTAATTGTGTGCTTGTGTGTTTATCGCTTTCATTTACTGTTTTTTTTTATCGCTTCCCTTTTACTGCTTTTGAATGGTTCCGATGCGCCTTTAAATTTAAATGCATTGATCGTGTGAGATAAGAGATATAATTTTAAGAGGTTAAAAACTCATTTATAATTAATCAAGGCATAAAAAAGAGTGAAGTTCCGAACACCAAACTCTGGTCTAGACCATTAAGAGGTTAGAATCTTCTCCCAATTTCTTGTAAATTGGGTGGTGACTCCATGATACCTCAAAGGTGCCTATAGGCATCGCGAGGCTAGGTGGTTCTTCTCAATGTTCTATTGGGAGGAATACACCCATGATGTCTCGTGGCGCCCATGATCAAAAGACGTAAACGAATCTCTCGAATCCCAAAGGCCGATTCAACAGAGAGGGCCCTTGCTGGGTTCCGGCGCGCATCACAGATGCATTCTATTTTTAATTTGGATATGTCACAGTGGCAAGGGATTTCATTGTCACCGTCACAAGTGGAAGGTTACATTTTATTTTGCAAATCGTGGTATGTCATGCTGGCAATCGGTTTCGCTGTCACCCTGACCGTGTGGCAGTTCGTTTCTGTATTGAAAAATTTAGGGATGTTATGGTGGCAACCGTTTGGTTGTGACTGTGACCGCCACGAAATTTGTTTTAAAAACTCATTTTTTCGTGCTTTATGTTTCACTCCACCACACTTTTTACTCTCTAGTTTGCACAATTTTCATTTTCTCTTCAACTATCGTGCTTCATTTCTTCCTTTGGGCTACAATTTCTACAAGTCTTCAACAAGTAAGTAATTCTTCATTTTCTTCTTCTACATTTTCATTTAATTTCTTTTTTGGGTACTTCTTTGTTTGTGTTTTTCTCCCTTGCTGTTCTTTTGATGCTTGAATTTAAAGACCATTTAGAATTTTCTTCTCATTATACTCTGAATTCGTGTTGTGAATGATATCAATTCTTACTTCCTTCTTAAATTTCTTCTTTATCATTGAAAGCATGAACGTATGGTGGAGTAGGAAAGTTAGGGCATGCATTGTGTGTGTGATTTGGATGTTGATTTTACTCAAAAGTTTGGCTGAAATTGGAAATTGTTAGGCTCTAACTACTATGTTATGCATAGTATTGCTTTCAATATAAAATTTGTGTTGTTGTTAGTGCCTATAGTTTATAATTACATCAAGTATATTTGATGCATATTAGGTGTTCGACAAAATGCTTCAATGAATATTTTTCCAGATTTTTGCATTTCTTATCAAGGTGTAATACAAAGTTTAATTTGCCTTTGTGTATAATTTGGCTATCTGATGTCATTAAACATTCTTGATTTCTTTTGAATTGATATATCTCTTATATATTCAAGTTTGCATGTGAGAATGATTATGTTTGCTTCGCATGAGATTGATAATTGATGCTGATATTTATGGCCATTGCTATCTGATGCACTTATAATGTTATTGAACATGGTCATTTTTTTCATGCAGTGGCTCTTAAGCTTAAGAGTTCCGCTATTGCTGCTAGTTCATCCAGCTAACCATCCAGCCAATCCTCTGTGGACATATCTAAGGTTTCGAGTTGGGTACCGAACAACAAGAAGGCGAGTTATGCGCTATTCACAAAATGCACATATATTCCAACTAGCTACTTGGATAAGGATTTGCTGGTGAAGTTAGGGATCCGGATTGAAGTCCAATGACTCATTGCCAATATCGGCTGGGAGAGGCTGTTTGCACATAATGAGAAGGTCTATCCGGATTTGATAAGAGATTTTGTGGCTACCGTGAGCTGTAGGATTGGCCGTGACCCTGCCACGGATCCTTGAACTATCTCTTTCTTTTTGGAGGGCACAGAGTACGAGATCTCTTTTGTGAGATTTTCAGAGCTGATAGGCTTTCCTCCATTTGCACCAGACTACTTTGAAGGCTATGATAAGGATAGTGCTTGGGCCACTATCAGAGGCACAGTGACAGCCACTACCTATGTATTGGGGAAGACAAAGGCCCACTACCTCAACGGCCTTGCCCTGCGAATCCTTCATAGATTTTTCTCTATGTCATTCTTGAGTCACGTGGATTCGGCAGGGCAGGTGAACTTGTCGAAGGTGGTTTTCTTGTCATGTATAATGAGGGGAGTTCGAATTAATGGTGCCCCACATTTATGCCATAAATTGGAGGAGCTGCAATGGAATCCAAAGAAAGTTACGAAGATATCGCTGGGTGGTTGGGTGATAGTGATTGCTAGGGGTGTACATCACCCATTTAGAAGAACCCGACCACTACCTTCCATTACAGTGATTGACAAGAAAATGTTGAAGAATATGAAAGTGGTGGTGGATAATGCGACAGAGGGACATCGATATCGATTTACCACCAGAGAGAAATATCTACAGAGAGTGGAGCACGGATTGGGTGGTTTATCGCGCGAGCGAGAGGAAGATCCTGACATACCAGCTCCTCCAGCTACAGAGCACGATCAGTTTACCTCTCAGCAGTACACTTCCCTGATAGAGTGTATGGATTCTATCACTGCATCACAGACAGACCTTCAATCCCAGATGGATTAAGTACTGATAGGACTCACTGCATTGACAACACGCTTCGATGCGCACTTCCCACCACCACCACCTGCACCAGAGAGTTGAGTAGGGAGCCCCTTTGTCCTATGTTTTTGTTTTTATTTATTTTTGTTTTGATGATGTTTGACTTGCTGAGGATAGCAAGATTTTTAGTGTGGGGTAAGGGGAGTAAAACTAACAATCTTATGGTTTGCAAGAATGAGTAAATTACTATACTTTGCTTTTATTTTAAATTCATACATTTTAGTTTATTTTTGCATGTTTTATTTTATTTTATTTTATTTTTTTAAGTTATTTGTGTAATGATGTGGTTGCCTGAATTTTCCTATTTTAGCCTAGTTTGCCTCTAGTTATTCCTGATGTGAATGGTTTGAACTTTAAGTTATGAATGGATTATCTTAAAAATTGATCTTAGCAAGAGAGTAGTTGTATATTTTAGCGGCAAATTAATCTCAGTTAGTCTTATATCTTGTAATTTCCTAGCTTTTGCGCACTATAGGCTTGTTTGTGAAAAACGTGAAAAAAATTCCAGTGTGTGAAAGCATTTGAGTGAAGCAATCTTAGGATAATTAGAACCTTCCTCATCACCCTTCAAAACAATATAACTACTCAAGCAAGTTTAGGACATGACCTAGGCAAATTTTTCTTTGGTAACCACTTTAAATGACTGTTGACCTACCTATATGCATAATTGCCATTGCTAGCCCCGTTGAGCCGATTTCGTATGCTAAAAGCGTACTATGCAATTTTTTTTTTTACACTCATATTTTACCATTTAACCTAAATGCTTTTGCCTATCCTTTCTAAGAATTGGCCACTCTAGGATTGGGTTGTGATAACATTGAAAGTTGAATAAGGGTATTACTGTGAAATTAGTTTGGGTGTGAGAAAAATTGTGATACTGTGGGGTGTTGCCTAGTATATTGTTAATGTTCCCTTAATGAAGTCCAATTTTGTTAGAAATTGAAAGCTGTGGGTATTTCACTATGTTCATCTGAAAAAATTAGGCTAGCTCATGGATCTCATAATAAAAAAAGGATAGAATAAATCAAATAAGATCATTGAGTGGAATTTTGAGCTAGTTATATATATAAATATTCAAGTGTGGGGTACCCTCAAATAGAGGAAAATGTTTATGCAATCAAAGATGGTCGAGTTTTAGAGAAGAAATTCATTAGGGACTTTCGTCTCCTCCTTTCTTGTGGTTTAGTGTTTTTCATTTTGGGAAAGTTTAGTCTAGTTTTGGCAACTGTGGGTACATTGAGAGTGGGTCAATGCAAATTTTTGTTCAGATCAGATAGTTGTGGATGTAGGTAGAGTGGCCGATTCTTTGTTTGATTCCCTTAACATTTTCACTCATTTACATAAATACCCTTTTTAATTACACTTTTCACCTATTTAACACTATTTTTACCCATTAAGTATAAAATTACAATTTTGCCCTCAAACTTTCTATTTCTATCATTTTAATCTTGTTTTCACTTAATTTTCTTATTTATCACTATCTTAGTCAATTTAACTACACAATATCCACAGACGGTTCTACCTCCCTCTCTGGTGCCAAACTCGGTAATACCTGTGAAAACACATCCACAAATTCTCTTACTACCAGAATATCTTATATCTTTACTTGCCCTCATTGAGAATTCAGAATTAAGGCCAAATATGCTTCACATCCTTTTCTCATGAACAGTTTTGCCTTCACAGCCGAAATTACATTATGCAGCGAGTTACTTCCCAGACCTTTCACAACCACAGGTATCTGATCCCGATCTTTGAGCACAACCGTTTTCCTCTGACAATCCACTATAGCTCGGTGCTTGGTAAACCAATCCATACCCAAAATTATGTCAAACTCATGAAATGGCAGACTAATCAGATCAACTGGAAATTCCTTACCTTGCACCATCAAAGGACAATCCCGATACACCCGATTTACCTTAACACATTGCCCTAATGGACTAGTCACACATATCTCATAATCCAATTTATCCTCATTAGCCAACTCATTACACAACTTATTGGAACACAAATAAGAATGAGTAGAACCCGGGTCTATCAAAGCATACATTTCAATGCTGAAAAGTAAAAACTTACCGGCTATTACTTCCAGAGCATCCTGGTCGTCATGGGCTCTCATTGCATATGCTTTGCAGCCGCCGGTGCTGGACGATCAACTTTCTCAGAGGGTTCTCTTTCCCAAGGCCGTCCACCACGACCCTGTCCTCTACCTCTAGCACGACTACCCTGAGGAACATTCGACCCTGCTCGACTAGCTTCCTGCTGACCCTGAGTATTCTCATACAAGTTCGGGCAATTGGCTAGAAGATGGTCGGTGCTACCACATCTGAAACATACTCTCGTCAACCACCGACATTTGCCCCAATGATGCTTACTGCAATGGGAGCACTGAGGCACTCCTTCACCTCTACCACCCAAAAGCTCCTCTACCCGTGCCAGACCCTCTAACAGATTCCTATCTCCTCCCTTTAGTAGCCGGACTAGCATGCGACTCACCAGAAGGATTTCCTTGAGACTCACGCAACCTCTTTCTTGAAGAAGACCTCCTTTAGAGGCCTTTTTCCTCTGAGCCTTCTCTCTTAAAATATTCTCAGAGCGTTCTGCTCTCAAAGCTGCCTGTACTATCTAATAATAACTGATATCCGGTGCAGACGTCAAAGAGACCAACATCACCTTAAGAGACTCATTCAAACTCGCCTCGAACTATTGACATCGAAACTCCTCAGTGAGAATTCCTAGCGGTGCATACTTACTGAGTCGATTAAACTCCTTCTTATATTTTGCTACAGATAACACTCTCTCTCATAGGCTCAAAATCTGAGCCCATCTTGCCTCCTTAAATGCCTTAGTCACGTACTTACTTTGAAACTCTATTTTGAAGAACTCCCATATCATAGGCTCGGCAAGCTAAGGATGCCTAAGCACCAACGTCCACCAATCGTAAGCTGAGCCCTGCAACGAAGATACTACACATTCCACCTCTCTTTCTAGAGGACATCGAATTTCCCTTAGTACACGACTAACTTTCTCAATCCAACTCTCAGCTTTATCCGATTTATCCAAGCTGGTTCCAAAGAAATCCTCCACTCCAAACTTCCTCATATTCTCAATCGGTGCTCTAGGAGCAGTAACTCTTTCCAAAACCCTTGCCATATCCTGAGATATCTTGAGCATGGCCACAAAGGGGACCGCAGGGGCCTCAGGTTGCACCCTAGGTGGCTGAGCCGGATAAAAAATAGATGGATCTTTCTCTCAGATATTCGCACTCTCGGCTGACCCCTCAATTGTTCCACGCGCGGACTCCATCTAACTATAAAACATACACAATAATTCGCATTAGGCCAACATAACACTAAACGTACATTCTATCTTACACTTGCCTAGAAACGACTAAACCTATGCTCTAATACAACAAAATGTATCACACCTTACCTATACATAGGGAGGTTCATCCCTTAAAGAGGAAGAAGGACCCCGATAGATGAGGGTTGTCGCGCAAGACCTCAAACAAAGCAAATAAAGTTACGAAACATTTACTCAACATGGGTAAAATAAAATTTCTTAAAACAATAGACGATGACTGAAAATAAAAGAGCAGTATTTTATTAAATTACATAAAAGTCTTACATATCAAAATATAAAAGTGCCTTAGCACAGAAGATCCTATACATATCTGATATTAAAATCAAATTACAAAAGTATAATTACATCAAGAGTTATCATTACAAAATTTAGTCTAATACATATACAAAAAGTACAATCTCAACTACAAAAATCTCTCTCTCCTAGTTGTGTTGGCCCGGCTAAAATGGATCATCCTTGCCAAAATCTCCAACTGTATCCATACCTACACGGATGAAGCACTCGTTCTAAGCAAATACGCTTAGTGGGGAAAAACACAATGAAAATGACCACTCACAGTGGACGTCAGAAACAAATCACATACACATGGCACATATTGAAAATCAACTCTTAACAAGCAATACATCATGCCCCAGATGTTAACATCATAATCATACTATTATTCTTGCTGAACTGAATTATAACACATGAGTACAGTAAATCTTGCTTACTCAAAATAGTGGATAGCGAGTAACTCATACTCATTCACAACGTATGGATACCCGAGGGTATCAAAATTATTCTTTTGCTTTTGGTTTCAAACATTTTTGCATGGAATCTTAAACAAGATTCTAGTTTAAAAGGGATCGCGAGGATCCAAACAGGGACCTGATCAGGGTCCAGAATGCATACACATGGCTGCAGCTAACTGAACTCTATATGCATGCCTATTTATCCACTTATTGACTCTCGCAGGTCATGCATAAATCATCAAATCACATTCATATAATTTATTAAATTATCCATACATAATTCTAAAAGCATCACAAGTTCAAAAATTAAACATTGAAAGCACAAAAGAAAAATCAAATTGAAGCAAGGAGGTGTCGCGCTCGTGACAGGGGCGAAACTTGCCCCAGGTCACGATCGTGGCAGTCTTCGCGCTCGCGAGGAGACAGAATCACGTCTTACTGTCACACTCACGAAAAGCGTCGTGCTCGAAACTTTGACCGGCTAGCCAAAGCTATTGCGCTCGTGCACAGGCGTGCGCTCACAACAGAGAACTGTCCATTCCGCTCGATAGCCGAGTGCTCTGTCGCGCTCATGACAGAGAGCTCTCACTGTGGCAGTTCGGTAGCCCAGCGCTCAACCACGTACGAAGGCTGATTTTATCGAGCTCTATCGCGACCTCACGATAGAGTCGGGATTTCCAGCACTTACGCGAAAATCTGCAGAAATCTCACTCCTAAACAATACCCAAACCTCTAATTGACTTCACAACTCAACCTCACACAAATTGATCATTCACAACATCTTAAACAACCTAAAATCTAACTTATAATCCAATTATTACCATCAAATCATACAATTTACAAGATTAAATTCCAGAATTCACTAAACCAGCATTTTCTCTTAGTAATTCATACAAACTCATGCTTAGGTTCAATTCTTCAAAAATTATGCATCTCAACTAAAAATAATCAATACCCATGTCATTTACATACAAATATACACATTATAACTCATCAATTTTAATAATTTCCACAAAACACAACAATCACACAATAATACACAAAAAAAAGTAACAAATATTCCCAAACCTCGAATTCTTGAACTCTAATCACGAGCTCTGCTTCAACTTACTATTTCCTTGCCCTTAGGCTCTCTACGAGGGATCTCTGAGCAAAACACCCATCAAAACAAGCTTTAAAACTCTAACCCCAAAATATCAAATTAACCAAATTAAAAAGGAAAAGGAGGATGAGGAAGAACAATTAGCTATCACTTACCCAAATCAACTTAGGACTACCCAAAACTCACCAAAAATTCCAGAAAAAGGGGAAATTAGGAGGAAGCAAAGAGGGAAGAAAGAAGGGAAACAGAGCAATGGGAGAAAGAGGAAGAAAAGAAGAAACGGGAAGGAGGAACAAGGGGGGAACAGCTGTATTCTCTCTCCTCTCGCCACAATTTATACTCCCCTACGGCAGCCTCCTATTAAAAGGCTACCCTAAGACACACCCAAAACCCATCCTCTCACATACACTTAAATTAACCTCACCACAGAATACCCTACTCCAATATAAACACTCACACCCATTAAAACCAACCATAACACATACTCAAAAATAACACATGCCAAAATTGCACATACACAAACACACACACACAAGGCTCAAACTACTAGGTTGGGAATGGGGCGTTACAAAGGGAGTAAAGAGATAGTCAAGGAAGTTGATTCTTTGGTCCAATAGGAGCATGACGTTTGGCATAGGTAGGTGAGAGCAATTATGAGATTAGAATGAAGGAGAGAGGGAAATAAGAAAAGCATAATTCTGCTTCTTGCTCACGTCTCCCTCTTCTTCTCCTTCTTCCTTTCTTTTTTACTCTCTCTTGTTTTGCCCTAACGTAATTCTTCATGTTTGAGTTGGATTTTTCTGAGTTTGACCTGGGTTTTGAAGAGGTAAGTGCTGGGTTTATTGTGGATTTCAATTATTTCTTCTTATTCCCATTTTTCTATTGGTTTGGTTGGATTTTGGGTTTTTGATTCAAGTGTTTGGGTTATTTGCAAGTTCCGGACAAGAGGTTGGGTAAAGGGAAAGAAAAGGTCTGAGCTTGAAGGTGAAGAGTGGGTTTTGAAGCTTCTTTTACCAGGTTTGGGAGCTCTATTTTGGATGTGTTTTGTTTGGGAGTTTGACTGCCCTATTCTCTTTGGATTATGTGTGTGTTGTATGTTTATTTTTGGAGAATTTTTAGTGTTGAGTATGTGTAAGTGCATGTGTATGCTTGAGTAGTGAAATTGGGTTTATATGTAATGTTATGAACATGAATTGCATATAATATTTAAGTGAATGAGTATGGTCTTTATATGAATTTCTGAGTTAGGGTAAATTGTAATTTGAGTGTTTTGTGGTTTAATTCATAGGTTGAGTGTATTTCTTGTTAATAATTAGTGTGTGATTTTTATAATTTGATTATAACATATTTTCGTATGCACATGAGTGCTGAAGTAAGAGTTTTTGCATGTTAGAGTGTTATGGACACATTTGGTTTTGAAATAGAGTAGTAAAGTGTCATTTTTGGGGGAAATCCTTGACTCTGTCACGAGCGCGACAGAGCCAGGAATTCTTTCCTCTCGCATTACGCGAAATTTTAGAGAGGGGAAGTATTTTGTCTGAGTCGTGCAGACCAGCATGACTTGGCAGCTGGGCTTGTGCACGAGTTGTGCACCAAGGCACAACTCGTACAAAGCATTTGTGGCCAGCACGAGTCGTGCACCATCGTACGACTCAAGCCAACTTGTGTAGCTATCATGAGTCGTGCATCGCGACACGACTCACAATAGTCTCTGCTTGTTCGTCACGAGTCATGCTCCCCGACACGACTCGTGACAACTCCCCAGGCTAGTGGCGCTTAGTAGCTACTGTCGCGAGCGTGACGCAAGTCGTGATCGCGAGAGTGAGCCTCTCCTGCTTGATTCTATTTTGCTTGAAGCGTTTTCTTCTCTCTTTCTTTGTATGGCTTTCCAGTATTGTATAAGTTATGTTTTGTATTTTATATAAGTGTGCATTGATGTTCTAGAGGTATGGAAATAATTAATGGTATGCTAGTGTTTTGGATACTTGCATTTGCATTATTTAGTGATAAATGTTAAAAGTGAGTGAGTTGAGCCTGAAGTCATAGTAGTTGATAGATAAACATGCTTATAAAGGGATAGTGAGTGCAGTTGCCTATGTTAGCCCCATTTTGTCCTTGCGATGACTCCGCTTAGGGTCTTAGTGATCAGTGATACTGTTAAGGCTTTGGTCTCCACTTTGACACTATTTTCAGTCTCCCCTGTAGTACAGTGTTCCCGTATCCACAACAAATGAAATTCAGACTATTATGCGATGTTTGGTATTTATGATCAGTGAAGTGATATCTATATTTGAGTGATTCCGATTTAGTGAGTTGATGTATATATATCTATCCATGAATTCTTATGAATTATTTGTCTAGTGTATTGAATTGTGTTTAGCGTTGTTATGTTAATTGCATGAATGTTTAGTGACTATGCTTTGTGCATGTTGACTGCTGCAATTATTAGTGGTCTCGATAAAGGATGCTTATTTACATGTTTTAGTATGATTTTACCAGTATATTGTTTAGTGCTCCTTTGTCTTTGTCCCTCCCCACTAAGCATTATTGCTTAGCATGAGTTATTTTCCCGTGTAGGTGGCAGGATTTTGGTTTGAGAGAAAATGTTCAATCAAGAAAACCCAAGAGGGCTGATTGATAACAAGAGTAGGATGCACCTAAGGTGTTACTCATTGAGATTGAATAAAACTAGTGTTTTTGTATCACATGTCTAGTCATGGTCATTCTTATTCCTATATGGTGCATAGAGATAAAAATGCATGCATAAGCTAGGCGTAAACATGCAATTAAATGGTTAAGAGAAACCTGGTGCAGGCATAAGGACATATTGTGGAAACAATTCTCAATGCAGTAATAACAATTTTTTTGTTACAAATCTTTCTCCTACTCTTAAAAAAAAAAGAAAATAAAAGAAGGCCGTTAGAGATGAAAACCGTAATTGGCGCTCTAAGCAAAAGTTAGGCCAAAGGGTAGGGTGAAAACCAGGAAACAGGCAGTCTGTCCTTAAAAAAAAAATGAATAAAAGCCGCTGGAGTGAGTTGGGTTCATTTCAGGCAAAAATTAGGAACAGGGTTATGTGAAAATCCCCAAAGGGGCATGTGACACGCGCCGAAACCCGTGGCGCCTCGAAGACCCGCTGTAGGGCTTTCGAGAGAGGTTCATTGGAAACTTGTAAGGTATTTACAAGTGCGTCGATTTTGGGCAACAAGGAGGTTTCATAGAGTCGCCACCCAATAAAACATTGGGAAAGTTCGTCTTGCCTCGGTGAGCCTAGGACGGCGCATCTTATCCATTTTGGGCAAACCAAAGGGGTCTTGGAGGCATTCACCCCAATAGAATATTGGAATGACCCTCTAACCCTATGGAGCCTAGGATTGTAAATTGAGTCTTTTGGTGGGACACAAGAGGTATCTTGGAGATCCCATTCCAATGAAATATCGAAATGGGCCTCTCGGCTCGTTGAGCCCAAAGACCAGAGATAGGTTCGGGACTTCTCATTTATTTATACCTTAATTAAGTTTACAATTATGTTTTGAGTTTATTATTTAACTCTCTTTCCACACAATGCAATTAATTAAAAGGCATGATCATTCACATAAAAGCGAAAAAAAAAATAACATTAAAATAAAGCATATAAAACTAAATTACAATAAAACTAGGGGCGGAATACAACCCCCATTGTAAATAAGGTACAAAACATGCATAAAACGGGATATTCATTAAAATTGAGGACATTGGTCCTAGATGCATTTATTACCAAAAAACAAATTTTTTTATGTGATGGTTTTATTGGATAAAATAGGACTTTGGTCCTTGATTTTGCAAAAATTCCCAAATTAATTGCCATAAAACATTTGTCCCTTTTTTATATTAGTGCGACAAAGAATAATTTTACAAAGGGAAATAAATAAATAAACGTAATAATAACAACACTAATGCAATTGATATAATAATAAATACTAAAACTAATAATAATACTTGCAATAATAATAAGCACAAAAATAAATAATAATAAACCTACAACAAATATCAAATAAATAATAATAATAAAGATGAGGGTTAAAGGGAATAAACCAGAAAGAAACCCTTAGATTTGGGTGGCCATCATCATCATCAAATTTTTAACCCATCTAAAATAATTAAATAGTATCTCACCAAATATAAACAAGAACATTAGTGCAAAAATTCAAAAATGAAATAAAATGATAAAAACAAAAGCTAGAAAAAAAGATTTTTGAATAAGAGGGCAAAGAAAATAAAGAAAGCAAATAAGAGAAAACATAAACAAATGAAAACAGATTAAAACAGTGTAGGAGAACCCAGGGACGGCCATTCAGACGTGACTGACGGGCATCGAAAATGTGACCGGTAGGCACTGAAATGCGCTGCATACGTCCCATCCCTCAAATGAGGGACGGGCGTCTGTAGTGACTCTGCCCGTCGGTCACCTCTGTTCCCCAAAAAAAATGACAAAAAGACAGATTTTCACAAGAAAATTAATTTGTTTTAACAAAAGCTGCACAAAAATGGAAATAATTAAATTAAATCAACCAAATATTAAGTTCAGAATATTTACCCCTGGATTATACCCTTTTGGATGAACGTGGAGTAGATTTTTCGAATCCACTCGCTTCACAAGGACCGGTTACAAATCAAGGAAAGAAAATTTCTATTTCTTCCTTGAAAAGCAATTTTTTATAGAGATTTGAATATCGGAACTAATAAAATTGATGGAAACGAATTGATTTCATAACCTCAAATTAATTAGATTCACCAAAAGAAGATTTTGAAAAGAGATTAAAAGAAAAAAGATGAAAAGAGTTTTTCTTTCTGTAAAAATATGATTTTTGAGAGAAAAATATTAGAGAATATATCTTTGAGAGAAAGAAAAATCCCCTAATTAGAAATTGTCTAACCCCTAAATCATTGAAAAATCCCCCTTTTATAGAAAAAAGGAAATCCTATTTGGAATAGGAAAGAGAAATCCTATTCCTAATAGGATTTGGAAAGAATCTTAACTGTTTTCCCCAAAATCCAGCGACCAAATCAACTGACCGACGGGCGTCTGAAGCTCACCAACGGTCTTCGGTTACAAGGGTACGCGCGGTCATTTGGCCAACAGACGGAACGGGGCACGGGGAGGAATAGAAGGGCATCAGTTTACGGGCACGTGTCCGTCGCTCGTTTCACCGACGGCCCATCTCTCATGGCGAGAGACTACCGACGGGCGTCTGACTACCGACGAGCAGGCCATCTGCGGAGGAAAAAAATCACTTTTCATGCTAAATCTTCCCAATTTTCTAATTCTTTCTGCTACAAATGAAAATAAAAACTCCAATCCTTGTGAATCTGAAGGACCAAAATCCCGAATTTCATCCATTGGATCGAAAACGGACACTGTTTTCTTCATTGGGTAATCTCTGATCTGAACTGCCTCAAGGCACGGTGTTTACATGATGCATTTCTCGCTAAGAAAAGCTAGTGTGAAAATCCACAAGGGATGCACTACCTATAAAACAATAACTATTGACGCCTGGTTCGATACGGCAGCATTACTCCGAATGACTTTCCTTTAGGCAGAACTTAATTCAGAGTCCTGGGGGCAAAATCCTCATTGACCGGGGGGCAAAGATGCACATGAGTCAGTTCTCTTTGAAAAGATTATGGGTCGGAGTCAGTAAAGCCAAGACAATGTTTTTTTAAATCCTTGGGAGCATCAGATAATGTGAGCAGCCGAACAGTACCCTCGACGAATCCCTTAAGCTCCTGGGATGTGGTCTATCCATTTTTGCATATCGCATGCATCTCGCGTGCATTCAATCCTTTATGCGTATAGATCTGCACACACAACTCTTGTACATTAAACCTTTGCTCGTGTCTCGTGTACATAGCATTATGTGTACATTTCACACACATTACGCACACACAATATTTTGTACATACTTTTGTGCCAATAACTTTACAGGGAAAAGGCCAAACCAAAGGACAACTTCGGAAAGACAAATTCAAGATAAAGCCCATGCAGGTCGAAATCGTGTAAACCCATGAAGGCATTACCTTTAAGACCTTTTTTAAGGCATTATCAGTCTCTTCGGAGCATTATCTTTACGACCTTTTTTTTAAGGCATTATCAGTCTATTCGGAGCATTATCTTTAAGACCTTTTTTTAAGGCATTATCAGTCTCTTCGGAGAATTATCTTTAAGACCTTTTTTAAGGCGTTCTCAGTCTCTTCCGAGCATTATCTTTAAGACCTTTTTTAAGGCATTATCAGTCTCTTCGGAGAATTACCTTTACGACCTTTTTTAAGGCATTATCAGTCTCTTCGGAGCATTATCTTTAAGACCTTTTTTTAAGGCATTATCAGTCTCTTCAGAGCATTATCTTTAAGACCTTTTTTAAAGCGTTCTCAGTCTTTTCGGAGCATTATCTTTAAGACCTTTTTTAAGGCATTATCAGTCTCTTCAGAGCATTATCTTTAAGACCTTTTTTAAGGCATTCTTAGCCTCTTCGGAGCATTATCTTTAAGACCTTTTTTTTAGGCGTTCTCAGTCCTTTCGGAGCATTATCATTAAGATCTTTTTTAAGGCATTCTCAGTCTTTTCGGAGCAATATCTTTTGGTCCTTTTGTTAAGGCATTGTCAGCCTCTTCGGAGCATTATCTTTAAGTCCTTTTCTTAAGGCATTTCAAATCCTTTCCAAGACATTCTCAGTCTCTTCGGAGCATTAAGTTGTTTTCAAAAATTGTCCCAAATCCCTTCAGTACAAGGTGATACAAGAGATGGGTTTAGCTCAACATTATCAGGCACTATCCAGAAAAGCAAGCCTATTCATGCATGCCATGCCGGAGGCAATCAAGTAAGTCCCTCTATCATAAGAGGCACGCTCACACACATCATACAATAAATGTAAAAGATCCAAATTCAAATGTACAAAGAATACAAATTCTCAACAACAAAAACAAAATAACACAAAACACAAAAAGAAGAAGATATTTTTAAGGCCTTGAAAATCCAACACACTGTAAAAATTCAAATACATCTAAAATGTAAAAATCCCAAAAATAATAGGAACAATAAAAAACAAAAAAAAAAGACAATAAACAAAAACAAAGATCATTTTAAGAGTTGCTAAAGACATTGAAACATATCCGCCTGCAAGTAAGCAACAAAACCTCCAATCTAATTTTTCTCTAAGGAGGCTCAAATCTATTTTTCCTCTCTTGAGGCTCAATATCAAATTCTCTCACCCTCTTGAGAAGTATGTAGGTCTGTTCAATATGGAGGCTACGTTGGAGATGATAGAGGAATCGATATTTGGGGAAAAACCAACCGCCCTTCAGGGGGGCACCCATCTAACATCAGACCCAACATGTATGCACTGCCACAGGTAAGCATCTCTTTTATATACCTTACACATTTGCTTTTCCCTTTTTTGTAGAAAAAAAAGAAGAAGAGGCTCAGGATAAGTGCCAGCAAAGAAAATGACGAACAAGTCACCATACCGACCTAAGGGGTCTTAGCAGATCAGAATATTGAACTAGCCGGATGGGGGTTAGCAGATCAGACATGGTACTGACCGGATGGTGGTTAGCAGATCAGACATGGTACTGACCGGATGGTGGTTAGCAGATCAGATATTATACTGACTGGATGGTGGTTAGCAGATCAGATATTGTACAGATCGGATGGTGGTTAGCAGATATTACACTGACCGAATAATGGTTAGCAGATAGGATGTTACACGGATTGGTTGGAGGTTACCAAGGTCATGTTATGCAAGCCCGGAAGCGGCTACCATGACAGAATGTTCAGTCACATACGGTACAACAGATTGCAAACAGAGGTTGTAGTCAGAGAGTACTACATCTCACAGACACCGTGCAGGCCGGGACAAGGCTAGCAGGACACTAGCGATAGAATAGATCGCAAACAAAGGTTGTAGTCAGAGAGTACTGCATCTCATAGGCACCGTGCAGGCAAAGACAAGGCTAGCAGGACACCAGCGATAGAACAGATCGCAAACAGAGGTTGTAGTCAGAGAGTACTACATCTAACAGGCACAGTGCAGGCCAGGACGAGGCTAGCAGGACACCAGCAATTGAACAGATCACAACAGAGGATGTAGTTAGACAACACTTCACCTCACACCGTACATGCCGAGATGAGACCAATAGGACAAACTAGCCGCCGTGCAGACCGAGATGAGGTTAGTGGGGGACAACGATAGTACAGATCGCAATAGAGGATACAGTTAGATAACACTTCACCTCACACCGTGCAGGCCGAGATGAGGCTAGTGGGACAGACCAGCCGCCGTTTAGACCGAGATGAGGTTAGCGGGGGACAATGATAGAACAGATCGCAATAGAGGATGCAGTTAGATAACACTTCACCTCACACCGTGCATGCCGAGATGAGGCTAGCGGGACAGACCAGCCGCCGTGAAGACCGAGATGAGGTTAGCGGGGGACCAGGATAGAACATATCGTAATAGAGGATGCAATTAGACAACACTTCACCTCACACCGTGCAAGCCGAGATGAAGCCAGTGGGACAGACCAGCCGCCGTGCAGACGGAGATGAGGTTAGCGGGGGACCAGCGATAGAACAGATCGCAATAGAGGATGCAGTTAGACAACACTTCACCTCACACCGTGCGAGCTGAGATGAGGCCAGTAGGACAGACCAGCCACCGTGCACGCTGAGATGAGGAAAGCGGGCCACACGCGATGGAACAGATCACAACGGGAATGTGGTTAGAGGACACTGCATCTCACAGACGCCGTGCAAGCCCACCGGAGGTGAGCGGGACAATGCGATAGACAAGATTGCAAACGAGCCACATTCGGATAGCACTACAGCTCAACAGCAACAAGTAGCAACATTCCACACGGCAAAAAGGTAAGGGCTGCCTCAAGTACGCATCACTTTCCTTCTTCTCAGAATTTTGGCTCATCTAGGCATTAGTGCACTAGTTTTCCCAAAATTGGGGGCAACTGTAGACACCAGGTCCTGAGGCAGCCCAGATCAGAGTTACCCAATGATGATAAGATGCCTTGTCATAGGCAAAAAAAAAAGGTTGAAAGTGGTGATTTCCTTATCAAATTTGCATTTTAGAGTGAAAAATTAAAAAATAATAAAAAATATTTTAAAAATTAGATTTGAATAATGGGGCATAGAAATTGTTGTGTTTTTAGTTAATTTTTTTTTAAAAAAAATAAAATAAAATATTTCGATTGCCGTCGCCCGGTAGCGCGCAGGTGCGCGCTGCGCCCGATCTATGGGCGCCAATGCCCGTCGCGCGCTCTGACGGGCGTCGGTCGCCCATTCTCGCCCATCTGCTGCCGATTTTGCCCCAAATTGCCTTTTTTTCAATTTTTTTACCTAAAATTCAATTTTTTATCCCCCTTTTTAAGGTTTTAAAGGAATTTTCAATTTTGAAAAATTCAAATACATAATATCTGATTTTATTAGGTTTTATCCCTTGAATTATTTTTTTTTTCTTGAGATAAAAAGGAAAAAGATGAAAAAAATCAAATGGGGGAATTTTTTCTAGGGTTTTTTCTTCATCTTTTCTCTTCTTCCTCTCAAAAATTCTGAAATTTTTTCCCAACGAAATAAAAAGAAAAAGTTCATCTTTTATATTTTTTCCAATAAGAATTTCTTCTAAACATATGTTTAGGACGAGTTTTGTTTGTTGATTTAATTTTGAGAAAAATCAATCAAATATTTGCTCTCAAAAAGAGTTCAACTTTTTTTGTTTGTTTTTCAATTAAATTTTTTCATCTTTTCTTCTTTTTGAATCCCTTTTTGATGAAAAATTAATTTTGATGCAAACAAAACAAGTGATTGTTATCAAAATCTAATTTTTTCCATATGATTTTCTAAAAATATTTTATTTTGAGATAAACAAAATCATTGTAGTTCTTAAAATCATTTTTTATTTTTAATCAACAAAAATCATTTTTTGATCAATAGTATTTCTTTGGGCAAAGAAATTAATTCTTTGTTCTTAAAGAATTTCTGATCATTTTTCAATTTTTTTTCCGGAATAAAATTCCAACATTATCATGTTTTAACTCTAATCTTGCAAACCACAAATAAGGAAATCAATATCATTTTTACCTTCATCGAATCCGAAACTCTGAGGGTAAACATTCTGGGCTCAATCTTCCTCTTTTATTATTTTTGTTCATATTTAATTTATTCATGTATATTTTTATTATCTTCATTTATTTATGTATTTTATTTATTTTATATTTGTTTTATTTAATATGTTTATATATTATTTTATTCTCGTTCATGTGAATATTGATTTCTTTTAATTCCTAACATGTAATTAATTTATTTTGCTTTGATTTCTCGTTATTTTTAACATATAATTAATAAATTCATTTTAATTGATATTTTTACCATGTAAATGTTTTAAATTAATTGTGATTATATAAATTAACCATGTCATTCATTTAATTGCTATCATTATTTTGTTATTCATTTTTTATCATTCTTTTATCATTGTCATTGCTATTTATTCATTCATTTATTTATTTTCATTATTCATCATCATTATTATCATGTTCATATTTTTACATATTAACTCATTAATATGTTTTATTTATTCCAGTTAAATCATTTAATTCTTTTATGATTTAATGTATATTTTCATTTATTTTCATTTGTTAACATTTTAATTCAATTATCATTTTTTCACATCATCTTGTTTTATTTTAATGTGTCATTCATTTATTATTATTTGATTGAATCAATTACTGACATCATTTATTTGTGTTTTATTTTTATTTCATAATTTATTTTTGGCTTGGGCATTTTTACGAGCACACGAGGGGATCCAGAAGGCTCGTTTGGGTTAAATGTTTAATTGCTTTATTTGTAATATTTTATTTATTTGCCTTATTTATTTTGCCGTGTAATTTGCTATAAAATTGTTCATTTTATGCACGCTAAAAAGAAATCACAAAAACATTTCTATTAATTAATTTGGCATTTTTTTCTAAATAAAAATGGGACCAATAGCCTAGTTTTTCATACCCAAATAAACCATCACCTTTAACACTTTTTTTAAAGTATGTATGCGAGGATCAATGTCCTCATTCTTAATCAATATTTATGTATGATTTGTATTTTATTTACAATGGGGGTTGTATTCCGCCCCTAGTTTTGTTGTAATTTTTTTCATGTACTTTATTTTAATCCTGTTTTATTCATCACTTCCTTTAAATAAATAACTTCCGCTTTAATTAAACTGCACCGAATTGAATGAGAAAAGGGATGAAACGCTAAATTCAAAGCTCAATTATAAAATTAACCAAGGTATGAATAAATGGGAAGTCCCGAACATTCTCTGGTCTTTGGGCTCAATGAGGAGAGAGGGCCACCTCGGCATTTTGTTGGGGTGGAAATCTCTAAGACACCTCTTGTGACCCATAAAAAAGGCTCAAACTTGCACAGTCCTAGGCGCCATGAGGTAAGAGGGCCATCTTAATGTTCTATTAAGGTTGATACCCCCAAGACACCTCTTGTTTGCCCAAGCGTGAGGCTAGAGGACCACTCTATCATTAGGGTGGAGACCTCCAAGACACCTCCGGCTTGCCTATGATGGACATAGCAGCGCTGTTTTAGGCTCACTGAGGCTAGAGGACCTTTCCCAATGTTCTATTGGGTGACCACTCCAAGAAACCTCCTTGTTGCCCAAAATAGATGCACTTGTAACTTCCTACAAGTTTTCTTGACCCTCATCCCGATCGCCTGAAAAGCGGGCAGTTCGGGGCACCCCAGGGTTCGGCGCGCCTCACAAAGGGTTTCTGATGTGATTTTTGGATATTGTATATAATTATACTTTATTTATATATGTTTTATTATTGTTATTGTTTGCTTCCGCTGAGATGTATGCATGTGTGTAAGTGAGTGTAGTATAGCGCTCCGGTATCCTTCCAACGGGGGTATCGGGGTGTTACAATTTTGTCGTATCAGAGTGCCGATTTGGGCAGTTCTTGTTGTATTTGATTATTGATTGTCGAGTCTTTGCATGCGAGTCAGTTTTGTGTCATGGCCTAATGTAGGTGTGTCTTGTGTAATGTCGAGATAGAGTCCGATCCAAGTGGGAACGTGGGTGAAACAACGGGCAGTGTTAATGTGATTAGAGTTGAGCAGCCTGCTCTGCAGCATCAGCGTGATGATCATCATGATATGCATGGTGTGGGATTTGAGAATCCAGCCTTAGTGCAAGGTTTGCTTCAGTTAGTGGATAAGCTGACCGCTCCCAAGGCTCCTACTGAGTTATTGAGAAAGAGAGGAGCGAAAGATTTTCATGGAACTGCATTAGACTAATCGGATGTGGCCGAGTTCTGGATTGAGAGAGTAGATCGAATTTTGTAAGAGATTAACTGTCATGCAAATCAGAGGGTATCTTGTACAGTGTCGCTACTTCAAGGGCCAGCATATGATTGGTGGAAGCTTGTGCTTCGTAACACTCAATGTCTAGCTGAGTTGACATGGGAGTTCTTCAAGCAAGAGTTTGAGCAGAAGTATGTGATGAAGGCATACCGGGAAGCCAAGTGGAAGGAGTTCATTAGTTTGAAACAGCGGGGTATGTCAGTGAGTGAGTACGAGAAGGAGTTCAGCCGTTTGGGCAAGTATGTGCCTGAGTTACTTTTGATAGAAGAGTTTAAGTATAGGCACTTCGAGGATGGCTTGAGGGAAGTGATTCGAACACCATTGTCGACTATGGCAGTCATGCAACCGGTCAACTACTACCAGTTATTGGCGGGAGCGATCAAGATAGAGGAATTTAAGATGATTAAGCAAAGAAGTGAGCAGAAGAGGAGAGCCCCGGATAGCGAACTTGGGAGTGGTAAGAAATCAAGGGGTGTTCCGAGTGGCCAAGGAGCAAAGGGTTCGGTTCCGGTGCGTTCAGAGGTCGGGAGTGTAGTGCCACCCTCTAGTAAGGGAAGTGTGATTTCGGAGTGCGAACATTGTCAAAAGCGCCATTGGGGTGAGTGTAGAAGGATCTCTGGAGCATGCTTTAAGTGTGGAAGTAAAGAGCATTTCTTAGCCAATTGTCCGAAAAGGAGAGAGTTAAAGGATCAGCCTGAGAGTAGGGTGAGTGGTGGAAGGTCAAGAGTGAACCGTAGAGGTAGAGGTGTCAGAAACTGTGCAGCAGCTGCGTACTGAAGAAGAGTATGTCCGCCTATGAGTGTATGCGATGATCGCAGAAGATGCAGTTGAACCAGCAGGGCCTTCCTGTAAGTTTGTATTATTAAGCTTTCGTTTATTTTCGGTTTGGGTTATTTGGATGTCAATGGTTATTGGGGAAATTTCGAGGATCAAATTTCTTAAAGGGGAGAGATTGTAACAACCCAAAAAGGGCCTAGTTGGAATTTTCATGTAGATCGGATAAATAAGGGTATTTTGGTAATTGTGCATATGGGAATTTGAGTATTTGAGGACCTAATTGAAGGTTTAATTAAAGTTTTTAAGTGAAGAAATAAGTTTAGTGGGTAATGTGTAATGTTGCCAAGGGAGTAAAGAGAAAGTCAAGGAAGTTGATTCTTCGGTCCAATAGGAGCATGACATTTGGCATAGGTAGGTGAGAACAATTATGAGATAAGAATGAAGGAGAGAGGGAAATAAGAAAAGCAGAATTCAGCTTCTTGCTCACATCTCCCTCTTCTTCTCCTTCTTCCTTTCTTTTCTACTCTCTCTTGTTTTTCCCTAACGTGATTCTTCAAGTTTGAGCTGGATTTTTCTGAGTTTGACCTGGGTTTTGAAAAGGTAAGTGCTGGGTTTATTGTGGATTTCAATTATTTCTTCTTCCCATTTTTCTGTTGGTTTGGTTGGATTATGGGTTTTTGATTCAAGTGTTTGGGTTATTTGCAAGTTCCGGACAAGAAGGTTGGATAAAGGGAAAGAAAAGGTCTGACCTTGAAGGTGAAGAGTGGGTTTTGAAGCTTCTTTTACCAGGTTTGGGAGCTCTGTTTTGGATGTGTTTTGTTTGGGAGTTTTACTGCCCTATTCTCTTTGGATTATGTGTGTGTTGTGTCTTTATTTCTGGAGAATTTTTAGTGTTGAGTATATGTAAGTGCATGTGTATGCTTGAGTAGTGAAATTGGGTTTATATGTAGTGTTATGAACATGAATTGCATGTAATATTGAAGTGAATGAGTATGGTCTTTTTATGAATTTCTGAGTTAGGGTAAATTGTAATTTGAATGTTTTGTGGTTTAATTCGCAGGTTGAATGTATTTCTTGTTAATAATTAGTGTATGATGTTTATAATTTGATTATGACATATTTTGGTATGCACATGAGTGCTGAGGTAAGAGTTTTTGCATGTTAGAGTGTTGTGGACACATTTGGTTTTGAAACAGAGTAGTGAAGTACCGTTGTTGGGGGAAATTCTCGAACTTTGTCGCGAGCGGGATGTACATCGCGATCGCGACAGAGCCAGGAATTCCTTCCTCTCTCATTACGCAAGATTTCAGAGAGGGGAAGTATTTTGTCAGAGCCGTGCAGGCCAGTACGACTCTGCAGCTAGGCTTGTGCACGAGTCATGCACCAAGGTACGACTCGTTCCAAGCATTTGTGGCCAGCACGAGTCGTGCACCATCACACGACTCGTGCCAACTTGTGTAGCTGTCGTGAGTCATGCATCATGATAGTCTCTGCTTGTTCATCATGAGTCATGCTCCCCGACACGACTCGTGACAACTCCACTAGCCAGTGCCGTTTAGCGGCTACTGTAGCCAGCGCGATGCAAGTCGAGATCGCGACAGTGAGCTTCTCCTGCTTGATTCTGTTTTGCCTGAAGCGTTTTCTTCTCTCTTTCTTTATATGCTTTTCCAGTATTGTATAAGTTATGTTTTGTATTTTATATAAGTGTGTACTGATGTTCTAGAGTTGTGGAAATAATTAATGGTATGCTAGTGTTTTGGATACTTGCTTTGGCATTGTTTAGTGATAAATGTTAAGAGTGAGTGAGTTGAGCCTGAAGTGTCATAGTAGTGGATAGATAAGCATGCTTATAAAGGGATAGTGAGTGCAGCTGCCTATGTTAGCCCCGTTTGGGCCTTGCGATGACCCAGCTTAGGGTCTTAGTGATTAGTGATATTGTCGAGGCTTCGGTCTCCACTTTGACACTGTTTTCAGTGTCCCCTATAGTGTAGTGTTCCCGTATCCACAGCAAATGAAATTCAAGCTATTATGTGATATTCAGTATTTATGATAAGTGAAGTGTTATGTATATTTGAGTGATTCCGATTTAGTGAGATGATGTATATATATCTATCAATGAATTCTCATTACTTATTGGTCTAGTGTATTGAATTGTATTTAGCGTTGTTATGTTAATTGCATGAATGTATAGTGATTATGTTTTGTGCATGTTGACTGCTGCTATTATTAGTGGTCTCGATAAGTGATGCTTATTTACATGTTTTAACATGATTTTACTTGTATATTGTCTAGTGCTCCTTTGTCTCTGTCCCTCCCCACTAAGCGTTATCGCTTAGCACGGGTTGTTTTCTTGTGTAGGTGGCGGGATTTTTGTTCCGTTCGAGTGGCACATCTGCAGGTTGGCCACATAGGAGTAGAGTTTGTTTTATTTTGTACTCCTCCTGTATTCTTTTTGTATATCTTTTTATTATTGTATATATATAAATTTCTATATTTATAGTATATGTAAATATAAAGGGTTTCTGATGTGATTTTTGGATATTGTATATAATTATACTTTGTTTATACATGTTTTTATTATTGTTGTTGTATGCTTTCATTGAGATGTATGCATGTGTGTGAGTGAGTGTAGTGTAGCGCTCCAGTATCCTTCCAACGGGGGTATCGGGGTGTTACATATATCCTGCACTAGATTTCACTACCAGACAACTACTAAGGGCAATATGTTATCAAATTACGCATAAATATCACATTATTTTCGCATACACAATTCGGCCAACATCTCATATTCACTTGTAATTTTATATATACTCTTATTCATCCACTATTAACCATATTAAGCCATTATTTATCAATACTTGTCAAAACACACACTTTAAACCTCATACATACAATTCGGCCAAAGCATCCAATTTTTATACCATGCACTTTAATTCCATTTAACCACTCAATCATACTCTTTACATGTTACACATACCATAAACACCATTGACATGCCATAATTCATTATATATCTCAATTAAACCCTTAGTTAACCATTCGGCCAAAGGGTTAAATTTCCATTATGTTAACTTTAATTTCATTTATCCCCTTAATCATCCTCTCTACATGTTATAAATACCAATTACAAACCATATTACATCACATATCCCATTAATTCCCTTAATAATCCATTCGGCCAAGCTTATATAAATTCGTTAAGTTTGTTTTTCGATATTTTAACTATTCCATTGTATAGTACACATGCTATACACATTATAACCATCATTTATATGCCATTAAACTCATATATACATTATTAATTTCTTAAGTATCCATTCAGCTAACATTAGGGATTTGATGCTAATTTGTTTTAATTTAATCTATGCATGTTTATACACTAATTTAAGCCCACTAATCATGATCATCAAGTTAGATTTAATTAATCATGCCTAAATTACTCACTTATACTTAAACATAACCTAATATTCAACTTAAAACAATGGAAATAACAGGATTTTGTAACCATAAACATCAAATTCTTGCTCTACACTCCCTTAAGCTTCCTTTTCTTTCACTTTGGCTTGAGAAAACTCCTCCTTACCTTGATAACCTACCATGGCCGAATACAAATATCCACATAACATCAAAACCATGCTTTCTCTTTGCAAAATAACATCATAATTGAACTCTATACCCTTGAAAACCCCCATAGGAACCAATAAACTTAATTAAAAACACCCAAATCTCTTACCTCAAATCATGACCTTAACCTTGTACCCTTAGTTTTTCCCACTTCCAATGCTTCAAATGGACTCCAAATTTGATTTCCAGATTGTAGAGGAGCTAAAATTAATCTAAGAGGTTGGATTTTAGGGAGAAATGGGATGAGAGATGAAGAAAAGTGGAGGAAAGGAGGAAGAAACCAATTCGATTTTGAGAGAAGAAAGAAAGGTAGTGGAGTGGCTGATTTATCTAGAGAAATCTAGCCATTTCCTTCCTTAAATAGTCCATAATTGAACCGAATCGGTCCAACCAAAGTGGTCCAACCGATTTACACCAAAATTTATGTTTTTCGATTCATTTTTACTTTTTCAAAGCATCTATATGTTCCTCACCTTGTTTTCACTCCCAATAATTCCATTGTTATTAAAACATCAAAAATAGTCTCCCTGCAAAGTTTTAGCTCAATCGGGGTCCATTTGGGCACCGGTTCACTTAAATCGGTTCGATTCAACCACTTTTTGTTTTGACATAAAATCCAATTCTAATGCTATCAAAACTTATAGGAAATTATTTTATGCCTTTATACTTCCCACTATAAGCCCATTAGATTTTAATAACTATATTTAAATGCTCAGTCAAACCTCGATTCAATTTGAACCGAACCGGAGGCCAACTTCAGAATTACTTTCGGAGGTTAATTTAACTCTGTTTTCACTCCAGATTTCACCACTAGACTCCTGACGACCCACATATCATTTTCACCAAATTAGAATTTTTCGGTCAAAGGACGCCGAGCCAGTTGTGTGGCTACCCCATGGTTAACCACCCTTGAATTTCTATACCACAAACACACTTCTAGACCGGTATTTGGGCCACTATGGAGCTTTTGAAAAAGAGAGGAGCGGAAGAGTTCATTGGAACTTCTTTGGACCAATTAGACTTGGCTAAGTTCTGGTTAGAGAAGATCGATAGGATTCTGCAAGAGATTGGGTGTCCCCCAAACCAGAAAGTGGCTTGTACGGTGTCACTTTTGTAAGGGACAGCGTACGATTGGTGGAAGCTTGTTCTTCGCAATCCCTTGAGACCGGCTGAGTTGACCTGGGAATTCTTTCTCTAAGAATTTGAAAAGAAGTATGTTACTAAGGCCTACCGGGAAGAGAAGTCGAAGGAGTTTATTAGTTTGAGGCAAAGGAATATGTCGGTCAGTGAATATGAGAAAGAGTTCAGTCGTTTAAGTAAGTACGTGCTGAATGTGTTATTGACGGAGGATTTCAAGTGTCAAAATTTTGAAGATGGTTTGAGGGAAGTGATTAGGGGACCTTTATCAGCAATGGCGGTTATGCAGCCAGTGGGTTATTACCAGTTAGTTGCAGTGGCAATGAAGCTAGCAGAGTTAGAATTGGCAAAGCAAATAATAGAGTAAAAGAGGAAAACCCCGAATAGTGGGGCAGTCGGAAACAAGAAAGCTCAGGGAGTTCCTAGTGGGCAACGAGCTAGAGGGTCGGTTCAAGCGCCATCAGAGGTCGAAAGTGTAGCACCGATCCCTAGTGGAGGAAGTTTAATACCCGAGTGTGAGCACAATTCAAAGCATCATTGGGATCCGTGCTAAAAGCTTACCGGAGCATGCATCAAGTGTGGTAGCATGGAGGACATGCTTGCCAATTGTCTGGAACGAAAAGAGAGCAAGGAGTAGCTCGAGAGTAGAGTAAGTGGAGAAAGGTCTAGTGTGGCAAGAAGTGGTAGAGGAAGGAATAGAGCTCCTCAAGTGCCATCGAACACCATGGAACATCTAGCGACTGCTAGTGGTTTTGCTCGGGTATATGCCGTGTTACAGGAAGAAGCATATGTGTAACACCCCCTTCCCATACGTAGGCGATCCCATCCGAGAAGGAGTGAGATGCCGTATGAGTAAAGGTGCCACCAAGCAAGTACAAAGTATAACATACATTCATTCATAACATACATTCAGAAAATACAGAATAATTAAAAACTTTACATGCAGAAAGCAAAAGCTGATCATACATTACTATAATAAACTATTACAATACTGATCTGATCAACGAGCTGATCTAAATAATATTACATATACAAAATATAGTTACAAAAGCGGAAGCTGATACAAAACTGATACTGAGAGTTCTATACAAAAAGAATCATCACTGGTACAAAAATAGCCCTACACTAAAAACTCTTCTGTGTTGGCTTGATGACGGCGACTCTCATAAGGCAAAACTCCTTCCGCACCTGCACGGGTAACACACCGTGCTAAGCGATAAACGCTTAGTGGGGAAACACACATAAATTATGGACGGCCATTCACAATGGTCGCCAAAACATGTCACATTCAGAATGGCAATATGCAAAGGTTAGCACGATACATATAAACGTATTCACGTATAAAGGCCATACAGTCAATATCTCACAATCATATTCATTACAGAATAATCCAGCATGTGTTTCATCAGTAACTCATTCAGGAATTCCATATGGTAGTCAAATCAGATCAGAACAATTCTAATTAACGAATAAAGAACACCTGCTGACTCTAGACAGTGGATAACGAGTGTACTGAAGGTACCTTACGGGTACGAATCGAATACTGAGGGTACCTCACAGGTACAAATCAAATATTATATCATTTATCAAAGCATGTTATTTATATACTGAGGGAATCTTAAACAAGATTCTATATTGATGGGTTCGCGAGGAACCAAACGGGGACCTGATCGGAGTCCAAACTGAACTGAGGGCTGCAGCTAAAGACTCTATTAGGCATGCCTAACTATCCACTTACTCGACTCTAGCAGGTTATGCGACATTCAGATCACATTTCAGAGTACAGAATATAATTCATCAGAAAATCATGGTATCACGCATATCGAAGCATCAAACAGTAAGACATGCATCATACAACAGTAAAGTCCATTCAGAAGAAATATCAAATTCATTTCTGAGTTAAAAACTAGGAAATTTCGGAAAAATGAGCTGAACGGAGAAACGGGCGAGAATGGCTGGTCACGAGGCGTGACTGGCCTCCCCAACAGGCAGGTCACGCGACGTGACCGAAGGTCACGCGACGTGACTTGCTTGTTCCTCACCGGTCACGTTGCGTGATCTTCACAAATCACGCAACGTTCTCGCAGGTCACGGCGTGACTGGACGTCACGTCTCGTGACGTGCTACTCTCCTCGCAGATCACGTCGCGTGATCTCGCAGATCACGCAACGTCTTCGCAGGTCGCACGACGTGACCGAGGATCACGTCGCGTGACTTGCTTGTTCTTCAGCTGGTCACGCGACTGGCTTCTCAGCAGGCAGGTCACGGCGTGACCGAGGGTCACGCGACGTGACTTGCCTTCTTCCGTAGCGAGTCACGCGACGAAGAACAGTACTACGATTTTCCAGAATTTCCAAAATTTCCAGAACAGAGAATTCAATCCCAATTTTATTTAAAACCATACAAACCTGTTCTTACCTTCCAGAAATCATCTCAAACCATAGGCAACAATTATACAACTCAATTCATTAACTAATTAACCAAATCAAATCAAGAACATATGCATTCAAACTTACAAGAACATAAACCCTAGAATTTTACAGTAAATTCAAAATCACACAATTTCACAAATAAACATTCCCAAACCAGGATTCTAAGCTTCTAACACTTAGTCCCACTGCTCCGAGCAACCTCTTTGCCTTTGGGATCGCGTGGAGCCTCAGCTAGAACACAAACACAGTAATGAACATCAACATGCAACCTTAAATCAAAACTCAACCTAAAGAAGAAGATGAAGATGTAAAGTTACAGTAACACAAAGACAAAGACATACACTTACCAAGCTAGGAGTAAGAGTGACCAATTTCCACAACCACACTTATGTAACAGATAGCAAGTAGTAATTAGGAGAGGGAAAAGGAAGAAGAAGATGAAGGTTGAAGGGAAAACGTGAATCTGATTTCCTTTCACTCTTCCTTCATTTCTTTCTTTATTTTCCTTAACCTAATACACATGTTCTTTTCTTGGTGGTGGAACTTACTCACTCACACCCTAACTCCACACACAACACTCACACATAATGTATTCCTAATTAAAACACCCTACAATGGTATGCTCTAATGTACACAATTAATTCCTAACTAATTCACACACTAATGTCATGTATGCACCCACATAATAATAAACCCCAAAATCATTCATTTTACTGAAATACCCTTATGACATACTGAACACATGCGAATGCTTACACATACAGACAGACAGATAGACAGACAGACAGGCTCATTCTACTAGGGGGCAAATGGGGTGTGACAATATGAGCCCGCACGTCCTTCCGGTAAGTTGTAATTGTAATATATATATATATATATATTTCAGAGATAAGTTATTGATTTGGTAATTGGGTTGCATGTTTGCTAGCATGAAAATTTTGAGGACGAAATTTCTTAAGGGGGAGAGAATTGTAATAACCCAAAAAGGGGCCTAGTAGGAATTGCATGGTTAATTGAGTAATTAAGGGTATAATTGTAATTAGACAAGTATAAGATTAAATTAATTAAGGACTAAATTGAAGATAAAAATAAAGTTAAGGAAGGAAATAATTGTTTTAGTGAGTGAAGGAGATTTAACCAAGGACTAATGAGTTTTAAGCCAAGGAATTAAAAGTATGACCTATGGGAGGAGGACACCTAAGTAAAGGTTGGTGGGAGCATTAATTGAGAAAAGAAAGAAAAGAGCAGAGAGAGGGAAAGCCCAAAACTCAGATTTTCCCACGTCTCTCTCTCTTTTCTTTGCATTTCCATTTTCTCTTCTTTCTTCCTCTTCCGTGCTCCAGGCCTCTCAATTTCTTAGGTTATTCTTCAAGGTTTGAGCTAGATTTGAGGTTTATGGGCTTTGGTTTTATTTTTGAAGAGGTAAGTTAGTTTGAACATTTGATTTGGTTCTTTTCCTTCTTCCTATTTTTTTGGATTTTGGGTTTTGTTGGTTCTGAGTTTGTTGGGTTGTTTTGCAAGCTGCTGAGAAGAGAATAGAGAAAGGAAAAGAGAAGGTTTGAGTGAAGGGGGGCTGGATTTCTAAAACTTCTTAAAGGTTTGGGAGTTGTGTTTTGTAAGAGTTGGAAAAAATTGTGTAAATGCTTGTTTGAGTTGAGCTTTGATAAATGTATGAATTATTAGAGTTATTTTGGAACTTTTATGTTACAAAGTGAATTTACATGAGCTTTGAATAAATTTCTAGGTTTTATGTTTGATTGTCGTAATTGTGTTTTCTTGCCTAATTTTTTATTTAGAATTAGCGTATTTGAGAGTAGCATGATTATTAGTAAGTTTAGTGTGTTGTGGTTATTATTGAGATTAAGATACCAATATGTGTATATATATATCAATTTTGTTAGTGGTAGCGTTCTGTTTTTGGTATTTTGTTTTAAAGATTGTTTTGATCAAGTGAGTTGTGTATGTTGTTATTGACATATTATTGGCATGAATATAGTATATTATCGCATATGATTTCCTTATGCCTATATCATGATTTTATGTTCATGTATTTGATCTTTTTGTGACTTCACTTGAAGTCCTTTGTTTCTATTTTCTCCCCATTGAGCCTTCGCTCAGCACGGGTGTTTTTCTCGTGTAGGTTGCAGGTTCGGTTTTAGAGTCGGGCATCTGCAGGTCGGCCACTAGGAGTTTGTTAAAGTTCTTTTATTTTTGTTGTGTATATCTTTTTGTAAGGATTAAGATCTATAAATGTATATAGTTTTTATTTTGTATCAAGTAATTTTTGTATTCATATATCTAAAGATCTTGTTGTGCATGAATATTTGGTATATATATATATATATATATATGTTATTTTGCTTCCGCTTTTGTATGCATTTTTGGTTTTCGTGTGTGGTAACCCGATATCCTCCTGAGGGGTTTTGGGGTGTTACGAAAAAAGCAAAGAAAAAGAAGTTCAAGAAGAGTAGATCAAGAAGTCAAGGTTAGTGGTTACAAAATCTAACCATTTCCATTATTTTAGGTTGATTTTAAGTTATGTTTTAATGGTAACTATGTGAATAATGTATGTTTAATTGAAATAAATGTTATAAACGTGCTTTAGGATGATAGAAATAATGAATTGAAGGGTTGAATGAAGAAGAAATAAATTGTAAGGTAAAACGTTAGGGTTGGCCGAATGGTATACAAAGAAAAATTAGGGTATATTTTTGGTATATATATGAATTAATGGTGTATACATGAAATTTAAGGTGTGAATTAACCTAAATAGTGATAAAGGTGTGAAAAAGAAATATTTAAGATGAATATCTAATGTTGGTCGAATGGTTAAGGTAGGAATTTTAATCCATAACTTTGTTATTTGTTAAATATAATGGCATAAAATGAAAGTAGGGCAAAAATTGAGTGTATGGTAATTTATTTGGAATTTATTATGCATGAATGAATATTTTGGGTTAAATTAGTATGTTATATTTATGTTGAAAATTAAGCTAAATGTGAAATTTTAATTGAATTATACCATGGATGGTTATAAAATCATATTAGTAGTGGAATAAAGCTAGTTTAGTAAGAAAAAAATGCATTATGTTAAATCTTGTTATGTTGGCATAATGGTATACTATACTAAATTAATGTAATAATTTATTTGGTTTGCCCTTAGTAATAGTCTGGTAGCTAAATCTAGTTCAGGATATACTAGCCATAGGGACAGTAAAAACAGCAGTGTGAGTCATGGTGACTCATTATTAGTAGGCCAATTACGGTCTACAAAATGAATGAATGTTAAAAATGTCAAATGTATTGAAATGTAAATGTATAAGTGGTGCTATGGGATCACTTTGGAATGATGTGGATCTGTGGGGTCCATATCCCGTATATCCGGTTCGGAGATTTCTACTGGATCGATATTAGGGGAAAAATAGTAAAAATAACTAAACAAGGATTAATGTGTGAAAAGAAATGAGAAAAAGGGACTAAAATGAAATAAATTATGAAGTTTTAGGGACTAATTAGTTAAAATTTGTAGTTAATATGTCAATTAAGACTAAATAAAAGGAAATGGAATTTAATTTGTAAAAATATTGAACTAGTATTCATTTGAGGACTAAAATGTAATTTGCCATAATGACAATTAAATAAGGACTAAATGTTAATTTGTAGGATAAGTAAGGGATTAATAAAGGAATTTTAGTTAATAATGGCATTTTAGTAAATAAAAGCAAAGAAAAGGGTAAAATCAAAATTTAATGGAATTTAAAGGATTTAATGGTAGTTAGACTTTAAAGTATTATAATTAATGATTTAGAAGATAATAGATTATTAAGGTGGGAAATTGTTGATTAATTAATTACATAAATTTGTTAGTTAATAAATAAAATTAACTAAGTTAAATAATAATAATAATAATAATAATAATAATAATAATAATAATAATAATAATAATAATAATAATAATAATAATAATAATAAAATAATTATGTAATGAATAAATTAGATAAATGAGATTTATAAGCAATTGAAATATAAAGACAGCTAGGGATTAAATGTACAAAAATAGAGTCTGTTCAACTTAGAATTTGAAGATTTGAATATTTTATTGTTAATTAAATACAAAATTAGTTAATGGAAATCCTTAGATTTGTAACCACCACTCAGCATATTTAATGCTCAGCACGTAGTTTTTGTTTACTGCGTGTAGGTATGGACTTGGAGCTACAGCAAGCATACTACTTTTTGAGAGCTGTTGGACAGAGACTATGCAAAGACATTTTGTAGGCTTAAGTTATGGCATGTATATGCATATATGTGGATGATATAAATTATGGTTTACGTATTTATGGTTTGTATTTGGACATTATATTTTATGGATGTTGTGAGACTGGTTATGTTGGATGGGTGATGAGGATAGGATTTATATTGTTGTTGTGCCCCGTGTGGGGCTGTGGTTTGTTGATTTGCAGGTTGAGCAGATTAATAATATAGCCGTTATGCTGTCAAAATTTTATTGATTTGAATAGTAAATTGGACTGTTATAGGTCATCAGCCATTATGTTATGAATCTATATTTAGAATATGTAAAGTATAGCCAAAAGGGATTGTTTGTTCTAATAAGCGATAGATAAGGAATTAAATGATTAAGCGAAGCAAATTTACCCGCATTCCTGCAATAACAATTTAATTAGTGACTGTTATCTCCACTAAACGTACGTTAAGAAATGTTGTATAAGGGTGTTACACGAACTCTCTTTGGTCTTAGGTTTCACGAGGTCAGATGAACCTTTCGAATGTTCTATTGGGAAGGGAATTCCAAAATATCTTCTGTTGCCCAAAATAGACTAACATGTGTCGTTTTAGGCTTCGTGAGATTAGATGAATCGTTTCTAATGTTTTATCGGAATGGGAATTCCAAAATATCTCTCGCTGCCCAAAATAGACTAATACACATCGTCTTAGGCTCCACGAGATTAGATGAACCATGTCTAATGTTTTACTGGAATGGGAATTACAAAATATCTCTCATTGCACAAAATAGACTCGAACGCTTTGTCTTAGGTTCAACGAGGCTAGATTTCCTTTTCCTATGTTATATTGGGTGGCAACTTCAAAACACCTCTTATTGCCCAAAATAGATACAATTGTAATACCTTACAAGTTCTATGAACCTCTCTTTAAATCCCTAAAAGCAGGTTTACGAGGCCCACGGGTTCGGCGCACGTCACAGTGGCAACTCCACTGGGGAGACTGTGAGGCTTCACTTCAAAAATACCTTGGTAAAACATATAATTGAGTGTTAATTAAAAATTTCATCCCTCTTCGAAATTGCATAGCATTTCATTAGAACCTTAGATCTATTCTAGTTTGATCCCTCTCTTAACCCTGATGCATTTCCAAAGCACGACCCTACGTTCACTCAAAGTTGGGAAATGTTAGGAATAATCACTAGCCCAAGTCTAGTAGCATTCGATATATTAAATGATGACCCAACCAGTTGCTACTCTCATTACAAGCTAGCCCCATTGGCAGGGATTACGCTTGGGTAGCTTGAAAGTATCATCACCTTAACTAAAGCCCATGTAATGAAAGTAGATACTTCCCCTAGGTGGTATGAAATATAATACCATGCTTGCTGTATGGATCACTTTGTATTGGACAAACCAAAATAAGTTGGTTGGTCACCTAATCAAAGGCTTTCATACCCCGATAGGCCTATGCTAGTTTATTCTGATTGCCTGAATACAAAATGATTGTAACACCCCCTAACCACCTGTAGAGCTTTACTACGCTGGCTATGGAGTGTCACAACACATAACATGCGCATAAATCAGTATTCCATACAAAGTTCAGGATTAATAAATTTCTTTCAAAAGCAACACTCAATTATATTCTGAAGATCCATGCATTATATTACAAAACATCTTTAGTCTTACTACACTTTTCGCTTAACAAAATACAATTTCTTTGATGCAAAAACTTTAGTTCCAATACACATGCCAACTATAAATACAAATCTTTAACTATTACAAAATAACCTACTTAAACAGCAGTTCCTAATGTGTTAGTCATTGGCGATGCAGGACTGCCTTCTAAAAAGCTAACTTCTGATACCTGCATGGATAAAACATCTATGCTAAGCGATCACGCTTAGTGGGGAACCAAAATATGGATGAACACTCACAGTGATCATCAATACAAATCACATGCTCAAACAACATATATATACAATTTCAGTTTAACCTTATTATTAGTGCGCTCAATCACAATTACATAAAAGTAACTATCAGTATCCTCAAGTCATTACATAAATGTTTACTTTGTATCACATATATATAAATTCATATAGGTCAAATAACTATTAGAACTTGCATATGCATAACCACCCTCATCATATTATAAACACAAATTAGGTAAATGCATACTTTATTCAATCCCTATCACCATTACACATTCATCAAACTCATATAAAGTGTACAATCATTTCCTTATTACCACACTATAGCTTACCTGCTACCACATATTGTACCCATTATTCATTAAAATTATATTATATATTAACAATTAACTATTACCCCCATTAGAACGATACCAGAGCGCTACGCAAGCAGACACACATAAACATGCATAACAAGAGAGCGAAAAACGTTTAAGATCAAATGGAGAATAAAACATTTAATAATATTAGGAAACGGTACAATATTACAAAAGAGATTTGTAAACCTTTTTATATACATATACAACATCCATATGCGAAATCGATCCTTTACAAAAATTACATTGCCAAAACCAAAATCCATGTACAAAACTTATGGCAATACAAAAATATAAGCAAACAACAAAAAGGAACTCCATCTATAGACTTCTAGTGGCCGACCTGTAGATGCCCAACTGCAAACCAAACCTGCCACCTACACAAGAAAACAACCCGTGCTAAGCAATAACGCTTAGTGGGGAGGAACAAAACATACACAGCTATGCATATACATATAATTGCGAAAACAACTTATGAACTTATCATAACAATAAAGCATGTAAGCAATATCCTACTCATACTTATATCAACTATCTACACATATGTTTATATAAACATGTAAACATTACTTATACATCATATGCATATTCACAATATAAAATAATTAAATATTTATATCCACTACAATTACCGCATCATATCTTGTCATATCTCAAATACATAAACATGGAACATGTATCAATTTACATATCATAGGAAACACATATATTAGCCTGATTATTCACTAAACTAGTGGATACGGGAACTAATGATATTGATAGGACACAGTATCGGAAGCATATAGAGACATAACTCTCGAATCATGTAATCATGTATACCCGAAGGTAGAAAGAGGAGACCGGAGTCTCAATTCATATAGACCCAAGCGGGGTCTATCACACCCCGTTTTCCCCCTAGTAGTTTGAGCCATGATTGCATGTGTGTCTGTTAGTGTTTTGGCATATGTTAAGGGCATTTATGGGTAATATGCATGTTTTGTGGGCTTTATCAGAGTGTGGGTGCATGTATGTTAGTAGTGAGTGCATTAGTGGGGATAGTCTTGTCTGTGTTGTCATGCATATTAGTTGGGTGTGAGTGGTCAAGTTCCACCAATATTAGATCGACATATGTCTAGGGTTTTAGGAAGTGGGTATAAATAGAAGGAGAGAGAAAAGAAAGCAGCCATCTTTTCTGCCCTTGCCGTTCTTCCTCCTCTCTTTATCTCCTCTTCCTCTTTTCTCTTCAAGTGTGCTCTAGTGTTGATCTCAGTGGTTTTGGTGGAAATTGATCATCTCTCAAGTCTCATTTGGGTGAGTAGTTGAGTCTTCTTCTTCTTCTCCTTCTCTTAGTCTATTAGAATGTATTTTAACTTAGATTTTTTGTGTGTTTGTGTGTTCTTCTTGGGTTCCTGGGTTAGAAGCCCCTACTGTTGATCCCAAGGGGAAAGAGCAGGCTAGTGGAAATGGAGCTTAGGATTTGCAGGTTTGGGAATTTCTGCATTTTTTGTGTTTTTGTTGTGGTTGAATGTTTACTGGAAAGCTGATGATTATGGTGATACATGTTGGAATCAATGTGATGAGTGTTGGTTAATTTAAGTTATATGTACGAATATTGAAGTATGAGAGCAATTAGAGTTGGATTGATATTACTGTGATTTTTTGGGTTGCTGCTGTCGAAATTTTGAGTTTTGGATGGTTCTTGAATTGATTATATTGAATGTGTAAAGTATGTTTTTGTGCTGTTGTTTGTGTTGGGAAATGCCGACCTGAGGTAAGTTGATGTTGGAAAAATAGTTTTTGAAGTTGTTGGGTGTGTTTTGAAACTCGGGAGTCTGCAGATTGATAACACAGAATCAGTGTTTCCAAGTCCCAATCAAACTATCACCTTCCGATTGAAAATGCCTTGAGTGCACAATGCTCCGCTGTCGGTCGAGAGACGAAAAGTTCCTAATCGAGAAAATGGATTCGTGCTTTTGTTGAGAGCCAGATCATGAGACGTGCTGAAGAGCACGACTCATGACATGGTGTAGAGAAAGGCGACACGAGTCGTGTCATTTTGCACGAGTCGTGTCCCCTGCTCTCCTTTCTCGATCGTTTTGCTCCCTTTTTCGATCGGACCTTAGCTCTCGGCTCTCAGCTCTCGATCGCTTGCGTGATACTTGGCTATCGAACGGGAAATGAGAGATCCGATCGGATATCGCCGAGGAAGTATACGATTCATGCAGGCTGAAGCCAAGTCACTAGTTGTGCTTTGCAAGCATGAATCGCGCTCCTGGTCCCTCTCGTGCAATGGGAATTTCGGCTTAGTTGGAACATCGACATGAGTCATGTCGATCCTTCATGACTCATGTCCTCTCCTTCCTCTAACGATCGGCCTTTTAGCTGCCCTATTTTCCAACCTTGTCCTGTTTTGCTAAAATGTATTTCATATCCTCTCGGCATGAATTTTTACAACTGTATGAATTATTTATCAGGCTTCTATATGAATGGTGCTATGATTTCCTTATGTTAAATTATATGCTATATTTTGGAATATGACTTGCTTTATGCATGACCTGCAAGAGTCAGTCTAGTGGACAGTTAGGCATGCCTAATAGATATTAGTAGTTGTAGCCTCAGTTCAGTTTTGGACCTCGATCAGGTCCCCGTTTGGTTCCTCGGGAACCTCCATATGTCAGGATCTCGACTAAGATCCCTTGGTATAATGTTTTGAATGAGAAAAATGTAATGTTGCTTTTCGAATGGTGCCCACGGGTCCCTCTGTATTCACTCGTTAACCACTATTGTGAGTCAGTAGGTGTATTGTTTGTTTTTGATATGCTTCTGAGAATGTGAACATCCTATCGGTTTTGACTATCAGCATATGAAGCAATATGTACATGAATGTATATGTATACGAATGTGAGCATGGACCTTCGAATGCTATAAATCTGATTCAGTTATGATTATATGATATGATTCTCAGCTTATGCCATATGTATGTGTTTTGCTTTGGCGACTACTGTGAGTGGCCGTCCATATTATTGTTGTGTTTCCCCATTAAGCATTATCGCTTAGCACGGTGTTTTCATCCATGCAGGTGCGGAAGGTGTTTAGTTTTCGGAGAGTCGCCGCAAGTCAAGGCAACTAAGAGGTTGATGTTAGGACTTTGCATTTTGTCTTTTGATTATTTTTGTATTAGTGAACTCTCTATGTATTTATTCTTTTGTTCATCTTCTGCTTTGTAATTTTGATATATGTAATTAATTGGTAATATCATAACAGTTTTGTAATGAATATTATTTCTGCATCTATGTATAAATGATCAGTTTGATTTTAAAGTTTTAATTTCCTCCGTATTTTTGTATGTTGAGTTTATGCGTATGATTATTATTGTATCATCCTGCTTGGTGACACCCTTGCTCATACGGGTTCTCACTCCATTGGGGATGGGTTCTCCTACGTATGGGTTGGGGGTGTTACAGTTTTGAGTATCAGAGCTCCGGTTTAGGTATTTCTGGGTGTTATTGTGCATAGATATATGTCTAGGACTGTGTTGGCTGATGCGGTTGTTTTTGTGTTTGTTTTAAATGGATTCTGATTCGGTTCGTGGGTCGGTTGAGGGGTCTGCTGAGAGTGTGAGTCCTCAAACAGTAGATCCTTCGGTGTCTATTTCGGTTCAAACACCTAGGGTTATTATTGTTGTGTTTCCCCATTAAGCGTTATCGCTTAGCACGGTGTTTTCATCCGTTCAGGTGCGGAAGGTGTTTTATTTTCGGAGAGTCGCCGCAAGTCAAGCCAACTCAGAGGTTGATGCATTTTGTCTTTTGATTATTTTTGTATTAGTGAACTCTCTATGTATTTATTCTTTTGTTCAGCTTCTACTTTGTAATTTTGATATATGTAATTAATTGGTAATATCAGAACAGTTTTGTAACGAATATTATTTCTGCATCTATGTTTGAATGATCAGTTTGATTTTAAAGTTTTTATTTCCTCTGTATTTTTGTATGTTGAGTTTATGCGTATGATTATTATTTTATCATCCTGCTTGGTGACACCCTTGCTTATACGGGTTCTCACTCCATTGGGGATGGGTTCTCCTACGTATGGGTTGGGGATGTTACAATTTTTAGTATCAGAGCTCCGGTTTAGGCGTTTCTGGGTGTTGTTGTGCATAGATATATGTCTAGGACTGTGTTGGCTGATGCGGTTGTTTTTGTGTTTGTTTTAGATGGATTCTGATTCGGTTCGTGGGTCGCTTGAGGGCTCTGCTGAGAGTGTGAATCCTCAAACAGTAGATCCTTCGGTGTCTATTTTGGTTCAAACACCTAGGGTTTAGCCTGAGGCTGCAGCTATGCCCTTTGAGGCAATGTTAAAGATTTCTCAGGATATGGCTCGGGTCTTAGAGAGAGTGACAGTTCCGAGAGCCCGTATTGAGAGTATAAGGAAACCTGGTGCAGAGGATTTTTATGGGATTAGTTCGGATGAATCTGAGTTTGCTGAGAAGTGGATTCTAAAGATAGAGCATGTTCTTAATAGATTTGGTGCCCTCCTGATAGGCAGGTAGAGTGTGTTGTGGCTTTGTTGCAGGGATCCGCCTACCATTGGTGGAAGTTGGTCCGTAGGCATCCCCAGTTTCCTGACCCTGTTACTTGGTAGTTCTTTGAGAGGGAGTTCACCAGTAAGTATGTGACTCAGGCTTATAAGGATGCGAAATGGGCACAGTTCTTGAGTTTGAGGCAGAGAGCTTTGTCAGTTTCAGAGTTTGAGAAAGAGTTCAATCGGCTTGCGAAGTATGCTCCAGAGTGTGTTCTGATAGAGGAGTTCAAATGTAGGCATTTTGAGGTTGGTTTGAATGAGTCCTTGAGAGCTATGCTGATTTCACTGATGAGTACTTAGGGTATTGGGTATTATCAGATTGTTCAGGTAGCAGTGCAGGCTGAGAGATTAGAGTCAGTTATGAGGGAGAGAGCTCAGAGGAGGCATCCCCCTCGTGAAGGATCATCATCTTCATCATTTTCGGGTAAGAGGTCTAGAAACCCACAAGATGAGTCTTCTTTAGGCCCGACTTCGAGAGGCAGGAGACAGGGTTCTGCATTAAGTATAGTTCTAGTAGAAGTGGTTCTGGTAATAGGACTGAGGCAATGCCCATGTGCTCTCATTGCAATGGACGACATCAGGGTAAGTGTAGGGGGCTCACAGGTGGCTGCTTCAAATGTGGCAGTACTGATCACTTTTTGGCTAGTTGTCTTAGATTGGGTGAGGTTTCTGGTGATCAGCGTGAGGCCAGTAGAGTTGGGTTGAATGCACCATAAGCCAGTCGTGGTAGAGGCCGAGGTAGAGGTTGAGGTGGTCGGCCTAGAGAGGGAGCTTCATCATAATCAGTTGATCGTCCCTTAGCAGTTCCAGCTAGGGTATAAGCTATGAGAGCTCAGAATGAGCAGGATGCTCCAGATGTGATTGCAGGTAAGTTCCTACTCTGTGACACTGAGTTGTATGCTCTAATTGACCCTGGTTCCACACACTCATATTTGTGCACGAGTAAGTTATTTGATAAGTTGCATGATGTTGACCAGTTAGACTATGTGGTTTGTGTGACCAGTCCTTTAGGGCATAGTGTCAATGTGAGTAGAGTGTTTAGGTATTGTCCTCTTTTGGTTCAAGGTGTTGAGTTTTCTGCTGATTTGATCGAGTTGCCATTTTGGGAGTTTGATTTGATTTTGGATATGGATTGGCTTAGTAAGCATCGGGCAGTGGTTGATTGTTATAGGAAAGTGGTTGTGTTGCGAGATAGGGATCAGTTTCCAATGATTGTTAAGGGTTTGGGTTCAGGTACCTTGAGTAATGTGATTTTTGCTATGCAAGCCAAGAGGTTCATGAGGAAAGGTTGTGAGGCATTCTTAGCAGTGCTATTTGATTCTAAGCGTGATCAGGTTAGGATTGAGGATATCCCAATTGTTAGGGAGTTTGGTGATGTGTTTCCGAGCGAGTTGCCTGGTTTGCCGCCTGAGAGAGTAGTTGAGCTATCCATAGAGATAGTTTCGGGTACTACTCCCATCTTGAAAGCACCTTATTGAATGGCTCCTATAGAGTTGAGAGAACTTAAAACTCAGCTACAAGAGCTATTGGATAAGGGGTTTATTAGACCCAGCATATCTCCATAGGGAGCTCCAGTGTTGTTTGTCAAAAAGAAGGATGGCTCTTTGAGGATGTGTATCAACTATAGGCAGATTAATAAGGTCACAGTTAAGAACAAGTATCCTTTGCCTAGAGTTGTGGATTTGTTTGATCAACTCAGAGGTGCGGGTGTTTTCTCCAAGATTGACCTCCGATCGGGTTACTATCAGCTTCGGGTTAAGGATATGGATGTGATTAAGACTGCCTTTCGGACGCGATATGGCCACTGTGAGTTCTTAGTGATGCCATTTGGTTTGACTAATGCACCTGCGGCTTTTATGGATTTGATGAACCGAGTGTTTAGGCCATATCTCGACCGATTTGTAGTAGTGTTTATTGACGATATTTTAGTTTACTCGAAGGATGAGAATGAGCACGAAGAGCATCTTCGGTTAGTATTGCAAGTGTTGAGGGAGCACTGTTTGTTTGCAAAGCTTAGTAAGTATGACTTTTGGCTTCGAGAGGTGTCTTTCTTAGGTCACATTGTGTCAACTAAGGGTATTCAAGTGGATCCAGCTAAAATTGAGGCGATTGTGGATTGAAAAGCGCCTAGTAATGTCACATAAGTGAGAAGTTTTCTCGGTTTGGCTAGGTACTACCGTCGGTTTGCGAAGGGTTTTTCAGTCATTACTGCTCCTATGACCAAATTGTTGAGGAAAGGGGTTAGATTTGAGTGGTCAGATAAGTGCCAGGCTTGTTTTGAGAAGCTGAAGAGGCTGTTAGTGGAAGCTCTTGTACTTACTCAGCCCCGATCAGGTAAAGAGTTTGTAATGTATAGTGATGCATCAGGTGTCGGGCTCAGTTGTGTGTTGATGTAAGAGGGGAAAGTTGTGGCCTATGCGTCTCGTCAGTTGAAGCCTCATGAGAAGAATTATCCGACGCATGATTTAGAGTTGGCGGCTGTAATCTTTGCTTTGAAGATTTGGCAGCATTATCTATATGGCAAGAAATGTAGGATTTTCACAGATCATAAGAGTTTGAAGTACCTCCTCACACAGAAGGAATTGAATATGACACAGTGTCGATGGTTGGAATTATTTAAGGATTATGATTGCATTGCGGATTATCATCCGGGTAAGGCTAATGTGGTTGCGGATGCTCTAAGTCGAAAGTCAGTTTTGGCTTTGTTCTTGAGGCGGTTCGGATGGAGATTTGATTCAGACGGGGCTTTGGTCGCCCGATTGAGAGTGCAGTCGACCTTGAGACAGTCGATTGTGGATGCTCAGAGGGATGATGTGAGATTGCAGCGAGTTTTGCAAGAGGTCCGATCGGGTAGGCAGTCAGAGTTTTCGATTTTGGATGGGGTGTTTATCTATAGAAACCATTTGTGTGTGCCCAAGAGTGATGAGTTAAGGAAGAAGCTTTTGAGTGAGGCACATATGACTGTCTTCACTATGCATCCAGGTAGTGAGAAGATGTATCGGAACATGAAACAGTTTTACCAGTGGTCCGGATTGAAGAGAGACATTGTGGAATTCGTGGCAAGATGCTTGACTTGTCAGGAGGTAAAGGCTGAGCATCAGGTCCCTTCGGGATTGCTCACTCCTTTATCCATTCCTCAGTGGAAATCGGATGACATTGCCATGGATTTCGTGTCTGGTTTGCCAATGACTCAGCGGAAGCATGATTCGGTTTGGGTGATTGTGGATTGGCTTACGAAGTCAGCTCATTTTCTGTCGGTTAGAGTGGATTACTAGATGGATAAGTTGGCCAGTATTTATGTGGTTGAGGTAGTCCGACTGCATAGAGTGCTGTTGTCTATAGTGTCGGACTGGGATCCAAGGTTCACATCGAAGTTTTTGAAAGAGTTGCAGCGAGCCTTGGGTACCAAGTTGAATTTCAGCACAGCATTTAATCATCAGACAGATGGTCAGTCTGAGCAGGTGATTCAGATTCTAGAGGATATGCTTCGAGCTTATGCTTTGGATTTTTCTAGTAGTTGGGACAAGTATGTGCGGCTTATGAAATTTGCCTACAACAACAGTTTTCAGTCTAGTATTGGGATGTCACCGTTTGAGGTTTTATATGGTCAATCGTGTAGGACTCCAATTTGTTGGACAGAGTTGACCGAGCAATCTTTTGTTGGGCCAGAGATGATTAGGGATACAGAAGAGAAGATCAGAGTTGTGCAGCAGAATCTGAAGGTGGCTATAGATAGGCAGCGGTCTTACCAATTTGAAGAGAAAGGATATTCGGTTTGAGATTAGGGACAAAGTTTTCCTTAAGGTTTCACCTTGGAGAAAAGTATTACGGTTCGGCAAGAACGGTAAACTTAGTCCTCGAGTCTTCGGGCCTTATGAGGTTTTGGAGAGAGTTGGTCCGGTAGCCTAAAGGTTGGCTTTACCGATAGAGTTGGCTAAGATGCATGATGTCTTTCATGTCTCCATGCTTCAACGGTACCGATCGGATCTGTCACATGTGTTATCAGTTCAGGACATTCAGATTCAGCCGAATTACTCCTATGATGAAGAGCCGAAGGCTATTGTAGCTCAGGAAGTGAGACAGTTAAGGAATAAGAAAGTTCCTCTAGTCAAGGTTCTTCGGCAGCATCATGGAGTCGAGGAAGTGACTTGGGAACTAGAGGCAACTATGAGGATTCAGTATCCATAGTTATTCAGTTCAGGTGAGAATTTTGACGTCGAAATTCTTATTAGTAGGGGAGAGTTGTCACATCCCATTTTTGCCCTAGTAGTTTGAGCCATGATTGCATGTGTGTCTGTGACTGTTTTGGCATGTGTTAAGGGAATTTATAGGTAATATGCATATTTTGTGGGCTTTATTAGAGTGTGGGTTCATGTATCTTAGTAGTGAGTGCATTAGAGGGGATAGTCTTGTGTGTGTTGTCATGCATATTAATTGGGTGTGAGTGGTCAAGTTCCACCAATATTAGAGTGACATGTGTCTAGGGTTTTAGGAAGTGGGTATAAATAGAAGGAGAGAGAAAAGAGAGCAGCCATCTTTGCTGCCCTTGCCGTTCTTCCTCCTCTCTTTATCTCCTCTTCCTCTTTTCTCTTCAAGTGTGCTCTATTGTTGATCTCAGTGGTTTTGGTGGAAATTGATCATCTCTCAAGTCTCATTTGGGTGAGTAGTTGAGTCTTCTTCTTCTTCTCCTTCTCTTAGTCTATTAGAATGTATTTTAACTTAGAGTTTTTGTGTGTTTGTGTGTTCTTTTTGGGTTCCTAGGTTAGAAGCGCCTACTCGTGATCCCAAGGGGAAAGAGAAGGCCAGTGGAAGTGGAGTGTGCAACTAGGAACTTAGGATTTGCAGGCTTGGAAATTTCTGCATTTTCTGTGTTTTTGTTGTGGTTGAATGTTTACTGGAAAGCTGATGATTGTGGTGATGCATGTTGTAATCAATGTGATGAGTGTTGGTTAATTTAAGTTATATGCATGAATATTGAAGTATGAGAGCAATTAGAGTTTGATTGATATTACTATGTTGTTCTAGGTTGCTACTATCAAAATTCTGAGTTTTGGATGGTTCTCTAATTGATTATATTTAATGTGTAAAGTATGTTTTTGTGCTGTTGTTTGTCTTGGGAAATGTCATCCTGAGGTATGTTGATGTTGGCAAAATGGTTTTTGAATTTTTTGTGTGTGTTTTTAAACTCGGGAGTCTGCAGATTGAGAATGCAGAATCAGTGTGTCCAAGTCCCGATCGAACTACCACCTTCCGATTGAAAATGCCTTGAGTGCACAACGCTCGGCTGTCGGTCGAGAGACAGAAAGTTCTCGATCGAGAAAAGGGATTCGTGCTTTTGCTGGGAGCCAGGTCATGAGACGTGATGAAGAGCACGACTCGTGACATGGTGTAGAGAGAGGTGACACGAGTCGTGTCGTTTTGTATGAGTCGTGTCCCCTGCTCTCCTTTCCCAATTGTTTTGCTCTTGTTTCCGATCAAACCTCAGCTCCCGGCTCTCGGTTACTTGCGCAATACTTGGCTGCCGAACGGGAGATGAGAGATCCAATCAGATATCATCGAGGAAGTATACGATTCATGCGGGCTGAAGCCAAGTCACGAAGCACGACTCGCTATAGGGCTTGGAGCTTGAGCACGAGTCCTGCTGTGCAAGCACGACTCGTGCTCCTGGTCCCTCTCGCGCAATTGGCATTTCGGCTTAGTTGGAACATCGACATGATTCGTGTTGATCCTTCACGACTCCTGTCCTCGCCTTCCTCTTGCGATCAGCCTTTTGGCTGCCCTGTTTTTCGACCTTGTCCTATTTTGCCAAAATGTATTTCATATCCTCTCGGCATGAATTTTTACTACCATGTGAATTATTTATCAGGCTTCTATATGAATGGAGCTATGATTTCTTTATGTTAAATTATATGCTATATTTTGGAATATGACCTGCTTTATGCATAACCTAAAAGAGTCAGTCTAGTGAATAGTTAGGCATGCCTAATAGAGCTCAGTTGCTGTAGCCTCAGTTCAGTTTTGGACCCCGATCAGGTCCCCGTTTGGTTCCTCGTGAACCTCCATATGTCAGGATCTCGATTAAGACCCCTCAGTAAAATGTTTTGAATGAGAAAAATATAATGTTGCTTTTTGAATTGTACCCACGGGTAACCCCCTGTATTCACTTGTTATCCACTATTGTGAGTCAGCAGTGTATTTTTTGTTTGTGATATGCTTCAGAGAATGTGAACATCCGATCGGTTTTGGCTATCAGCATGTAAAGCAACATGTATATGAATGTATATGTATACGAATGGAGCATGGACTTTCAAATGCTATAAATGTGATTCAGTTATGATTATATGATATGATTCTCAGCTTATGCCATATGTATGTGTTTTGCTTTGGCGACTACTATGAGTGGCCATCCATATTATTGTTGTGTTTCCCCACTAAGCGTTATCGCTTAGCACGGTGTTTTCATCCGTACAGGTGCGGAAGGTGTTTAGTTTTGGGAGAGCCATCGCAAGTCAAGCCAACACAGAGGTTGATGTTAGGACTTAGCATTTTTTCTTATGATTATTTTTGTATTAGTGAACTTTGTATGTATTTATTCTTTTGTTCAGCTTCTGCTTTGTAATTTTGATAGACGTAATTAATTAGTAATATTAAAACAGTTTTGTAATGAATATTATTTCTGCATCTATGTATGAATGATTAGTTTTATTTGAAAGTTTTTATTTCCTTTGTATTTTTGTATGTTGAGTTTATGTGTATGATTGTTATTGTATCGTCCTGCTTGGTGACACCCTTGCTCATACGGGTTATCACTCCATTGCGGATGGGTTCTCCTACGTATGGGTAGGGGATGTTACAGGGTCGGCTTAATATGACCCAAACGGGCCCAGCATGCAGCAGCTGCACTCACTCCTTAACCCTTAATAAGCATGCATACTATCCACTAAAATGACTGATCAAGCTCAAAAGTAACAACTCATTTATGCCCTAGTATTATTGCTATACAATAAAATATAATTCAAGTATAATCACATAATTCATGTATACATATACACTGATTAATTATGAAGACACATAAATTATAACATATAATTAAAAAGACCATAATATAATACAAGCTTAAACAAAATCATGTACCATGTAGAAGTAAGAACCCAAGCGAAGAAAAACATGAAAACCATTTTCGAAAAAAATAGGGCAGGCAGAAGGGTCACTGGTACGATCGCGACGGGAGCCAAAATGCCTGAGAAAGAGAGGACTGTCACGAGTCGTGCATGCTGTCATGACTCGTGATGAAGCCGCCTCACAGGAGAGAGTTGGCACGAGTCGTGTCCTTGTGCACGACTCATGTCGAAGCCCCACAGAAGGAAGATGACACGAGTCATGTCACATTGCCCGACTCCTGTCATAGTCCCTCCAATCTTCACGAGTCGTGCTGGCCATCTTCTCGACTCGTGAAAGGCTTCACGACTCATGAAGATGCCAGACAATCTCACTAAGTAGATCTAATCTTTACGAGTCGTGCTGACCATCTTGACGACTCATGGAACACTTCACGACTCGTGAAGATGCCAGACAATCTCGCCGAGTTGTGCTGCCCTTCTTGACTCGAAATAGATCCCTCCTGCACGATAATGCTTGAAGCTGAACTACGCAATTCTGTCGCGATCGCGACAAGCATCGCGCTCTCGACAGTATCGTGTTTTCCAATTCTCAGCTGAAACGCAGAAAACTCAGAGCTTTCAAAATCAATTCCAAACTTACCTAAATCCATTTTCATACAAAATCATGTAAAAACATACTTTTAATGCTCTCAAAATATGCTTATAACAATAGCAGCTCAAATTTGACAATAATTATACACAACCAAATGACATAATAGGAAATTTCAACAGTTCATCAAAACCCAGAAACTCATGCTCATATTCATGATCATTTACTTCTAAAATTGACATACGAATCATTATAACCCTAACATATTAAAGCATATACACTAATATACTAAACCCATGTATTTACATGTATCAAAACATAAAATATCAACACCATCAAAACTCAACAACTGATCCGAAATGAGGAAGGGCAAAAACACTCCCAAAACTAAACACAACCAAAAGCAAATTCCCAAACCTAGTTGCAGCTCAACTACTATCTTCAAGACCCAATCTTTTCCTTGCCTTTACTCTTCCTTCTCTCTTCTGATTCTTGGATAAAACAAACCAAAACCAAATACTCAATTAACCCATGCAATCAATACCATAACCCACATCAAATCCGAATGGAAGAAGAAGAAGAAGCAACTCATAATAAATCCAGCTACTTACCTCTTGGAACCATTCTTGATCTAAAAAATCCAGCTCAAGCTCAATGATCAACACATGCAAAGAATAACTAGAGAGAAAAAAAGGAAAAAGAAGAAGAGAAAGAGGGAGGAATGGCAAGAACAGGAAGAGGAACCAGCTTTTACGGGAAGTAAACAAGTTCTGCCTTCCTCTTTCTCTTTCAAATCCTCTTTAATGCTCTCACCTACCAATCCACATGTCATTCTTTTATTGGACCTCTTACTCAAATTCCTTGACTTTCTCTTTTAATCCTTGGCTAATCTCTTATAGGTCCTTACCAAATACCTTATAGTCACTAACAAAATTCCTTTTACTTAAACTTCAATTACTCTTCAATTAAGCCCCAAATTTAATTCCCAATTCACACATGCACAATTACTAAAATACCTTTAACAATCCAATTATCAAGCAAATTCCAACTAGGCCCTAATTTGGGATGTTACAACTCTCTCCCCCTTAAGAAATTTCGTCCTCGAAATTTCCCCGCTAATTGCTAACATCCCAATTATCCAAAACAGAACTTAACACGAAAACTTCACAAGTTAAAACTTTTTGAAAGGGCTTGCTGGTTCTTCGATATCTTCTCTTATCATCGCGTACACCCATGGTTTGACAAACTCTCCTGTAGTCGCTGGCCGCTGCACAGTTTTCGATGGCGCTTGAGAGGGTCTTCTACTACCTCTACCACTTTTTGTTGTCCCAACTCTATCTCCAGTAGCTCTACTTTCTTGTTCTTCCTTATTCTCAATTCGCTTGAAACTGGGGCTCTATGCTACCGCACTTGAAGCACGCTCCTGTGATCTTTCGACACGTACCCCAATGCTGCCTCTGGCAATATTCACACTCTGGTGCTCGACTTCCCCTACTTGTGTGCGGCGATACACTTCCCACCTCTGAAGGCACTTGAACAGTCCCTTTAGTTACCTGTCCACTCGGAATAACCCTAGTTTTCTTACTGCAGATAACTCCACTATCTGGTGCTCTCCTCTTATGCTGTATTCTCTGTTTTGCCATTTTGGATTCTTTCAACTTCATTGTCGCTGCTACTAACTGATAATACCCAACCTGATTCATAATCGCCATAGCTGACAATGGACCTATAATCACTTCTCTTAAGCCATCCTCAAAATGTCGACACTTGAAATCCTCAATCAACAGTGCATTAGGCACATACTTACTCAAGCGACTGAACTCTTTCTCATAGTCGCTGAACGACATATTACTTTGCCTCAACTTAGGAATTCCTTCCACTTTGCCTCTCGATAGGCCTTGGTAACATACTTCTTCTCAAATTCTTGCATGAAAAATTGTGATGTCAGAGCTTAGGTTCAGTCTTTTTTGGGAAATTGGGTAGCTAGGTTGTGTATAGTTATAATGACCTAATGCAGACGTCCTTATTTAATCTATGTAGTAACGATGGATCCTGAACATGACACCAGAGAATAAACCGCTGAAAGCGTAAATCTCTGAGAAATAAAAGTGACGGAGTCTGGTCAGTTTTGGCAAGTCAGTATTAGGAATGAAATGCCAGCGGGTCCTATGGAAGCTCTGTTGAAAATGTCGCAAGATATGGCGAGGGTTATGGAACATGTGATTGCACTACAGGCTCCATTAGAATCCTTGAGAAAGTATGGGGCTGAAGAGTTCTATGGTACCAGTCTAGATGAATCTGAAAAGGCAGAGTATTGATTAGAGAAAGTACAGATAGTTCTTGGAGAGATTAAGTGTCCACAGGATCAACAAGTGGAACGTGTTGTATCACTGCTTTAAGGTGTAGCATATGACTGGTGGAAGCTAGTCCTATAGAATCCGACGCTTCCTAATCCAATCACCTGGGAGTTTTTCGAAAAGGAGTTCAGAAATGAGTTTATGACAAAAGCATACAGAGAGGCTAACTAGAAGTAGTTTTTGAATTTAAGACAGAGAACTATGACAGTGCCAGAGTATGAGAAAGAATTCTGTCATTTGAGCAAATATGCAACGAAGGATGTCCTGACTATAGAGTTTCGGTGTCAGCAGTTTGAAGAGGAATTGAATGAGGAGATCAAGGCATTGTTGATTTCATTGATTACTGAACAGAATGTGAGTTATTACCGGATAGTTCAGGCGGCGATGAGAGCCGAGAGATCTTTGGGAGCACAGCAAGACAGATTGCAGAGAAGAAATGTAAATAGAGGTGGAACTGATATGGGTAAAAGATCAAGAGATTCTCCTATGGCACCACCTACAGAATCAGTGTTTAGCTCTGCAGTAAAGAGTAAGAAGCGTGGGGCTCCTTCAGTATCTGGTTCTGAATGAGGAGTGTCTAGTAACAGAAGTGAGGTACATGAGTGTCCTCATTGTGGGAAAAGGCACAGAGGAGAGTGTTGAAAAGTAACGGGTGCTTGCTTTAGATGTGGAAGCACTGAGTATTTTCTTGCTAACTGCCCCAACGCATATAAGATGACAGGAAATCAGTATGAGCAGAGTAGGGGTGGCTCAAACTTGCCTCCTGTTAATAGAGGAAGAGGAAGAGGATGTGGTAGAGGTAGTCAGTCTAGAGTTGCAGCTGATTCTAAAACAGTGCATCGGCCTAGTATAGCATCGATTCGGGCATATGCAATGAAGGCACAAGAGGATCAGGATGTGCCTGAGGTGATAGCAGGTACTTGTCTACTCTATGATGTAGAAATGTTTGCACTTATTGATCCTGGTTCAACTCATTCTTATGTGTGCTCTAAAAAGATATGTGAAAAGATGCCTAAAGCGGAATGTTTAAAATGTAATATATGTGTATCCGGTCCTTTGGGGAATAATGTGAACGTGAATAAAGTGTGTAGGGATTGTGCATTAGAGATTCAGGGTAGCGTGTTCCCAGTGGATTTAATTGAGTTGCCATTTGATGAATTTAAATTGATATTGGGAATGGATTGGTTGACAAAGCACAATGCAGTGGTTAAGTGTAAAAAGAAGATTGTGGTACTCAGTGATGATAAGGGCAATAAAGTAACATTAAGAGGAGTTTGTGTGAATCCTCTTGTGAATGTGGTTTCAGCGATGCAAGCATACTGATGTTTGAGGAAGGGATGCGAGGCATATTTTGTCACACCCCATTTGCCCCCTAGTAGAATGAGCCTGTCTGTCTGTCTGTATGTGTAAGCATTCGCATGTGTTCGGCATTTAATAAGGGCATTTTAGTAAAATGTATGTTCTTGGGGTTTTGTTAGTATGTGGGTGCATACATGGCATTAGTGTGTTAATTAATTGAGAAATAATTGTGTGCACTTGAGCATATTATATTAGGGTGTTTTAAGTTGGGACATGTTTGTGTACATTTGCTCATACCCTTGTAGGGTGCATTTAAGTGAGATTACTTTGGGTGTGTGTAATGCATGTTAGTTTGGGTGTGAGTGGTTAGCTTCACCAATTAGAATTGGACACATACTTAGGGCAAAGAAAGGAAAAAGAAAAGGGAATGAAAGAAAGGAAATTGGACACATAAATTCAGATTTACGTTTCTTTCTTTTCTTCTCATGACCCTCTTCTTCTTCTTCTGCATTTTCTTTACTCTAAGCATTGTGGTGTGGATTCAAGTTGGAATTGGTGGAGTTAATCTCTCTTTGCATCTTTTGTTGGTAAGTTACTACATTTCTTTAGCTTTCTTTCCATTTATTTCATCTTCTTCTTCTTTAGATTTAATTTAGGGTTTTGCATGTTGGATATTTGTGTTTAGTTGAGGCTCCGCGCGATCCCAAAGGCAAGGAGGTTGCTGGGAGCAGTGGGACTAAGTGTTAGAAGCTTAGATTCCAGGTTTGGGAACAATTGATTGTGAATTGTGTGATTTTAAGTAACTGTCAATTTTCTAGGGTTCTTGTTCTTGAGAAATTTGAATGTTATTATTATTGAATTGATTTAATGTTTAAATGTTGAATTGAGTTGTCTAAATGTTGCCTATATTGTTTGAGATGAATTCTGGAAGGTAAGAACAGGTTTTATTGGTTATGAATCAAATTTGAATTGATTTTTGTGTTCTGGGAAAAATCTGGAAATCGATACTGTCAAAAATCCCGTTCTCCAGATCGTGTCGCGTGACTAGCCAAGAAGGGAGACAAGTCACGAGACGTGACCTTAGGTCACGACTCGTGACCTGCCGGTCTGAGGCCAGTCACGAGTTGTGGCTGTCTGCCACAGCTCGTGACCAGCTTAAATGAGGCCAGTCACGAGACGTGACTCCCCGTCACGCCTCGTGACCAGCCTGAGAGAGAAGGCCAGTCGCACGACCAGCTGAAGAAGAAGCCAGTCACGGGACGTGACCCTCAGTCACGTCGCGTGACCGGCGAGAGACGTTGCGTGATCTGCGAGATCACGCAACGTGATCTGCGAGGGACAAGCAAGTCACGAGGCGTGACCCTCAGTCACGTCTCGTGACCTGCCTGGTGAGGAGGCCAGTCACGCCTCGTGACCAGCCAACCTCGCCCATTTCTCCGTTCAGTCCGTTTTTCCGAAATTTCCTAGTTTTTAGCTCAGAAATGAACTTGGTATTTCTTCTGAATGGACTTTACTGCTGTGTGATGTATGTCATACTTTTAAATGCTTCGACATGCGTAATACCATGATTTTTCGGATGTTTGTACACGATATTCTGTTACTTGATTTGAGTGACGCATAGCCTGCTAGAGTCAAGTAAGTGGATAGTTAGGAATGCCTAATAGAGTCTGTTGCTGCAGCCCATAGTTCTGTTTGGACCCCGATCAGGTCCCCGTTTGGTTCCTCGCGAACCCTTTTCTGTATTGGATCTTGTTTAAGGTCCCTTTTGAAAATATCTATGAAAGTTAAAGTATAATGGTTTAATCGATTCGTACCCGTAACGTACTGTCTGTAATCGGCTCGTACCCGGAAAGTACTGTCTGTACACTCGTTATCCACTACCTAGAGTCAGCAGGTGTTCTTTGAATGTTTGTTTGAACTGCTCTGATCTGATTTGGCTATAAATGGATTATCTGAATGAGTATATCGATGTAACGTTTATCGGATTATTCCTGAATGAATATGATTATAAAATACTGATTGTATGACTTTATTACATGAGCATGTTTATACAGATTATGTTTTAGTCTTAGCATATTGTCCATGTGAATGTAAATTGCCTTGACGACCATTGTGAATGGCCGTCCATAAATTATGTGTGTTTTCCCCACTAAGCGTTTATCGCTTAGCACGGTGTTTTACCCGTGCAGGTGCGGAAGGAGTTTGATTCGAGAGTCGCCGTCATCAAGCCAACACAGGAAGTTTTTAGTGTAGGGCTACTTTTGTATAGTTGATGATTCTTTTTGTATAGAACTCTCATGTATCAGCTTCCGGTTTTGCAATTATATTTTGGACATGTAATATTATTTTGTTTCAGCTAGTTGATCAGATCATTATTGTAATAGTTTATTGTAGTAATGCATGATCAATTTTTTTTCCTTTCTGTAGGTAAAGTTTTTAATTATTCTGTATTTCTAAATGTATGTTATGAATGGATGTATGTTTGATTTGCTATTGTTTGGTGACACCTTGACTCATACGGCATCTCACTCCTTCTCGGATGGGATCGCCTAAGTATGGGAAGGGGGTGTTACAGTTTGTGGTATCAGAGCATAGGTTTAGGCGTTTCTGGGTGTTGTTGTGATTGTTCTGAGTTTCTTAGATGTGTATGTGTCTAGATCTGTGTTGGCTGATGCGGTTGTTTCTTGTTTGTTTAGATGGCTTCTAATTCTGTTCGTGGATCACTCGAGGAATCCGCCGAGAGTGTGAATCCTCCAGTTGTGGATCCGTCTGTTTCTGTCACTGTGTCAGCTCAGCATGCTAGTGTCCAGCCCGAGGCCGCAGCCATGCCCTTTGAGGCTATGTTCAGACTGTATCAGGACATGGCTAGGGTTTTGGAGAGAGTGACTGCTCCTAGAGCACCTATGGAAAATTTGAGAAGGGCAGGAGTTGAAGATTTTTATGGCACTGGTTTGAATGAATCTGAGTTGGCTGAGAGATGGTTAGATAAAGTAAAGCGTGCTTTGAGAGAGATTCGGTGTCCTCTCGATCAGCAGGTAGAGTGTGCACTAGTTCTTCTGCAAGGGTCTGCATTTGAATGGTGGGAATTGGTTTGTAGGCATCCTCAGCTACCGGATCCGATTACTTGGGAGTTCTTCGAGGGTGAGTTTATAAAGAAGTATATCACTCATACTTATAGGGATGCGAGATGGGCGCAGTTTTTGAGTTTGAGACAGAGGGCTATGTCTGTAGCAGATTATGAGAAGGAGTTCAATAGGTTATCTCGCTATGCCCCACGTGGAGTTATGACTGATGACTTTAGATGCAAGCATTTTGAAGTGGGGTTAAATGAGTCTTTGAAGTTTGCTTTGATTTCTCTGATGTGCATACCTGGGGTCAGTTATTATCAGATTGTTGAGGCTGCTGTGAGAGCTGAGTTATCAGAGACTGTGTTGAGAGAGAGAGCTCAGAGGAGGAACTCTTCTCGTGCAGGATCTTCATCGGGTAAGAGATCTAGGAACCCACATGACGAGTTATCTTCTGGTCCAGCTTCTAGAGGCAGACGACAGGGTTCTGCAGCTGTGTCAGGTTCTGGTAGGGGAGGTAAATCTGATGCCATACCTATTTGTGAGAATTGCAGCAAGGCTCACCGGGGTGAGTGTAGGTGGCTCACTGGTGGATGTTTTAGATGTGGGAGCACTGAGCACCGTGTGGCTAGTTGTCCCCAGTCGATTGAGGATTCAGGACCTCAGGGAGGAGCTAGTAGGGTTGGTTCGAATGCTTCTCAGGCTACCCGTGGTAGAGGCCGGGGTAGAGGTCGAGGTGGTCGACATAGAGATGGAGCTGCTTCTGAGACTATTGAGCGTCCTCCTCAAGGTGCCGTTAGAGCCTATGCCATGAGAGCCAGAGATGAGCAGGATGCGCCTGATGTTATTGCTGGTAAGTTCCTACTCCATGACAATGAGTTATATGCTCTAATTGATCCTGGTTCCACACACTCATATTTGTGCACAGATAAAATTGTTGATAAATTGCATTCAGTTGATCAGTTAGATTATGAGATATGTGTGACCAGTCCATTAGGGCATAGTGTCAGTGTGAGTAGAGTCTTTAGGAGTTGTCCTCTGATTGTTGAGGGAGTTGTACTTCCAGCGGATTTGATTGAGTTACCTTTCAGAGAGTTTGATCTGATTCTGGGTATGGACTGGTTGGGTAAGCATCGGGCTGTAGTTGATTGCCATAGGAAGACAGTTGTACTCCGGGATAGAAGTCAGTCTCTTGTGTTTTTGAAAGGTTTGGGTGCTAGTTCTGTGAATAATGTGATTTCTGCGATGCAAGCTAAGAGATTTATCAGGGCTTGTGCTTTGGACTTTCCGGGTAGTTGGGACAGATATGTATCGTTGATGGAGTTTGCCTACAACAACAGTTTTCAGTCGAGCATCGGTATGGCACCATATGAGGCTTTGTATGGTCGTCAGTGTAGGACCCCGATTTGTTGGACCGAGCTATCCGAGAGATCTATGATTGGACCAGACTTGGTTAGAGATACTGAAGAGAAGATCAGAGTGGTGCAGCGGAATTTGAAGGCAGCCAAGGATCGACAGAAGTCTTATGCCAATTTGAAAAGGAAAGATGTGCATTTTGAGATCGGGGACAAGGTTTTCCTTAAGGTTTCACCTTGGAGGAAAGTACTTCGGTTCGAAAAGAAAGGCAAGCTTAGTCCTCATTTCATTGGACCTTATGAGATCTTGGCTAAGGTAGGACTTGTAGCCTATAGATTAGCGCTACCGTTGGAACTAGTAAAGTTGCATGATGTCTTCCACGTTTCGATGCTTCGTCGGTACAGATCAGATCCTTCGCATGTACTTTCGGTTCAGGATATTCAGGTTCAGCCAGACTTCTCCTATGATGAGGAACCTCGAGTTATTCTAGCCCGAGAGGTGAGACAGTTGCGAAGTAAGCAGATTCCCTTGGTTAAAGTGTTGTGGATCCATCATGGAGTCGAAGAAGCAACTTGGGAACCAGAAGAGTCGATGAGAGCTCAGTATCCACAGTTATTCAGTTCAGGTGAGAATTTCGAGGACGAAATTCTTATTAGTAGGGGAGAGTTGTCACACCCCGTTTGCCCCCTAGTAGAATGAGCCTGTCTGTCTGTCTGTATGTATAAGCATTCGCATGTGTTCCGCATAGCATAAGGGTATTTTAGTAAAAATGCATGTTTTTGGGTTTATTATTATGTGGGTGCATATATGGCATTAGTAATGTGAGTTAATTGGGAATTGCTTGTGTAAATTGGAGCATACCAGTGTAGGGTGTTTTTAGTTGAGTTTGCATTAGGTGTGTGTGATGTGTGGGGTTAGGGTGTGAGTGAGTAAGTTCCACCACCAAGAGAATGACATGTGTATTAGGTTAGGGAAAATGAATAAAGAAAAGAAGTAAGAAAGAAGAGAAAATGAGATTCACGTTCTTTCTCTTCAACCTTCATCTTCTTCCTCCTTTTTCCTTTCCTAAATACTGCTAACTGTTAGTCAAGTTGTGTTGTGGAAATTGCTCACTCTTGCTTCTAACTTGGTAAGTTACTGCATTCTCCACCTTATTCTCCAGTTGCATTTATCTTTTTCTTCTTCCTTGAGCTTAGGTTTAACTTAGGGTTTGCATTGCTGTGTTTGTGTTCTAGCTGAAGCTCCTCGTGATCCAAAGGGTAAAGAGGTTGCTGGACCTAGTGGAGCTAAGTGATAGAAGCTTAGATTTCAGGTTTGGGAATATTTGCTTGTGATTTGTATGATTTTAAGGTTACTGTAAAATTTTAGGGTTTATGTTCTTGATGAACTTGATTGCATTTATTCTTGATTTGGTTGATTAAATGTTGAAATTGGGTTGTATATATGTTGCTTATATTGTTTGGGATGTTTTCCAGAAGGTAAGAACAGGTTTGGTTGGTTTTGAATCAAATTTGGGATTGATTTCTGTATTCTGGAAAACTGGAAAACTGGAAATCGAGTTACTGTTGAAATCCCGTTTTCCAGACTTTGAGTCGCGTGACTAGCCAAGGAAGAGAGGGCAAGTCACGAGACGTGACTTCCAGTCACGACTCGTGACCTGCCAGAGCAAAGCCAGTCACGAGTTGTGATTGCCTATCACAACGCGTGATCGGCCTTGAGGAACGCAGTCACGAGACATGACTCCCCGTCACGCCTCGTGATCGGCCTGATGAAAGGCATGTCGCGTGATCGGCTGAAGAGAGAAGCAAGTCAAGAGACGTGACGTCCAGTCACGTCGGGTGACCTGTGTGATCTGCGAGATCACGTTGCGTGATCTGCGAGGAACGAAGCAAGTCACGAGGCGTGACCCTCAGTCACGACTCGTGACCTGCCTTGTGAGGAGGTCAGTCACGAGTTGTGATGCCAGTCACGCCTCGTGACTAGCCAACCTCGTCCGTCGCCCCGTTCAGTCCAATTTCTTAAATTTCCCGATTTTTAACTCAGAAATGAATTTAGTATTTCTTCTGATTGGAATTTATTGCTGTGTGATGCATGTCATACTCTTAAATGCTTCGATATCCGTAATACAATGATTCTTCTAATAATTTGTACACGAGATTCTGTAATGTGATTTGAATGTCGCTTAACCTGCTAGAGTCAAGTAAGTGGATAGTTAGGCATGCCTAATAGAGTCTGTTAGCTGCAGCCCATAGTTCTGTTTGGACCCCGATCAGGTCCCCGTTTGGTTCCTCGCGAACCCTTTTCTGTATTGGACCTTGTTTAAGGTCCCTTTTGAAAATATCTATGAAAGTTAAAGTATAATGGTTTAATCGATTCGTACCCGTAACGTACTGTCTGTAATCGGCTCGTACCCGGAAAGTACTGTCTATACACTCGTTATCCACTACCTAGAGTCAGCAGGTGTTCTTTGAATGTTTATTTGAACTGCTTTGATCTGATTTGGCTATAAATGGATTATCTGAATGAATATATCGATGTAATGTATATCGGATTATTTCTGAATGAAATATTGATTGTATGGCTTTATTATATGAGCATGTTATGTGGATTATGTTTAGCCTTTGCATATTGTCCTTGTGAATGTGAATTGCTTTGACGACCATTGTGAATGGCCGTACATTATTTATGTGTGTTTCCCCACTAAGCGTTTATCGCTTAGCATGGTGTTTTTACCCGTGCAGGTGTGGAAGGAGTTTGATTTGAGAGTCGCCGTCATCAAGCCAACACAGGAAGTTTTTAGTGTAGGGCTACTTTTGTATAATTGATGATTCTTTTTGTATAGAACTCTCATGTATCAGCTTCCGGTTTTGTAATTATATTTTGGACCTGTAATATTATTTTGTTTCAGCTTGTTGATCAGATCATTATTGTAATAGTTTATTATAGTAATGCATGATCAGCTTTTGCTTTCTGCATGTAAAGTTTTTAATTATTCTGTATTTCTGAATGTATGTTATGAATGAATGTATGTTTTGCTTGGCTATTGTTTGGTGACACCTTGACTCATACGGCATCTCACTCCTTATCGGATGGGATCGCCTACGTATGGGAAGGGGGTGTTACATGAGGTGTCAGTAGTTTGAAGAAGGGCTGATTGAAGAGATTAAGGCGTTACTGATCTCGCTGACTACTGAGCAGAATGTAAGCTACTATCGGATAGTTAAAGCTGCTATGCAAGCTGAGAGGTCATTGGGAGTACAAAGGGAAAGGATGCAGAAAAGGAATTCAAATCGAGGTGGGTCTAATGCTGGCAAGAGATTAAGGGATTCTCCTATGGCACCACCGGCAGAATCTATGTTTATTCAGCAGCAAGGGGTAAGAAGCGAGGAGCACCTTCTATATCTGGATCTGGTAGAGGTACATCTGGTACCAAGAATGAAGTGCATGAGTGTCCCTATTGTGGCAAAAGACATAGGGGGGAATGCTGGAAGTGACTGGTGCATATTTTATGTGTGGAAGTACCGAGCATTTCTTAGCAAACTATCCAAATGCTTATGAGGTAACTGGAAATCACCAGGAACAGAGCAGAGGTGGTTCTAATTTACCTCCAGTTAATAGAGGAAGAGGTAGAGGACGAGGCAGAGGTGGCCAGTCCAGAGGTGCAGCTGATTCAGAAACAGTGGACAGACCTATTATGGCACCACCTCGGGCTTATGCGATGAAGGCACGAGAGGATCAGGATGCACCTGAAGTCATAGCAGGTACTTTTCTACTCTATAGCATAGAGATGTTTGCATTAATTGATCCTGGATCAACTCATTCGTATGTGTGTTCTAAAAAGGTATGTGATAAGATGCCTAATGCTGAATGTTTAAAATGTGACATATGTGTATCAAGTTCTTTAGGAAATAATGTGAATGTGAATAAAGTGTATAGGGGTTGTTGATTGGTAGTTCAGGGTAGTGTGTTTCCAGTTGATTTGATTGAGTTACCTTTTGATGAGTTTGATCTAATATTGGGTATGGATTGGCTAAGTAAATATAATGCGCTAGTTGACTGTAAGAGAAAGATAGCGGTACTCTGTGATTGTAAGGGAAGTAAAGAGACAGTGAGGGGAGTTAGTGCGAATCCTCTTGTGAATGTGGTATCGGCAATGCAAGCATACCGATGTTTGAGGAAGGGATGTGAGGCTTACTTGGCACTTGTGTCAGATTCTAAAAGAGAGCATGTAAAGATTAAGGATATACCCATAGTACGGGAGTTTCCTGATCTATTTTCGGAAGAACTGAGTGGTGTGCCACCATTAAGGGAGGTTGAACTATCTATCGATGTTGTGCCTGGAACATTGCCAGTGTCTAAAGCGCTATATCGGATGGCTCCTACTGAATTGAAGGAGTTAAAAGTTCAGTTGCAGGAATTATTGGACAGGGGCTTTATAAGACCTAGTGTATCTCCTTGGGGAGCACCAGTCCTATTTGTCAAGAAGAAAGATGGAACTATGAGAATGTGTATTGATTATCGGCAGCTGAACAAAGTGACAGTGAAGAATCGATATCCTCTACCTAGAATCGAGGATTTATTTGATCAGTTGAGAGGAGCAGGTGTGTTTTCTAAGATATACTTGCGGTCTGGGTATTATCAGTTACAAGTGAAGAGAGAGGACATACCCAAGATTGCATTCAGAACTCGATATGGACATTATGAATTCTTAGTAATGCCATTCGGGTTGACTAATGCGCTTGCTGGATTCATGGACTTAATGAATAGAGTGTTCAGGCCATACTTGGATAAGTTTGTGGTCGTGTTTATAGATGACATATTGGTGTACTCAAAGAATGAGGAAGAGCATGAGCAGCACTTGAGAATTGTGCTTCAGACATTACGGGAACATCAGTTGTATGCTAAGTTGAGTAAGTGCGAGTTCTAGTTGCGAGAGGTATCATTTCTGGGGCATGCGATATCTTTTGAGGGTATTAAGGTGGATTCGACTAAAATTGAAGCAAATGTGAATTGGAAGGCACCTAGGAATGTGCTTGAAATTTGCAGTTTCCTAGGGTTGGCTGGGTATTACAGAAGATTTGTGGAAGGGTTTTCAGTGATAGCTTTGCCATTGACGAGGTTGCTTCGAAAAGGAGTTAAATTTGAATGGTCAGAAAAGTGTCAGGCGAGCTTTGATCAATTGAAGAAGATGTTAGTGGAAGCACCAATCCTCACACAGCCTATCTCTAGCAAAGAATATGTTTTGTATAGTGATGCTTCAGGAATAGGTTTGGGCTGTGTGTTAATGCAAGATGGGAAGGTAGTAGCATATGCTTCCAGGCAACTAAAATCGCATGAGCAGAATTACCCAACGCATGATCTGGAATTGGCAGCAGTAGTGTTCGCTTTAAAGATTTGGCGACATTACTTGTATGGTGAGAAGTGTAAAATTTACACTGATCACAAGAGTTTCAAATATTTGTTAACTCAAAAAGAATTGAACTTGAGACACCGTAGATGGCTAGAGCTTTTTAAAGTCTATGATTGCATTGTGGACTATCACCCAGGTAAAGCTAAGTTGTGGCAGATACACTGAGCAGGAAGTCTGTCTCGGCTTTGCATTTAAAGCAAGTAATGTGGAGGTTTATTGTAGACAGAGCATTGCTAGCTCAGCTGAAGGCAAGATCGGTTTTAAAGGATGAATTGATAGCTGCACAAAGGAGTGACTCTAAATTGCAACAAACTCTGCAGTCAATTAAAAGTGGTGACAAGACTGACTATTCAGTGGGTGAAGATGGAGTATTGCTTTATAAGAATCGAGTATGTGTTGCGAGTGAGAAAGAGTTGAAGAAGAGATTGATGTATGAGGCCTATAGTACTGTTTTTACTATGCATCTAGGCGGGAACAAAATGTATTAGGATTTGAAGCAATTGTATTGGTGGCCAGGTATGAAGAAGGATATTGTAGACTATGTGTCTCAATGTTTGACATGTCAGCAAGTGAATGCGGAACATCAAGTTCCACATGGGTTATTGAATCCTCTTTCCATTCCACAATGGAAATGGGACAATATTACCATGGATTTTTGTTTCTGGACTGCCTTTGACTTCAAGGCAACAGGATGCAGTATGGGTAATAGTGGATAGATTTTCTAAGTCAGCTCACTTTATACCAGTGCGAATGGATTATTCTATGGATCGGTTAGCTGAATTGTATGTGAGGGAGATTGTTTGTAACACCCTTATACCATATACCTATATTGCCGACTTAGCGATACTGTGCAAATACCATGATTGGTTAACTGTCATTCACTTATGAAATTACGGGTTAATTTTTTTTTCCTACACTCATATTTATTAACACTAAGTTCACCTAACACTTTATTCACTTATTCACTCTACATACCCTTTAACATTTACATTTACATTTACTTAGTTACCGATGACCTACAACTGTCTTATTTACTATTCATTTGGTATAAATTTCGGCAGTATAACGGCTAGTAAATTGCACCACCCAAACCTGCAAATTGAAATCTCCACAGCCCCGACAAGGGCACAACAACAATATCATCTTATATCCATACATTTCCCATCCGCCGTTCATCACACAGTCACAAAATAATCCACACAGATAAAATAACATATAACATCATTACATGCCCAAAATCAAATACTAGATATTTGTATACATGCCACAATTTATCCATTACACATACAAAATACAATCCACTTCGGCTCCTTTAGCTTGCTCCACCAAAATACCGAGGTATGCTGCTCCCGTCCTATGGGGTACCTACACACAATCAAAAACAACTAAGTGATGAGCATTAGAATGCCCAATAGTGGTTACCAATCCAAAAACAACTACATGGCTTTTAGCCAAACTTGTTGGCATTTTATATAAGTGTGATACCAAGGTTATATGAAGCAAATATATATATTTGTAAGATGATTAATTAATTCAATTACTTGTTAGTTAATGATTTGATTGTAAGTTGTCCAGGTGTTATGTGATGTGTAAAAGAGTAATGTGGATTTGTTAATGCTTTGTAAATATGCAAAGAGGAGAACTTGGTGTTGGTTTGTGTATGTGCTATTGGAATCAATAATGAAATTAATCAACTTTACCCTACGAGTCAAGTAGTGGATAGATAGGCATGCCTATAGGGTCAAGAGCTGCAGCCCAAGGCATCAGATTCCTTTGGAATCCCACTTTAAAGCCTTTTAACTTCGTTTACTATTTTTAAAAATTCGGTGAAAGTTGAGTCAAACTTTGATTCAACCGAACCGAACTAGAGGCCAACTTCAGTTGGACTTTCGAGGACCTATTTGACCTCATTTTTGCACCAAATTTTACCATTAGACTCCTGATAGTCAACAGATCAATATTAGAAATTAAAAATTTCCTAGTAATTGCTGTTAATTTAAACTGTATAGCTATCCCGAGTCCACCTATCCCGAGATTATTATGCCTCAAGCATACTTAACTTTTTAATTCTACTGTAATAATAGATACTCAGGCCATCACTTTATACCGGAATTAGATTACAGACTTCATAAAATTCACTGAATACTACTAACCTAGTATTTAAGCCATTACAATTCTCCCCCACTTATAAAAATTTCGTCCTCGAAATTTTCTTTATGTACCACAATCATCGTTCATAACCATTATACTATGGGAACATTAAGTTCGTGAAATTCATTTACTTTCCATCAGTCACCATACTTTACATCCTTTATAAGTGAGTAACCTTAAGTTATCCTAGTATTTCCTCAAATACATTCAATCACTTCTGTCATCAATACATATTCATGGCATGTATACATATCACTTCGTCCTCAATACACTACCTCCGATCTTAGGAACCCCTAAACCTTTGCTCTGATAACAAAATAAATGTAACACCCTTATACCCGCAACAGATATCGGATGTCACCACACTATACTGTAATGCACTTATCAGATTCGGTGAAATTTTTTTTCCTACAAGAACAAACATGCATATACAATAATATAACAATTACACTAACACACCATTCATATACCTATCCTGTACAATCTCGTGTTCACCCATTGTAGTCGTATACATGCCATGCTTAGTTCTCCTTACCTTTGCTTTCAATTACCATCTCGACTGTCGTCAAACCTCGGCCAGTTTAAACTTCCTATCTTTCTATAACCTACACGTAGTAATCACACTACGCGCTGAGCATTAATTCATAGGACTTTTAGGTAATTTATGCACACACACAAGCATATATTTTTGTATCGATTAAGTGAACATTAATTCATAGGACTTTTAGGTAATTTATGCCTTACTTTTAATGTCCTAATAGATTTCTTGCTTTAGTCATTATCTTATTCCTTTTTCATTATTTCAATAACCATATTTTAAACATTACTATTACTGTGATCAGAATCATCTTTATCTGTACTGTTAACTTTCACATTGATACTATTATATTCAGTCTGTTAATTCAATGACGAAACTTGTTATATTAACTATATTTGTAATTATCTTATTAACTTATTCATTTATTTTGCATTATTTGTTTATAACTTATACATCAGTTACAATTTACACTTGGGTACAATATCAGTTACTTACATATCTATTAAACAATTATCATCGATGTTATTTGTGGTAATGATTAACCGTTATTATTTTCTTTATATCTTTCATATTTCTTTTACAATGCCATTTTTAAGCTATGAACATAATACATTCACTCTATTTTCCTAATTAATTTGACTCAGTTATATTTCATATTATATACTTAAATTATCAAAGCTATTACTTAATCCACTAACTTATTTTTAGACTTAACATCGTTATCCTCTTAACTTTATCCATAATTTCTATTATCATTAATTGATTATATATCTATTGATATTATTTTACATTTAATTTCCTTTATTACCATGCCTAACGATACTATTTTTACACCACTACCTGAATTACTCAAAGTGACAATTTATCATCATCTCAGTAATTATCATTTCAATATTAACTTTCAACATTTAATGATAGTTCTATTTTCTTTCATGTCTTTAGTTTCGTTAATAACATTCTTAGGAAACCCCATTACTAAAATTTCTCACGTACAATATTAATTATCATATTTTATACTTTAGATTATTAACCCAATCTGTAATACTTGTATCAGTTTAATAACAACGTCTTTTACATATTTCTATTACACACTCTTAATTCATTGTGACTTGATTATGAAATTCACAGTATTCAGTTAAATTTACCTGACACATTATTATTTATCTTAATTACATTATCTTATCTTCCATTTAATATTACCGATTTAAATTTACATCTCAGTTATTCCTAATCAGTAATAATAATCCTTTAATAGTCCAAAGACATTTTCATTCTTTTATTAATGCTCATATTGCTCATCTATTTTTCTTACTTTTAATCCTATTGCCATTTCCATGATATTAGCTTTAACAGCATTACCCTTTTACTTTTTACTTATTTACAATAATGCCATTAGTATAACATCCAAAAAATGGCCTAGTAGAAATTGCATGTTTAATTGGATGTATAAAGGGGTAATTTGGTAATTCATAAATGAATTGGGATTTAATTAAGGAATTATAAGAGTTTATTGAGGGTAAATTGGTATTTGTGTAAGTGACTAGAGGACAAAAGAGAAAGAAAGTCAAAGAGGGAAAATGAGGTCCAATAGAATTGTGACAAGTGGATAAGTGGACGAGTGCATTAATGGGGATTTAAAAGGAAGAAGGGAGAGGGAAAGCAGGAATTGTTGGTTCCTGTGGAAGCCATCTGCTATTTCCCTTTGTTGCACACTCTCATGTTCTCTCTCTCACTTCCTCTACTTCTCCGTTTTTGCTCCCAAGCTTTGCATGTGGGTAATCTTCAAGAGTTGAGCTAGGGTTTTGAGATCAAGAGTTGTCCAAGAGGTAAGTGGCTGATGTTTTGTGGCTTGATTCCACTACAAGAAAAATAGCCTTTAACGAAGGAAATCCGGTCGTTAAAAGTCAAAATCCGGTCGTTAAAAACAAATAACGACCAGAAAATCCGGTCGGTAAAAGCCCCTTCGTTAAAGGTATAGACGACCGGATTTTGAATCCGGTCGTTAATGTCTTTAACGACCGGAATATTTCCGGTCGTTAAATACTGATTTTTAACGACCGGATTTTCCATTCGCTAATTATGTTCACTTTTAACAAAGGGAATTCCGGTCGTTGAAAATACCTTTTAACGACCGGATTTTCCCTTCGCTGATTGTGCTCACTTTCAACGAAGGAAATTCCGGTCGTTGAAGATACCTTTTAACAGTCGAATTTTCCCTTCGCTGATTGTGCTCACTTTTAACGAAGGAAATTCCAGTCTTTAAAAATTGCTTTTAGCGATCAGATTTTTCCTCCATTGATTGTGCGCACTTTCAACGAAAAAAATTCCGATCATTAAAAATTTCTTTTATTGACCGAATTTTTCCTTCGCTAATTGTATTCACAGCTAACAAACAATAATAACCAATATACTATACTCTCTGATTTATCATAATACACTAGACATAAATACCAAAAGATATTTTAAAATATAAACTATTTTATAATATTACATGTAGGTACATATCATTTACATATATTTTATACTAAAATATAATAAATTCTTTTAATATATTAAAAAAGAAAAATTACAAAAGTATAGTCAAATTTACAAATTAAATAGCATTCTATTTGTCATAACTCCAAATAAAAGAAAAACTATCAATGACATGTAAGTTCAAGAAAACAACTCTTCTCTATACTAATTTCTATTCAAAATATTTTTGAGAAAATGTGAAAAATAAACATTCTAATTTCGCTGTCCAAAATTTTGAAGACCTGCAAAATGTATAACAAAAGCTAAAATTAATATTCACAAGCAAAAATAAAAATATCACATAAAAATATAAATAATAAAAAGTATGAGCAAATAATGATTTACAAAGTTCAATAGTTTGCTACATTAAGAAAATTAACATAAATTTATGATGTGAAGTTCAAGAATTGTCCAATACTAGCATCCACCAAAATCAGCAATTGAATCCAAATACAAAACAAAATGAAAAATAAAAATAAAAGGAAGAAAAAGAAAAAGAAATATATCACTAACCATGCCATTGTGAAAGCAAGATGTTTTATGTACTGTTACAGAATACATTCTAAGGACATGTTTTATGAATCAGCAACCCCTCTCATTGACAGTTAGCTAAATCAGTCCTAACATAGAGCTAACCAAGTTACTATGAGAGCTTAGCAAGTGATACAGCACTTTGAGTTTGAGTTTAATTTTCTTAATGTAGCAAAGCAAAGCACGTGAGTGCATACAGCAAAGCACGTGAGTGTATACAGCAAGGTCAAAACTGTAGGTGCTAAATATTGGTTTAAACATCCAAATAAACTTATCAAGTATCGGACTCTATGGAGTGGGAAATGCAGGTTTAGGTTTATCCTTCTAAGGAATGGAAAGAAACATGGAGTTGGTTAAAAATTCATCAGCTATATCCAACGACTGGAAGACAATACAACTAGAGAAACATTTAAAAATTTTTCCCAGAAACCATGGACATTACCAACCTAGCTGGTATTTGGATAAGCACATGGAACAATATCAGATATCAAATTCCCATCTCAAGATATGAACTTGAGCCTGAATTTCATTTCCAGATATAAAAAAGGAAAAAAAAATCCAACTATAGCATCATCTTTGTACCAAATGGAGAAAGTAAGAGTTAAACAGGCGTACAGGGGAGAGTACAGGACTAGCCTCTTATCTATCTTGGGTTGTAATAGACAACAAACAAGAGGAGATTGACTCTGCAGTGGATCACACCTAATTCTTCCATTTCAAGAAATAAGGTAGTGGCAAAACAGCCATTGGGACATGTTACCATCTGAGTAGTTGTGACACAAACCACGTGTTCATCTGCTAGAGGATAATGAGGTTTCCCTAGCACTACTACCAACAACAAAATTATATCAAATATGAAGCCAAAATTATATCAAATATGAAGTCATTAAAACATTATCTACCTCCAGTGAATTTGAGTTTACTAATTTCATTCCCAAGTCAGAGGTTCATCGACTTATCATTATTTTTCCAAGAAGTAATGGAAACCTTCAGAAAATACAATTAGGTCATTCCAGGTCCAGCCTTATTAGAAATTATGCTGATCAAATCCATCAGCAGAGTAACAAAATGGAATTCCAAGGCTCTTACTCTCACTCTTCTAACAAATTTCTATTAAAAAAGATAGAAACCTAAAAACTTGTGACTCAAAAAGATATAAATACTTAGATGATCAGTGCTAAATAATCCATTTATCAACTAAGTTAAAGTATGATTATAATCTATGTTCTCAAACGATGTTATTGCAAAATGATAATTTTACAGATTAGCAAAACTGTAAGATCTCTACAGAGAAAAGATATCCTATCCAATAAAAGTCAAAAATAAGAAGTTGAGCCCATGAAATGCCATATATGTGTAATGAATTGTGAGAGCATAATCAAACAAGGAGCAGAAAGGTTTTACAAGTACTGCACATTTACAAAAAGAAAGTACAAAAGCTCATGCCATTGTTCATGTTCCTGGTGGTATGCAATTAGTTTATTACAGTGCATAAATAGAATTCACCTGCAAATATAAACTTTTTTTTCTGTTGAACTAAACCCATTAAAGCAATCATAATTTACTTCAACAGCAACACAAAATTCAATTGAAAATAGAAAAATGTCACTGGGTACATTCTTAGGAAGAAATTCGATTGAAATATCCGATGACGCTTCCTATTTCTGATGGCACTAATGCGATGTAATGTCCGACTGATGCCGCTAGTGAATGGTTAGAGCAAAATACATATATATACCTTTATACACATCCACAATTAGACAGATATGAAGTGAGAAAGGAATCAGATGATTGAAATCACAATCAATTAACCATATACACATTAACCTTAAAATTAGGATTGAAATTCACAAAAAAAAGTATAATTTTGAAGCAATTAGGGAATAAAACTAACCTTAAAAGTGGTTGCTGGTGACCGGAGGTGGCTCAGATACATCGGTTCGGTATTGGACACAGGTGACCATCGATGAAGATTGAAAACCAAAATGAAAAATGTTGAAAGAAAAGAACAGGAAAGTTAAGAACAGGGGATGGTCGCCAGCGAGCAATAGACGACGAAAGAGCAGCGTCGAGGGCGAGTGGCGACGGCGATGAGGGCGAGTGGCGATTGCGACGAGAGGTGAGCTGCGACAGGCGACGGCAGCGATCTGATAGCACGCGAGGGAGACGGCGCTAGAGGCAGCAACAGCGGTGAGACTTGACCTGCGATGGCGGGGTGGGGGTGAACGGTGGTGAGGAAGCAAGCGGCGGCGGGGTGGAGGGCGACGCCGGATCTGGTGCCTGGAGGCTGGCAAGGGAGGGGAGGTGCGATGAAGGAGGCAACGCAAAAGGGCGGCAGATGGGAAAATGGGTTTTGTAATTTTAGATTATATTTGCAGGTAAATGATTTGGAAGTCCAACTATTTTGTTTTAACCTTTCAACCACCGGATTTTGAGCCTTTTAGCGACCGGATTTAAACCCCTCGTTAAGATTTGAGTTCTAATGACCGGATTTAATTTCCTTCGTTATTTATATCCTTTTACGACCGGATTTTGACACTTCGCTAAATTTTGGTCGTTAAAACTCAATTCTCTTGTAGTGTTCTTCTTCTTCTCCTTCTTATTCCGTTCGGATTTGGTTTGGGATTATATGGTTTGTTCTTGGGTTTAAACTTTGATTTGCATGGGTTCATTGTGCTATTGTTTTGGTTGGATTGTGCAAGAATCTAAAGAGAGGAGAAAGAGTAAAGGAAAGGAAAAGATTCGATCTTGAAGATTATGGTTTGAGCTCCATTTCCAGGTTTGGGAGCTTTATGTTTAGCTGTGTACATTTGGAAATGTTGTCCGTTTCCTTCGGATCCTTATGTGATATGCAAATACCTATTATTTGTGTGGTTTGATACATGGAAATGCATGAGTATAATAGATTGGTGTTTATGATTTGAGATAAAAGAGTGATATTGCTTTGCATGTTAATATTGTGTAAATTGAGTGGATATTTGTTATAAGTACCTTTTGGAGGCACTGGAGGTAAAGTTTTACATGGTTTTGCATGATACTTGGTTTTGGGAAAAGATGGGATTTTGTTTTACAAGCTCTGTATTTCTAGCATTTTGCTGAGGAAGGGAAAATGTGCTTTTATCGCGAGCGCGACAGAAGGGAGTCTTCCTTTCCCTCGCGGTATCCGATCGGCTGGCATCCTTCATGACACGTGAAGTATCTTCATGAGTCATAAAGAATGGCCCACGTTCTTCATGACATGTGAAGCATCTTCACGAGTCGTGAAGATGAACGATTGCTCGATTTAGGCCGCTCGGCGAGGGAGTCTTCACGACACGTGAAGTATCTTCACGAGTCATGAAGATAGTTCGACCGGGAAGGAAGGCAACTCGGCAAGAAGTGTTCCGCTTGGCTGATCCTGCATGACACGGAGGGACACGCACGACTCGACAGAGTGTGCACGTCTCGGCTGTTGCTGCAAGTCTCGATAGATACGAGCGCGATAGTGACCCTGATGCCCGCCTACCCTATTTTTCTGAAAATGGTTTCCAAGCTTCTTTTTACATGGATTTCCACTACATGGCACATGATTTGTCTTATATGGTCTATTAAATGATAAATTATATGTTCTTAATAAGATTTGTATATGATTTATATGTCTTCAAAATTGATCAATATACATGTATACATGAAATGACATGATTATATTTGAATTATTCTCTATTATATGATAATAGTACTAGAACATGATTGAGTTGTTATTTGAGCCTGATAGTCATAGTAGTGAATAGATAAGCGCTTATCCAGGGTTAGAGTGTGAGTGCAGCTGCTATATATTACAAGTTATACATTGACCCCATTTCGGTCTATATGATTTGAGACTTCGGTCTCCGATATACTTTCGGGTATACATGTTTAAACATGATTCGAGACTCTTGTCTCTATATGCTTGGATACTGTGTCCTATCAGTATCATTAGTACCCATATCCACTAGTTAGTGAGTAATCAGGCTACTACATGAGGCTATTACATGATATTTATATATGAGGCCATTATACATGACTATGATTTATGTTCCCAATGATATGGTGATGGATATATGTTACATGTATATGTACATGCGATGTGGCAAGATATGATGCGATACTGGTAGATGGGTATCAATGGCTAAATGTTTATATTGTGAAGATGCATATGAAGAATGACTACTTGGATATGAATGGATATTTACTCTATATTGTGCATACGTATATGATATATAAGTGATAGTTACATTCCTATATACATGTGTGTGATGTATATTTGTTATAAGTATGAGTAGTATATGTTTACATGCTTTGTTTCATGATAAGCTCATATATTGTTATTGCAAATATATGTGTATGCATGTGTTGTTCCTCCCCACTAAGCATTATTGCTTAGCACAGGCTCTTTTCTCGTGTATGTGGCAGGTTAAATTTGGAGTCGGACATCTGTAGGTCGGCCACTAGAAGTCTATAGTTGGAGTTTATTTGGTCTTCCGCTAATTTTGCTTATGGAGTTTGATTTTGGAAATGTAATTTTGTAAAGGATTATTTTGTATATATATATATGTTTAATGTTTAAAAATCCCTTTTGTAAAACTATATGGTTATTTATATATGGTTTTGGTATCTTTATGATTACATGTATCTGTTTTAAGCATGCTTGAGTATATGTAAATGTATTTGTGCGCGTAGCGCTCCGATATCCTTCCAACGGGGATAACGGGATGTTACAATTAATTAACTTATTATTATTCTTATTGCATTATCTAACATGCAATAATATTTTTAATGTCAATTAATTCACTCATTTAAGGACATATACATTTATAGCACACATAAAATTACATAGTTGCATTTGGGTCCCTTAACTATAGTATAATTGTAATTAGGTCCTCATATTATATCATATTTACATCTAGGTCCTTTAACTATGCCATATTTACACTTAGGTCCTTTAACTGTGCCATATTTACACTTAGGTCCTTTAAGTGTGCCATATTTACACTTAGGTCCTTTAATTATGACATATTCACACTTAGGTCCTTTAACTATTATTAAATAACGATTTTACCCCTAACTTTCTCATATTTACAATTATGCCACCAAATTAATTTATCAATTTAACAAAATTACTATTTAGCCCCTAAGCATGGAAAAATTACAATTAGGTCATCAAACTTTACCAAAATTACAACAATGCCATTAATTCATCTTATTTCCTTAATCATTTTCTCTATAAATAATTTAAGTAAATATCAAATTAAAATTCTAATTCACTTTGAATTCTAATCCGATTAGAGTTCTAATCCAAATAGATTTCTAATCCAATTAGAGTTCTATTCCAAGTTTACTTCTAATTCATTTAGAATTCAAATCCAAATTGACTTCTAATACATTTAGAATTCAAATCCAAATTGACTTCTAATTCATTTAGAATTCTAATCCAAATTGACTTCTAATTCATTTAGATTAGGGTCCTTCAATTTCATTCAAATTACAATTTACCTTTCTTGTTTACCTCAATACAATCATGTCAATAATTTGGCTCATTGACTTATTCAACTTCTTAATTAACATACAAATTACCATTAGATCCTTAGAATATCATTCTCATACCAAATTACATTTTAGTCTCCACAAAGTGACAATTATCCATATTTATCCAATTAATTATATTTTTGTCCTTATTAATCTTTTTATGATCAAAATTACCATTATGCCCTCAAAACTTTTTTTTAATCCAATTATGTCTATTTTTTTCACACAAATATCATTTTAACCACAAATCAACCATATCATGCTTACTTTTGCCATTTACCCTTGTATAAAACTTGCAAACAACTATGATTAGCATAAACGAGACATCAAACCCAAAGGCTCACAAACATACCAGAGGGAACCCTAAGGACCACCCCTATCTTTACCAGAGGGACACCGAAGGACCACCCCTATCTTTAAATATAGACAACAGAAATACAAATCAATACTATATTAAGATAGAACAATACAGAATAGGACCGTCATTGGCCTATAGTATGTGAGACGCAAAGCTCACACCCGCGGTCTTATGTCCCTATGGCTAGCCATCATATCCTGAACTAGACTTGACTACCAGATTACTACATAGGGCATCATTATACCACTTTTCATACATTTCATGGAATTTCATCGTGCTATTCCACTCTTTTTCTTTCAAATCAAACATTATACATTTAATTTCCATCCATATGCCATTTCATGCCATAAAATCCATCAAATCATCCAAGTACACAAGGATACATACATGCATCCCATTTGGCCATGATATCAATTTTTCACAATCAATTCTTTTCATCACCTTAACACTTATTTAGGTAATTTACATGTCAAATAACATAGTCATTGTAACACCCCTTACCCATACTCAGGCGATCCCATCCGATAAGGAGTGGGGTGCCGTAGGAGTAAAGGTGCCACCACACAGATACATAACACACATACACTCATCCATAAACATACATAACATAATACCAGGTAATTTAAAATTATACAAAACCATTCATGAAAGCTGATCATGCATTAATATAATAGAAGCATTACATTACTGTTCTGATCAACTGAGAGAAACAACAGATAATTACAATCCCCAAAAATACATATACATAAGCGGAAGCTGTTACAAAACCAAAAATAAGAGAGTTCTATACAAAAAGAATCATAACGCTACAAAAATAAGCCCTACTCTAAGACCCTGCTGTGTTGGCTTTGATGGCGACGACTCTCCAAAAGCAACTCCTTCCGCACCTGCACGGGTAAACACACCGTGCTAAGCGATAAACGCTTAGTTGGGAAAACACACATAGCATAAAGACAACCATTCACAACGGTCGTCAAGGCAGTTCACATGCGTAAGTACATATAGCCATTCATCAGAAGGTTCATATCAATAATCATATTCTCATAACAGATTATACTTTTCATCATTGAATCCATAAGGATAAAACATGTTTTTGCTCATGGAACAATTCATACAAGCACTTTAAGCATTGAAACACTAAAACACCTGCTGACTCAAGGTAGTGGATAACGAGTATACGGACAGTACTTTACGGGTACGAGCCGAGGAAATTCATTTTACATTTAACTTTTACAAAACATTACAAAGGGGATCTTAAACAAGATCCATTCATTCAAGGGTTCGCGGGGAACCATTCGGGGACCTGATCGGGGTCCAAACAGAAACGAAACAGAAGCTGCAGCAAAGACTCTATTAGGCATGCCTAACTATCCACTAGACTGACTCTGGCAGGCGGAGAATGACACAGAAATGGCCATAGTTAAAATTATGACAAGCGAAGAATTCACATACTATGATAATCAGAACACACACAATTATAGTTCCAAATACATAGTATTGTATGCTAAAATCCATAAGTTAACATTCCTAAAACATGCGGACATAAAAGGGTTTTATTGCAAAAATAGGGTAGGTCACGGTGGTAATCAGATTGGTTGCCACCGTAACATACCAGGGATCCTTGGCAGAATGCAAGCTTTGGGTACCTCACGGTCACAACCAATCTGGTTGTCACCGTGACGTACCAAAGAAGCCAGACAGAATCGAAAGCTTGGGTATCTCACGGTGGTAACGGAATGGGTTGCCACCGTGACATACCCACTGCCCAGACAGAAACCAAAGTTTGGATACCTCACGGTGGTAACCAGATTGGTTGCCACCGTGACATACCAAACATCACGGCAGAATGCATCTGGTTCGTGGCTCACGGTGGTGACCAAATTGGTTGCCACCGTGACCCATGCCCAGATGCAATTCCTCAGTGCGATTTCCCAGGTCTTATCCAGCCAACAATCCCAAAATTTTCACTTCAATCATCAAATTCACACACCAAAAATGGTAAAAGCCCAAATACAACATCATTGAGTCATGCCCTAACAAATCATTCATAAGAATTCAAAGAACATCATCATTTATATAATCAAATTCCTCAAGTTAACATACCTCACTATTCATCATCATTTTACCCAAAAATACAATATGAGTTCAAAACTCCACAATCTAAGCTCAATCATTCAACCAATACTAATCCCATAGCATATAAACCACAATAAACATAATATCCATCACAAATTTCCAGAATTTTTCAAGAATAGATAATCATACACACATTCAAATTAGAAATTCCCAAACCTCAAAATCCTTAGCTCCTAGTGCTTAGTTCCACTTGATCCAGCAACTTCCTTGCCTTTAGGATCCCGGGGAGGCTCAACTAGGAACCCAACCAAGAACAAGCAAACAAAACAAAATCCAAACTTCAAACCCAATTCCGAAACTAAGAGAAGAGAAGAAGATGGAAAACTTAAACAAAAGTAAAAATGAATGTATGAAACTTACCAATGACTACTAAGAGATTATCAAACCCCACTAGAACTCTTGAATCTCAACTAAGGTCCAAGAGAAGAAGAAAGGAAGAAGAAAAGAAGAAGGGGCGGCGTGAGGAACGGGAAACACAAGTGAAGAAAATCTTATTTCCTTTCTTTCTTTCTTTCCCTTTTCTTTTCTTAACCCTAGACACATGTTAAGATCCTAATGGAGGGATTTGGTCACTCACACCCTAGATGCTTATGTTACACACACACTAGACTCTCTCAACTACAACATACCCTACAATTGTATGTACAACACACACAATGAGACACCTAAATAATATATCCTATTATGGTGTACTCACATGCAAATGATTATAATTCCAAATATGCACACAATATTTCTATATGCATTCCCACGCACGAACCCCACAAAACATGCTTATTTACCAGAATACCCTTACATGATGCCAAAATCATGCAAATGTGCACACACACAAATGGCTCATTCGACTAGGGGGCAAACGGGATGTGACAACTCTCCCCTACTAACAAGAATTTTGTCCTCGAAATTCTCACCTGAACTGAATAATTGCGGGTACTGCAATCTCATTGACTCCTCCGGTTCCCATGCTGCTTCCTCAACCCCATGGTGCTTCCACAAAACCTTGACCAAAGGAATCTGCTTATTTCTCAGCTGTCTTACTTCCCGAGCTAGGATAGCTCTAGGCTCCTCGTCATAGGTAAAATCTGACTGAACCTGAACTTCTTGAACCGACAGCACATGGGAAGGATCCGATCTATACCGACGGAGCATAGAAACATGAAACACATCATGAAGCTTCGATAATTCCATCAGCAACGCTAGTCTATAAGCCACTGGACCCACTCTTGCTAATACCTCATACGGACCAATGAAGCGAGGACTAAGCTTTCCATTCTTCCCAAACCGAAGTACTTTTCTCCAAGGAGACACTTTAAGAAAAACTTTGTCCCCAACTTCGAACTGCACATCCTTTCTCTTCAGGTTAGCATAAGACTTCTGTCGATCCTTGGCCACTTTCAAATTCCGCTGAACAACTCTGATCTTTTCTTCTGTATCTCTAACCAGATCTAGCCCAATCACTGACCTCTCAGACAACTCTGTCCAACAAACAGGAGTCCTACACTGACGTCCATACAGAGCCTCATACGGTGACATACCAATGCTTGACTGAAAACTGTTGTTGTAGGCAAATTCCATCAACGATACATACTTGTCCCAGCTACCCGGAAAGTCCAAAACACAAGCCCTCATCATATCCTCTAAGATCTGAATCACTCGCTCGGACTGACCATCTGTCTGAGGATGGAAAGCTGTACTGAACTTTAGCTTGGTACCCAAAGCTTGGATGTGAACCTTGGGTCTCTATCAGAAACTATGGACAAAGGTACTCCATGCAACCGAACTATCTCATCTACATACAAACTGGCCAACTTACTCATCGGATAATCCATCCTAACCGGCAAAAAGTGAGCAGACTTCGTGAGTCGATCCACAACCACCCAAACAGAATCATGCTTTCTCTGAGTCAAAGGTAAACCGGAGACAAAATCCATGGCGATATCGTCCCATTTCCACTCGGGAACGGACAAAGGTGTGAGCAATCCAGAAGGAACCTGGTGCTCAGCCTTGACCTGCTGACAAGTCAGGCACTTGGATATAAAGTCCACTATGTCCCTCTTCATACCAGACCACCAAAAGAACTGCTTCAAATCCCTATACATCTTTACACTGCAAGGATGCATGGTGAAAACTGAACTATATGCCTCATCCAAAATCTGTCTTCTCAACTCTTCACTATCCGGCACACACAAACGGTTTCCAAACAGAAGAACCCCATCCTGAACCGAAAACTCTGACTGCTTACCCGAACTAACTTCTTGCACAATCCGCTGAAGCCTCTCATCCACCTTCTGAGCATCAACTAACCGCTGTCTCAAAGTAGGCTTGACCCTCAACTGAGCTATCAACGCCCCATGAGAACCAAACCTCCATCTGAACCGTCTCAAAAACAAAGCAGAAACTGACTTCCTTCTCAATGCATCCGCGACTACATTGGCCTTACCCGGGTGGTAATCCACAATGCAATCGTAATCCTTAAACAGCTCAAGCCACCGACGTTGTCTCATATTCAATTCCTTTTGAGTCAGAAAGTACTTCAAACTCTTGTGGTCCGTAAAGATCCTGCACTTCTCCCCGTAGAGATAATGACGCCACATCTTCAAAGAGAAGACAACTGCAGCTAACTCAAGATCATGCGTCGGATAGTTCCTCTCGTGCGGCTTCAACTGTCGGGAAGCATAAGCCACAACCTTGCCTTCCTGCATCAGAACGCATCCCAAACCAACACCTGAAGCGTCACTATACATAATAAACTCCTTACCCGAGGTGGGTGGAGTTAGTATAGGAGCTTCAACTAACAACTGCTTTAGTCTCTCAAAACAAGCTTGACACTTATCCGACCATTCAAACTTAACTCCTTTCCTTAATAACTTGGTCATCGGAGCTGCAAACACAGAGAAACCTTTCACAAACCGACGATAATAACCCGCCAAACCAAGGAAACTCCTCACATCTTGGACATTCCTAGGCGCTTTCCAATTCACTATCGCCTCAATCTTAGCTGGATCCACTTGGATACCCTTGGCTGAAACTATATGGCCCAAAAATGATACTTCCCGAAGCCAAAAATCACACTTACTTAACTTAGCAAACAGTCGATGCTCTCTCAAAACTTGCAAAACCATCCGAAGATGCTCTTCATGCTCGGTCTCATCCTTGGAAAACACCAAAATATCATCTATAAAAACTACTACAAACCGGTCTAAGTATGGCCTGAACACTCTATTCATCAAATCCATGAATGCCGCTGGTGCATTAGTCAACCCAAACGGCATAACAAGGAACTCGTAGTGGCCGTACCAAGTCCGAAATGCAGTCTTAACCACGTCCTGATCCTTAACACGAAGCTGATAATACCCATACCGAAGATCAATCTTGGAAAACACACCTGCACCTCGAAGCTGATCAAACAAATCTTCAACTCTGGGCAACGGATACTTATTCTTCACTGTGACTTTATTGATCTGTCTGTAGTCGATACACATCCTCAAGGATCCATCCTTTTTCTTAACAAAGAGAACCGGAGCTCCCCAAGGAGATATGCTGGGTCGAATGAACCCCTTATCCAATAGCTCTTGTAGTTGAGTTTTAAGTTCTCTCAACTCCACAGGAGCCATCCGATAAGGTGCTTTCGATACCGGTGTGGTACCCGGCATAATCTCTATGGCTAGCTCAACTTCCCTCTCCGGAGGCAAACCCGGCAAATCACTCGGAAAAACATCACTGAACTCTCGGACAACAGGAATGTCCTCAATCCTAACTTGATCCCTCTTGGAATCCAAAACCACCGCCAGAAAAGCCTCACAACCTTTTCTCAAAAACCTCTTAGCTTGGATTGCAGAAATCACATTATGCACGGAACTCGCACCCAAACCTCTAACAAACACAGGAGCTCGGTTCCTATCCCGAAGCACGAAAGTCTTCCTATGACAATCGACCACGGCTCGATGCTTGCCCAACCAATCCATACCCAAAATCAAATCATACTCTCTGAAGGGTAACTCTATCAAATCCACAGGAACTCAACACTCTCAACCATCAACGGACAATTCCTAAAAACTCTACTCACACTGACACTATGCCCTAATGGATTGGTCACACATATCTCATAATCTAACTGTTCTACCACATGCAACTTATCCATAAACTTATGCGTGCACAAATATGAGTGTGTGGAACCAGGATCTATTAGAGCATATAATTCAGTGTCATGGAGTAGGAACTTACCAGCAATCACATCAGGGGCATCCTGCTCCTCTCTGGCTCGAACTGCATACGCTCTAGCGGCCATTGGGGAAGGACGTTCAACTGTCTCAGAACCAGTTACATCTCTGGGTCGACTGCCTCGACCTCTTCCTCTACCTCTACCTCTCGAAGCCTGAGAAGCAGTTGATCCAACTCTACTAGCTCCTCCCTGAGGACCCGAATCTTCACCCGTCTGAGGACAATTAGCCACACGGTGTTCGGTGCTCCCACACCTAAAGCACCCACCAGTGAGCCACCTACACTCACCCCGGTGAGCCTTTCCACAATTCTCACAAACTGGACTAGCATCTGACCGACCACCTCTACCAGATCCAGATACTGCAGCTGACCCTTGCCTTCTTCCTCTGGCAGCCGAACCAGTTGATGGTTCATCTTGCGGGTTTCTAGACCTCTTGCCCGAAGATGAGGAAACACCACCTCTAGCAGAACTCCTGCACTGAGCTCTCTCTCTAATCAAAGTTTCCGCTTTCTCTGCCCTCAAAGCAGCCTCAGCAATCTGATAATACTGTACCCCCGGCATACACATCAAGGAATCTAAAGCAATCTTCAAAGAATCATTCAATCCGGCCTCAAAGTGCTTGCATCTGAAATCATCCGTCATGACCCCACGCGGAGCATAACGAGACAACCGGTTAAACTCCTTCTCATAATCCGCCACCGATAAGGCCCTTTGCCTCAAACTCAGAAACTGCGCCCATCTTGTGTCCTTATATGCCTGAGTCACATACTTCTTAGTAAATTGCTCATCAAAGAAATCCCAGGTCAAAGGGTCAGGCATCTGAGGCTGTCTACTCACCAACTCCCACCATTCATACGCTGAACCTTGAAGTAAAGCTACCGCACACTCAGCTTGCTGATCAGGAGGACATCTAACTTCCCTCAAGGCTCTCTTAACTTTATCAAGCCACTTCTCGGCTAACTCAGACTCATCAAGCCCAGTTCCATAAAAATCCTCAACACCAGCTCTTCTCAGACTCACTATCGGGGCTTTCGGGGCAGTCACTCTTTCCAAAACCCGAGCCATGTCTTGATGCAATCTAAGCATCGCCCCAAAAGACATGGCAGCAGCCTCGGGTTGGACCCTAGCACGTTGAGCCGACACCGAAACAAAGACAGACGGATCTATCGCTGGAGGGTTCACACTTTCAGCGGACTCCTCGAGCGCACCGTGAGCAGAATCAGAATTCATCTAACAAACAAGAGGACAACCACATCAGCCAACACAGCCCTAAACATAGACATATACACATAACATCACATAAGCAATCACCCAGAAATGCCTAAACCGGAGCTCTGATACCACAACTTGTAACACCCCTTACCCATACTCAGGCGATCCCATCCGATAAGGAGTGGGGTGCCGTAGGAGTAAAGGTGCCACCACACAGATACATAACACATACACTCATCTATAAACATACATAACATAATACCAGGTAATTTAAAATTATACAAAACCATTCATGAAAGCTGATCATGCATTAATATAATAGAAGCATTACATTACTATTCTGATCAACTGAGAGAAACAACAGATAATTACAATCCCCAAAAATACATATACATAAGCGGAAGCTGTTACAAAACCAAAAATAAGAGAGTTCTATACAAAAAGAATCATAACGCTACAAAAATAAGCCCTACTCTAAGACCCTGCTGTGTTGGCTTTGATGGCGACGACTCTCCAAAAGCAACTCCTTCCGCACCTGCACGGGTAAACACACCGTGCTAAGCGATAAACGCTTAGTGGGGAAAACACACATAGCATAAAGACAACCATTCACAACGGTCGTCAAGGCAGTTCACATGCGTAAGTACATATAGCCATTCATCAGAAGGTTCATATCAATAATCATATTCTCATAACAGATTATACTTTTCATCATTGAATCCATAAGGATAAAACATGTTTTTGCTCATGGAACAATTCATACAAGCACTTTAAGCATTGAAACACTAAAACACCTGCTGACTCAAGGTAGTGGATAACGAGTATACGGACAGTACTTTACGGGTACGAGCCGAGGAAATTCATTTTACATTTAACTTTTACAAAACATTACAAAGGGGATCTTAAACAAGATCCATTCATTCAAGGGTTCGCGGGGAACCATTCGGGGACCTGATTGGGGTCCAAACAGAAACGAAATAGAAGCTGCAGCAAAGACTCTATTAGGCATGCCTAACTATCCACTAGACTGACTCTGGCAGGCGGAGAATGACACAGAAATGGCCATAGTTAAAATTATGACAAGCGAAGAATTCACATACTATGATAATCAGAACACACACAATTATAGTTCCAAATACATAGTATTGCATGCTAAAATCCATAAGTTAACATTCCTAAAACATGCGGACATAAAAGGGTTTTATTGCAAAAACAGGGTAGGTCACGGTGGTAATCAGATTGGTTGCCACCGTGACATACCAGGGATCCTTGGCAGAATGCAAGCTTGGGGTACCTCACGGTCACAACAAATCTGGTTGTCACCGTGACGTACCAAAGAAGCCAGACAGAATCGAAAGCTTGGGTATCTCACGGTGGTAACGGAATGGGTTGCCACCGTGACATACCCACTGCCCAGACAGAAACCAAAGTTTGGATACCTCACGGTGGTAACCAGATTGGTTGCCACCGTGACATACCAAACTTCACGGCAGAATGCATCTGGTTCGTGGCTCACGGTGGTGACCAAATTGGTTGCCACCGTGACCCATGCCCAGATGCAATTCCTCAGTGCGATTTCCCAGGTCTTATCCAGCCAACAATCCCAAAATTTTCACTTCAATCATCAAATTCACACACCAAAAATGGTAAAAGCCCAAATACAACATCATTGAGTCATGCCCTAACTAATCATTCATAAGAATTCAAAGAACATCATCATTTATATAATCAAATTCCTCAAGTTAACATACCTCACTATTCATCATCATTTTACCCAAAAATACAATATGAGTTCAAAACTCCACAATCTAAGCTCAATCATTCAACCAATACTAATCCCATAGCATATAAACCACAATAAACATAATATCCATCACAAATTTCCAGAATTTTTCAAGAATAGATAATCATACACACATTCAAATTACAAATTCCCAAACCTCAAAATCCTTAGCTCCTAGTGCTGAGTTCCACTTGATCCAGCAACTTCCTTGCCTTTAGGATCCCGGGGAGGCTCAACTAGGAACCCAACCAAGAACAAGGAAACAAAACAAAATCCAAACTTCAAACCCAATTCCGAAACTAAGAGAAGAGAAGAAGATGGAAAACTTAAACAGAAGTAAAAATGAATATATGAAACTTACCAATGACTACTAAGAGATGATCAAACCCCACTAGAACTCTTGAATCTCAACTAAGGTCCAAGAGAAGAAGAAAGGAAGAAGAAAAGAAGAAGGGGCGGCGTGAGGAACGGGAAACACAAGTGAAGAAAATCTGATTTCCTTTCTTTCTTTCTTTCCCTTTTCTTTTCTTAACCCTAGACACATGTCAAGATCCTAATGGAGGGATTTAGTCACTCACACCCTAGATACTTATGTTACACACACACTAGACTCTCTCAACTACAACATACCCTACAATTGTATGTACAACACACACAATGAGACACCTAAATAATATATCCTATTATGGTGTACTCACATGCAAATGATTATAATTCCAAATATGCACACAATATTTCTATATGCATTCCCACGCACGAACCCCACAAAACATGCTCATTTACCAGAATACCCTTACATGATGCCAAAATCATGCAAATGTGCACACACATAAATGGCTCATTCGACTAGGGGGCAAACGGGATGTGACAGTCATGCTATTATTTCACATCAAAATAACATTTTTACATGTATATTCTTATCCTCTAAATCTTAAACATCCTTTCCTTGCCTTAGCTCCTTAAAACACCATCACTTTCCTTATATTCCTTAAGTGACTGAATAGAAACATCAAACAAACCACCATAAATTTACTTCCTTTTTTCATAATTATCACATAAACATGCTCTAGACATCCTAAAATACCTATTTGAAACTTTAAATCAATTTAAAAATATTAACCTTACATACCTCAACTTGACACATAAAATTTTTCACTTAATTTCTTCCACTTCTAGCACTTCAAATGGACTCCAATCACCAATACAAGATTATAAAGAGGTTTAACTTTGTTTAGGAGGCTTAGATGTGAGGAGAGATTGAAAGAAAATTTAAGAAAATAGAAAAACATGACTTTGCCCAAAGGGAGGAGGAGGGAGGTCAGTTTCCCTAGGGTTTCTCCAGAGAAATCTGGTGAATAAATTTATTTATATGGGTAAAATTAAATCAAACCAGGTCCAATCGAAGTGTTCGAATTGGTTTGGGTCAATTTTCGATTTTCAGGTCATTTTTCACTCTTTTAGGGTAACTATAAGTTCTTCAACTTATTTTCACTCCCAATTAATTCCATCATTCTTAAAATGGTGGAAATAGCCTCCACACAAAATTTTAGCTCAATCAAACTCCATTTGGTGCTCGGTTCACCTAAACCGGTCCTGTTCAATTTTATTCGATTCTGCTGTAAAATACAAATCTAATGCTATGAAAAATTTCTATAAATTATTTTAACCTTGTACGCTTCCCACTTTAAATCCTTTTAACATTATTTACTATTTTTAAAAATTCGGTCAAAGTTCCATCAAACTTCGGTTCATCCTAACCGAACTAGAGGCTAACTTCAGATGGACTTTCGGGGACCTATTTGACCTCATTTTTGCACCAAATTTTACCATTAGACTCTTGATAGTCCACAAATAAATATTAGCACTTAAAAATTTCTTAGTAATTGTTACCAATTTAAACTGTATAGTTGTCCCGAGGCCACCTATCCCGAGATTATTATGCCTCAACCATACTTAACTTCTTAATTCTACTGTAATAAGAGATACTCAGGCCATCCCTCTATATCGAAATGATATTACAAACTCCTTAGAATTCACTTAATACTGCTAACCTAGTATTTAGGCCATTACAATACTTAATTAAGATATCCCATATTCCTCGGGTTCAGATAGATTGGAGATGCCTTTGCACCAGGTAAGCTGTTTGAAAATTCTCCATATCAGCTATTATCTTCTATTTAGGGAAGCTCTGCATCCATAATTTAAATTATTTGGCCTTTTCATGCCATCTTAGTTCTAGTGGATCTTTGCATCTATAATTTAAAATTGTTGATTCTAGGTGTCTTATGTGTCCAGCAAGAGTATGTGTGAATTGAAGAATTAGGAGTAATGAATTAGGGGTTTATAAGTTAATTAATGGAGTATGACCTGAAAAATGAGGTCTGGAACATGTCATCCAAGCAAGAAATATTTGTTGAAAGAAAATATTGCAGAGTTGAGATTATTAGTAGGAAAAAAAGGACCTCCAACACTAGATATTACTTTTGACTTGCAGTTATAACTTCATGTAGTTATGTAATATAACTGAAATTTTAACTATTGTGACTTAAATATGTACCAATAAATATGCGTAACACTAGAGGAGCAAAAGGCATTGTAAAAGCTAATGGACCAGTAATGAATAATATATTACCTCTTTTTTTTATCTCTAATTGATCATTCTTGTGGTATAAAATCTTCCAATAAAGAGCTCATATTGAGGTTGCATTTTGCTTGATATGTCCTGTAATGATAGTTATATATAGAAAATTTTGTGGAGTATATGGGATTGCAATTTGGATGTGGATTGCAATTTGCAGAGCGATTTCACAATTAATGGGTTAGCGGATGAAAATTCAATATGTCTAATTTCTTACTGCTTCTCTTGTATTTTTGTCTTTTTAGCATGAATGCACAGAGAGTATGTTTTTTATGATCATGCTTTTAACTCATGCCTGATATTACATTTAGGTTGATGTTTGACCCGTATGGAAAAATAGTATATGATTACATGGGAAGTCTAAAAGATATTAAAAAGGGTAAAGTGTGCATGTATCTCTAGATTGATTCGTTTATCAATAATTTAGACATTTGACAGTGTAAATTGCACTAACATTCTCATATTGTGGGTAAAGGTGTGAACTATAGTCCCTGCAAGCAATTCGTTTAAGGAGGACTACAGTGAGTTCAACCACATTAACCTTAACTTTTTTTTTCCAATGTAACATAGACACAAGATGCAAGTTCTTCTGCTCTATTAGGTTTTTGTACACACTCAGGGTTAGTGCTTCTTGTCATCATTTCTAGCTTTAAAGTCAAGTGACTGCAATCTCTTTGCAGCTCGCATTTTTCATGCTATAAGAATTGCTGCTCGCTTGGGATTCCTCTTTTCAAGAGAAATAACTCATTTTTGAAAGAATTTGCTACCTCAATTTCATGACTTGAGAAGGTATCCAAGCTTTTATTGCTTACTCTATAGTTTTTTCTGAATTTCAATACATATCTGAGTGTTCCTGACTTAATTGTAGTGTCAAATTATCCCATGGAAGGCTTCTGCTAGAAATGAACTACATGTTAGCATAAGGTTCTACTAAAGCTTCTTTGAGGTTATTATGGAAATTTGGCCTTCTCCAAATACTTCTACCCATTCAGGTCTGCCCTTGGTCGTAGTTTAAGTTTGTAAGAGAGTTCTATTGCCGAACTAATATATAGCTCTATTTTACAGGCTGCTTATTTTGTTCATCAAGGTTTTAGGAGACGGGATAAGAGATCCAATATGCTTTTGGAAATTTTGATATATATGACTCTGATTACCTTTTCTTTTTCTAATCTATAATGTGCATACATGAATTTAAGGTAGATTAGCTTTTATTTAGATATTTTAAATGAGATGTGCATACAAGTTCATGCCAAAGCTTTTCTAGTTCTGTTCAGTGTTAGGAAACACATAATTGGTGGTTGGGAGTGGGGGGTGTCATGGGGAGTTAGCTTTTTGAAGTCAGATCTTGATTTTTTCTTTTTATTGCAAACTTTAATGTCTTAACTACCTCAACAGATGTACTCCAAATATCTATTTTTGTTCATGAAGAGGACTATCTAGTTTTATGAATATAAAGATGACTATTGCCTACCACTAATCTTTTTGTCAGTTCATTAAGGTTATATTTCATGTGTATATTATAGATGCAAGGCTGACTGTTTTGATTTATGCTATTGTATTTTTAAAGTTGCTATCTCTCTTTCTATCTCTGTCTCTTTCAAGTTGTGTTTCAAGTTAGATTATGCATTCTATTAAGTTTTATTTTATTCCACTGGCAGTTCAATGATTGAAAGTGTTCTTCTATATGCAATCTCTATTTTCCAACATGGATAAGCTTTTTGCACCTGATAGACCATACCACAGCAACTTATGGTAAGTTTTCTTTAATGAGATTCTTAGTTTAATAACCATGTTGTGTATTTAATCAAATTTTAGTAAATTTTAAGAAGACATTTCAGTAATGGCGTGATCACTCCCATCATATCACATTAAAGCAACTATATTTTGACTTTGTGTCCTTATATGTTTTCTTCTTTGACCTCTATCACTATGGCAATGCTTGGACGACTATTTTTTTAAAGTACTATCCTATGGCATCCATGATGACCTTAAAAATGCATCCATGGAGTGTGAGTGGTTATTTTCTATTATAGTTATTAGTATTTGTCTTTGATTCTAACTTTGTCAGTATTAGTATTTCTAAAATTAATTTATTATTTAATTATTAATTTATTTTTTAATTTCCTGACCTCACCAAAGGCATTGCAGATATATTGGACAATTAAGAACATTTTCATAATTGTCAAGGATGAAGTGGAGAATAGCCAAGGACCTAGTGTGACATTTGGAAAGATTTTTATTTGAGGACCATTAGAGGCTTGACATGTGGCTGGTAGGTGAAGAGCATTTATTGTGGAAATAAAGAAAAGGAAAAGAGGAGAGAGGGAAGGGAAGAAACTGTGTTCCCGTTCCTGCGCTCTTCTCCTCTTCCCATCCTCTCTCTTTTTTCTTTCTTTGTCCCATTTCTGGCTCTTCCTCTCCTAGTTGTGTGTGAGCTGGAGCTAATTTGGTAGAGTTTGGGAGCAAGATTAAAGGGGTAAGAGTTTGTTTTGGACTTGCATGTGCTTTAATCTTCTTCTCCTTCTGGTTTTGCTTTTGATTTTGGGAAGTTAGGGTTTTAGTTAAGTGACTTCTGGGTTAATTTGTGCAAGTTGTTGGTGGCAAGAAGAAGATCAAGGGCAAGGAGAAGGTTGGGTCTTAAAGATAGAGAGTTTTGAGCTGCGATTTCTAGTTTTGGGAGTTTGTTTGTCCTCATTCTCATTTCAGGTTGTGTGTGTTATATATTGTTGATTTCTGGAATTTTTGAGTGATTTGTACATGTCAATGCATGTGATTAGTTGAGTAGTGAAGTGTTTTGAAATGCTACTGTGTGGGTATTTTGCATGTTGGGTTTGAACAAAAATGGCATGAGTTAGGGTAATGTGTGTTCATGATGTTCTTGAACTGTGTTTTGGGTATTTAGTTGTATCTTCTGTTAAATTGGTGTGAATTGACAGTTTGTTGATGTTTATCAGTATGCTTTGAGTGTCTTAGAGGTAAGATTTACATGTTAATGCATGAAGGAGTGGTTTTGAATTAGTTTTAGAAACTTCGCATTTTGGCAGATTTCGGGAGTTTTGGGAAACTTTCGGGAGTGGTTTTGAATTAGTTTTAGAAACTTCACGATCATGACAGAGCTGGGTATATCCAGCTTGTCTCTCTTGGTGTGCACGAGTCATGTAGCTGTGCACGAGTTGTGCAGTTTGGCCTTGCTCTGCCAACACGTTTTGGCATGACTTTGGGCATCGCGAGTAAAAGGAGTGAGGAGTGCACGAGTCATGCACTAGTGCACGAATCGTGCAGAAGAGAGCATGAGACGTGCTCGAGAGCACGAGTCGTGCTCGAGAGCACGAGTCGTGCAATGTCGGCCTCTTCTCCTGCAGCATCCAGTCCTTCTGGCTTCTATCACGAGCACGACTCCTTGTTGCGATCGCGACAGAAATCCCTCCTGCCTGCCCTATTTTTCATCCTGTTTTCGAAAATGATCTCTTTTGGTTCACTTTGCATTGTTTCTCTCTATTGCATTGAGTATTATTATTATTCTAGTGGTGTATAATTATTGGTGTGATAGTGTTTTGGTTTTAATTCTGATATGGTTTGAGTTAGTGATTATTGCTATGCTAGTGTTTTGACTTGTGCTTTTTAGTATTGCCTAGTGACTGTTGTAGTCCGGTGTTATGACTTTTTGTTTTGGTATTGCCTAGTGCTATGTCTTGAGTGAGTGAGTAGAGCTTAATGTGTCATGGTAGTGGATAGATAAGCATGCTTATAAAGGGGTATATGAGTTCAGCTGCCTATGATGGCCGCGTTTGGGTCTTTCGGTCGACCTCCGAGATGGTCATTCTGATAGTGATAAAATGTTTTGAGACTTTGGTCTCCCTTGCTATTGATAAAACTCAGTGTAGTGTGTGATTGAGGCTCCGATCTCGCACTATTGATATTATTTGCAGTATCACCTGTAGTGTAGTGCTCCCGTATCCACAGCTAGTGAGATTCAAGCTTTTTGTCTGAGATGTTGAGTTATGTTCAATGTAGTGTATATGTTTTGATAAGTGCCTTGGGACAGTGTTTATTCATATTGTGATTCCAGTTACCTATTTATTTTCTTGATTTGGTGAATATGCTTTAATATGTCTATTTTGATTTCTGTATGTTATGTATGATATCTCGCGGTTTGCCACAATAGGTGTTTCAATATGAGTATGCATTTGTATTTTCATGACTTACTGTATTCCTATATTGTATTATTGTTTCTTTCTGTTTTTGTTCCTCCCCACTATGCGTTATCGCTTAGCACGGGTTCTCTTCCCGTGTAGGTGGCAGGATTTCGGTTCAGTTCGAGTCGCCATCTACAGGGTCGGCCACTAGGAGTTAAAGTTTTATTTTGTTATCTCCTCCTGTATTCATTGTATATGTATTCTTTTGTATAGTGGCATATGTAATTTTGTTACAAGGATCTTTATGTAATATTTTCGAATATTGTATATAAAAATATTTTGTTCATTTATATATGTTTTTTCATTTTATTGTATGCTTCCACTTAGATGTATGTATGTTTTTGCCGTGAGTGTTGGCGTAGCACTTTGTATCGTTCCAATGGGGGTATCAGGGTGTTAAATTAACGATGACATTTTTCGAAATTTCAGGGCTAAAATTAAATGTAAATGAGAAAGAAAAGGAGAAAAGAGGAAAAAAACCTAGAAATAGGGAGCTTTGATTAGAATCTAAGAAGAAGGATGCAAGAAATACAATGGAAATGAGAAGTATTTAAAGAGAGTCATGACCGATGGGCGTGCCTGGAGCGATGCACGGCTAGCCCGTTAGTCAACCTTTGACCGCCTAGTGGATTTTCTATTGCATGGTTCAAACATTTCACATGCATAAATATTTTACGTGTATTTGTGCCTTATTAATTTTGCAGGAAAACAAATTTGATGCATGCAACCATGCACTGAAGCTAGGAGGCAAAATATTTAGGGAGCATTTTAAAAATTTAAAGGAAAAAAAGGAATTCAAAATGACCGACGGGCTTGTAGGGAGTGCCCATCACTCAGTCCTTCGATAAGCAGCCCATCGATCATAAAAATCTATTTAAGCTGAGAGGTTATGCTCCTACTCAGTTTCTTTCTTCTTCTCTTTTTCTTCTCCCTTTCTTCCTCTCGCGAATTAATGGCTAGTCTTTATTTTTCTTCATTTTCTCCTTCGTTTTACACTCGTTTTGAGTGTCATTTGTGCAAAAATGATCCTCTCACCATCACACATGTCCAAGGCTAGTTTTTTAGCAGTTTTTTCGAGTTATTTTTTAGTGTATTCCGTCGACTACTAGGGTAGTTTTATCGCATTTTCCTCATTCTTTTTACTTCTTTTTATTTAAATTTTTGTTCTGAATGCATGATAGATTGGCATGCTTCAAAATGCAGGACAATTTTTGCCTATTCATTTTCTGCAAATATTAGACCTTCTACACTGACACTTAGGAAGTAAACATGAAGAAAACAAAATGAAAATGAAAAAAATAAAAAAAATAAAATAGCAGAATAGGATTTATAAATATGCCTTTGTAAGACAAATAGTTAAGGATAGAACAAGGCTGCCCTGTTGCATGCTTAGTTATTTTATGGAATAATTGCACTTGTGAAATTGTTATTGGGGCCTAAGGCCTATTCTTTTAAGTTTTTCATGCAGGAAGTTGGGCACATCCTTGCCAGGATAGTTCCAAAAATTTTTGGTTGGGCACATCCTTATCGGGATGCTGCCGAAATTTTTGTGTAGGCACATCCTAGCAGGAATGGTGCTGAAATATCTAAAAATTTTTAAACTATGCTTAGTTTACTTGCGATCATCATGCAAAATTGACTCTCTTATTTTCAGGATGCCTTCGAGGTGCAACGTTCCTTGAGAGCAACCCAAGCCTAAGGCTCCAGAGTGGATGGGCCTTAATCTTAGGGAGCGGTTTCAAGCCCTTGCACACATTCAGTTCGGCGCCAGGTGGTACATCTTTAGGCCCTTCTTCTAGCTCATGGGGATGTTGCACGAGGTGGATGCACTATTAGAGGCAATAGGGTGGACTGAGTTCCTTTTGCCTTCATTCTAGACATACTCAAAGGTTACGAGAGATTTCCTAGCGACTTTCCACTACAGGAGTTTCCAGAGATCAGAAATAGAGGAGGGGGTGATTCAGTTTCAGATCCGGGGAGACCACTTCAGTATCACCCGTCGAGTTTTTGCACAAGCCATAGGGCTCCTACATGAAAGAGATGTAGTGATACCACAGAGAGCCATCAGGAGGCAGCACTGAGAGGCCATCACCATGCCGGGGGCACCTTATGACCATGATACGACGAAGAGCACTATGCTCTCATCACATGCACTGAGGTATGTGCACAGAGTACTTTCTAGTTCCTATTTGGGTTGGGCACACCCTGGGTTGGTTAACGGGGCAGAGATCTGGAGTCTATGGGCGATGGTGACAAGCCAGCGCCTCAATATTAGCCATGAGATATTGGCTAATCTGGTGAGGCTGGGGCGAGGGACAACCCCTTCCATATGTACTGGAGGCATTATCACCAGACTGCAGTTACATTTGAGAGTTAATCCTGGGAGATTTGGGCCTCCGCTAGATGAGGATATTTATGTGGATGCAGTAATAGCTCAGATTATGGGGATGATAACACAGGTATGCGGTCATCCTGAGGAGTATAGGCTGCTCACAGTGGTGGAAACCAGATGCGTCTTTCAGGTCCCTCTACTCCAGTCAGTCAAGAACATTCTAGGAGAGCCCCAGGGGGAGAAGCAGCCTCTATAGTAGCCCCAGCCGGAGGAGGAACAGCCTCTGCAGTAGCCTTGGCCGTAGTAGGAGCAGCCTCACACCCCTTTTGACATGGATTTAGATATAGACTTGGAGGATCTGCTCCACATTCTAGCATCGCAGCGGACTCAGAGCCTCACACCACCATCACCACCGCAGGTCTGTCGCTCTGAGGCCTGCAAGGCCAGGAGGCTCCATTCGTATAGCTAGCCAAGGAATCGGAGGGCATCTACATCTACAGGTCCTCCACTATTAGAGCATCATGCAGAGCCTTCACGGCCTAGTTTGCCACCACCTTTTCAACTGGCACATCAGGACATCATTTTAGCGGTGATCACTGCCTTCGCCGCGATGGAGTAATGGATGGAGGAGAGGGATAGGGCCCTCGTCGAGCACCTAGATCGTCAGGAGAGGCTGATAGAGGATTTGAGACAGGGGTTGAGCACTTCGCAGGCAGCAGCGGCTTAAAGGATTGATTGTAACGGGCCGAATATGACCGTAGGAGTATTGAGCATGATTAGAGTAATTTAGTGAGGTTAATTAAGGATTTATAGTTTCGGATTAAATTGAAAGTGAAAGTTCGGACTTAATTGCATGAAATAAGATAGTTTAGTGACTAAAGTGTTATTTTTCCTTAATTAGTGTTAAGTGAGATTACTTAAACTAAGATGGATTAATTAGTGTTAATCATGAGTTAGTAAAAACCAAGTGTTACCTTTAAAGAATGCCACCTAGCATTAGATAGTTTATGGATTGACACCTAGCAAATACATTTAGATATATGGAATTTTGAAAGGTAGAAATTTGTCACTCTTGTTCCTTCTTGGTCGGCCATTCCATAAGGGAAAAATCTGCAATTTAGTTCCTCTCTCTTCTTCTTCATTTCTTCATCTTAGAGTTTGTAAGATTGGTTTTCAAGTAGGTTTAATTGGTTATTAAGCTAGGTCAACGTAAAGGTAAGCTTGAGATTAGCTTCTTTCTTCCTCTTGATTTGGAATTCAATTAATAGTTGTAACTCTATTTTGTGTGTGTTTATATGTTGTTTGTAAGTTGGAGAAGCTAGTAGAAGAGCCAAGGGAAAAGAGAAAGTCACTTAGTTTGTGAAGATCGAAGGAGTGCTTCAAGAGGTTTGGGATTCTATTTGTACTCTATGTATCTTTGCATGTGTGAATTATTTGGGAAAACATGGGATTTGAAGGGTTCAATAGCTCTTCTAATGAATGGGTTGAATTTGGAATAATATGTTGTATTAATGAGATCTTATTGCCAACAAAATTATGCTATGTTTGATTGTGTGCATGATGATGTGTAATTGCATAGTTATGGTTATTGAAATGCTAATTGTATGTATAATTATGAGATAGGAGTATTTTAACTAGCTGTTGATGCATGTGGTTGGTATGAATTAAGTTGATGATTTGTTGAGAGTGCATGTAAATTGAGTAGTGAGGTTAAGTGCTAATAGAGGTAAGTGGAATCGAGACTTGAAGTAGGGTTTGTGTTCTGTTGTGGGCACCACAAGAGTCGCGGGCGCGACAGATTGCTCCTCAGGACGATAAGTGTTAGATTGTGCACTGTCACGAGCGCGATAATGGGCACGAGTGTGACAATAGTGCTTGCGGTATTATATCACGTGTGTGAGCTGTGGTGCGAGCCCAACAGAAGAGTTATCCTTAATCTGTTGCGGGTGCGACAAGGGTCGCGAGCACGACACTACTGGATTTTCCAAATGTGAATCCTTTACTTTAATTCTTATGAATTATATTATATGATCTATAATTATCTTTGCATATGGGATTAATAAGTGTGCTTATGCATGTGAATAATGATGTTTGGCTCCTGAATGGCTGTATATAAAGTGATGATGAATGTATGTATATATGAACATTAAGTGAGATAATTCATTTAAAACCTATAATTGTGTAACACCCCATTTCCCACCCTAGTAGTTTGAGCCATATTGTATGCAAATGTGTTTGTGTATTTTGGCATGTGTTAATTTCTTTTATTTGAATTATATGCATGTTTTTGGGCTTAGTTAGAGTGTGGATGCTTGTTTTGGAGTTAGTGTGTGTGTTAGTGTGGTTAGACTTGGATGCGATATAGAGGATGGTTGTAGGGTGTAAATTGGTAGGTTCCACCAATGATTTGATGCCATGTGTTGAGTGAGGGTGGCTATAAAAGCCAAGGAGAGAGAAGGAGAGGCAGATGTCCTTGCCCTTTCCCATTCTATTCCTCTTCTTCATGCCATTTTCATCTTCTTCTTCTCTTTTCTTCTTCTTTCTTGATCCTCATCCCCTTTGGCTGAAATTAGTGGTGGGATTTAGCAATTCTTGAGCTTAATTGGTAAGTTTTAGTTAGATTCTTCTTCTTGTTCATCTTTTCCGTTGATTTTTGTTAGTGTGTGTTTTGAGTTAGGGTTTTTGATTGTTGTGTGGTTTTGGGTGTTCTTGATCAGAGGTACCTCCTAGAGATCCCAAGGGTAAGGAGAAGGCTAGTGGAAGTGGCGCCCTTGAGTAGGAGCAAAGGATTTCAAGGTTTTGGATTTTTATGGATTAGATGCCTTTTCTGATATTTTTCTTGAAATTATAAAGTTAAAGTTGTTTGGGTATGTTTAAATGTTATGGGTTTTTGACTAATTTGTGTTGAGATGCATTGAATGTGGTATATTAGATCAATTTATGCTTTGGATTGGAATTTTGAAGTCAAAGTGCTGGTTGTTAAATTGGAGATTTTGATTATGTTATTTCTTGATTTAAGTGTGATTATTGGTATAAAAGGTTGATTTTAGGTCATTTATGATTATTTGAATGCTTGATTTGAGCTGTGTTGAAGTTTGGTTTGATTTGGGAGGTTTCGGTGTGTTTTGGAGATGGTGGTTTTCTAAAGATTTGCTGTAGATCTGGAAAACGCGACTCTGTCGCGAGCGCAACAGAGCCCGGTGGTTTCCAACATCTCGCGGCAGCCAGTTCTATCCTGTCGAGCTTCAGCATCACGCATGCTATCGCGAGGGTGACAGAATGTGTAATGTTGAACCGTTACTGGCGGCACTGTCGCGAGCGCGACAGAAACTGATCTGCTTCTTTTCGCGCGAGCTCTAGGCCTATCGCGAGCGCAACGCTCAGGGAGCTTTGCCACTATTGCGAGTGCGACGATTTCTATTTTCAAAATGGGAATTATTTTGTGCTATCGATATTTATTTTTTCGGACTTGCGATACTTTTAGACTTATGCATGGATAATTTTATGAACAATATGAATATGATCTGATGATTGATGCATGGCCTGCAAGAGACAATTAGTGGATAGTTAGACATGCCTAATAGAGTTCAGTAGCTACAGCCCCAATGTGTTCCGGACCCTGATAAGCTCCTCGTTTGAATCCTCGCGATCCTTAATGTGCATGGATCTTGTTTAAGATCCTCCAGTGTGAAAATGTTTTCAACGAGAAAATAAAGATGTTGCTTTTCGATTGGGTACCCCAATGTGTTCACTCGTTATCCGCTATTGTGAGTCAGCAGGCGTTTTGTTGTTAGTTTTGTTGTGATTATAAGCATGAGAAATCAGTTGATATATGAATTGAATATGAGCTCTTCAATACAATTGAATGTGATTAAGCTATGATTTATTTATATGTGTTATGAGCATGTGCCATTTTGGATGTGTTTTGCCTTAACGACCATTATGAATGGCCGTTCATATTATTGTGTTTTCCCCACTAAGCGTTATCGCTTAGCACGGGTGTTTCATCCGTGCAGGTGCGGAAGGTTTTGTGCTTTTGGGGGAGTCTCCGCTGGTCCAGCCAACACAGAAGGGTTGAAGTGTTAGGACTTAGTTTTCTAATTAAGCTTCTTTGTGTAACCTTTTGGGCTCTTATTGTATTTATTCTTTTATAAGGCTTCTGCTAGATATTTTGGAAAATGGAATTTTTGTAATATCAGTTTATGTATAGAATATTTTGTAATGACTCCTTTTGGTATCAATGAATGATCTTTCGGTCCTTAAGTTTTTATTTTTCACTGTTTTCTGTATATTTTGGATGTGTATTTTGTATTGCTTTGTTTTGTGGCACCCTTGCTCGTACGACTTCTCACTCCCTACAAGATGAGTTCTCCTACGTATGGGTAAGGGGTGCTACAAATTGAGTCATGGATAGATAAGCATGCTTATAAGGGTTAGTGTTCACAGTTGCTAGTGTTGGTACCTAATCGGTAGCTAGTGTTTTGAGATTTTCATATCTCTTGTGTTAATATTGCTCTTCCCTATAAATTAGTGATCGGTACCCGAGTGGTATCTAGTGTACTCGTTGTCCACTACTGTGTTGGTTCACGCTATACTAAGTTGTTATTGTACTGATTGTCCATAAAATACTGTGTTATGTGATATAATTGCCACGCTATAGAGCTACTTCTGGTATCATTGTATATTACTGATTTATTGATATGAACTATGGAATTAATGAATATCTTTTTACCATTTAATATTAGTGTATGTTGCTATTGTTTGTTAATACATGAATTATATGTAGTGGATTATTGTATGCTTTCATCCCTACTAAGCCTTATCGCTTAGTACGGGTGTTTATCTCCCGTGTAGGATTATTGCTTGGAGCTGTGTTTTGAGTGGAACATCTGCAGGCCAATAGGAGAAGTTTCCAGTGAGATCTTCTAGTTAGGTTATTCTTTTGTAATGTAAGGTTCATGTTCTAAATAGGTTATTCTCGACTAAACATGAATTAATTTATCATAATTAATCCGTTTTATCGTTTTATTTGCTTTATTGATAATTTATTGTATAAAAAAAGAAATTAAAAAGTGAAGATCTTTGTTTTTAATTGATTTTTCCATTTTTTTGAGGTCTGGAGTTAACCGACGTGCGGAAGGCCTCACTGACGACCATCATAGGGAATTGCTTTTGCCTGTTGGTCACCCCAGGAATGGCCGTCGCTCGAGCGATCTGGCCGTCCCTAGGCCTCTTTCCTTCCTCTCTTTGTTATTCTTTTATTCTTTTTTTTTTAATCCTTGTTCCTATTCATTTTAGGTCATTCATTTTCTCATTTTAATTATTTGTTTTACCTCCGATATTTCCTTTTATTATCATTATTTTATTTTATTTTTCCACTAACGGGTTATTTGTATTTTTGTGAGTTTCTTTATTTTCATAAATATCGGATGTAAAAAAAAAGGAACCAACTAGGATGACTCAAGGATTTTTCATTTCTTATACCCTATTTTTTATTAGTTTATTCTTCTCAATTCTTATTCATTTGTAAATGTTATTTCCATTCGTTAATATAAAAAGTGGCAAAAGTTTTTCTACAAATGAACAAAGTTTTCATTAAATAAACCAGGACCAATGTCCTAATTTTCACCCCAAACAAAATTGTCACATTAACATCATTCTTTTTAAGCATACATGTGAGGTCCAATGTCTTCATCACTAATAATTCTCCCATCTTATTTATGATTTATATTTCATTTACAGTGGGCGTTGTATTCTGTCCCTAGTTTTATTGTAAATTAATGCCTTTTTGGCTACTTTATTTTAATCTTATCTTATTTACAGCTTTCATTAGGTGATTGATCCCGCTTTAATAACTGCATTAAACTGTTTGAGAAAAGGAACATAATTTTAATTTCAAAACTCTCTTATAACTTTAATCGAGATATGGATAAGAGTAAAGTCCCAAACTCTCTGTAGTCTTAGGCTTCACGAGATTAAATGAACCTTTCCAATGTTCTGTTGGGAAGGGAATTCAAAAATATCTCCTGTTGCCAAAAATAGACTAACATGCGTCGTCTTAGGCTTTGTGAGATTAGATGAACCATTTTCAAAGTTTCATCGGAATGGGAATTCTAAAATATCTCTCGCTGCCTAAAATAGACTAATATGCATCGTCTTAGGCTTTACGAGATTAGATGAATCATTTCTAATGTTTTATTGGAATGGGAATTCCAAAATATCTCTCGTTGCCCAAAATAGACTCGCACGTTTTGTCTTAGGCTCAATGAGGCTAGATGACCTTTCCCAATGTTATATTGGGTGGCGACTCCAAAACACCTCTTATTGCCCAAAATAGATGCCTTTGTAATACCTTACAAGTTCCACGAACCTCTCTCGAAATCCCTAAAAGCAGGTTTTCGAGGCCCATGGGGTTCGGCGCTTATAACAGTGGCGACTCTACTGGGAACACTTATATGCCAGTGTTTGGATGGCAACAATCATATGCCATATAGATCGATTACGGTTTTCAAAATAGCCCGGAGGCGACAATTATCTTCTAGTGATCCCGTCAGCGACAATCATAGGTTGACACTTGGATGGCGACAATCATATGCCATACAGATCAACTGTAGTCCGCAAAACGAGCGATGGCAACAATCATAAGCCGACACTAACAACCATAAGCCGACACTTGGATGGCGAAATCATATGCCATATAGATCAACTATATTATGTAAAATGAGCGATGGCGACAATCATATGCCTATTACTCGACGGCAACAATCATAAGCCGACATTTGGATGGCGTAGATCATATGACTTATAGATCAACTATAATCCGCAAAACGAGCGGTGGCGAAAATCATATGCCTACTGCTCAATGGCAATAATCACATGCTGAAGTCCCGAAGGTGACAATCATATGCCAGACGGATAGGTTGTAGTCTACAGAATGAGTCATAGCGCCAATCATATGCTCACTATAACACCCCCTACCTATACATAAGGGAGCTCACCCACACGAGAGAGTGAGACCCTGTGTAGATGAGGGTGTCACCAAAAATGAACCACAAACATACATATAAATAATGAAATAAACAGAATAAATTAAAACATTTTACATCTGAAAGAACAGGCTCAAAACTGCCAGCCAAAATCTCAAATCTCCAACATTGCTATAACTGAATATTCATTAAAAAATATATATATATAGAAGTACAAAATCTGTCTTTACAACTTTACAAGATATACAGCTGGAGGATTACAACAATAAAAAGAAACTACAAGATTATACAAAAAGATACAATAAACAAAACATGTATCTCTGCAAAAAGCTCTCCTACTGCGTTGGCCTAGACTGCTGCTGACCTTCCAGAAACTCCACAGCTTTCGCACCTGCACGGATAGAACACCCATGCTAAGTGATAACGCTTAGTGGGGAAGCAAAAGATGAATGATGATTCACAATGGCCGTTAAGGCAAAACACATGCATATGTCATAACCATATCACAATTCCATTTGAATATAATAACGTTATATCATGCACTGCATTCACAAGGGTTCCATAACATATACTCATTAATATAATGAGATCTCATTCATATAAGAATCACATATATGCCTGCAAACTCTTAGCAACGGATAATGAGTGAACGCATTTGTACCCGTGGGTATGGTCAAAAGCAATTTCTTTATTTTCATCCCAAAAACATTTTCACATTGAGGATCTTAAACAAGATCCGAACACATAAAGGATCACGAGGACCCAAATGGTGACCTTATCAAGGTCCAAAACACATTGGGGCTAGAGCTAATAGAACTCTTTAGGCATGCCTAGCTATCCACTAACTTGACTCTTGCAGGCCATGCATAATACAACACATATAACATATATATTGAAGTACATAAAAGATCATACACAATTGCATTTGCATATAAAAATTAAGCAACCCTACCAACTAACATAAAAAGAAACAGAAAAGCAAAGCAGGGGACTGTCACGCTCATGACGGGTGTCGCGTCCGTGACAGAGGTGAAACTCACCTACTGCTGTGCTCACAATAGCCCTCATGCTCGCACGAAGAACAGCTGGCAGGCCTCTATCGCACTCGCGACATGGGTCACGCTTGTGATAGAGGGCGGGGAGGTTACTATCGCTTTTGTGTGCATAGGCATGCTTGTAACGACAATCAGTCGGGCAGAACCGAACTCACTATTGTGCCCGTGACAGGAGCCCTTCTCTACAGGAGCTCAGATAACCGGGCTCTTTCGCGCTCGTGACAGAGTCAATTTTCAGCTCCCTCAGTCGAGAATCTGCAGAAATACATACCCAAAAACCAACCCAAGTTGCAATGGACTCATCAAAGTTCAACACAAAGACTATAAAGCATTCAATATACAATAAACAACATAAAACCCATGTTTCATTCAAATTTCCATACATTAATACATTTAAATGGGCAATCAAAATCAAGAGTTTATCAAATCCAGAAATTTCTGCCAAAAACATACCAAATCCATACCTAAACTCCATCCTACTATCAATTTAACAAATTTCACTTCAAATCGTCATCACATACTTCAATTAAACACACTTGTACACATTACTATCTCAATTTTTGACTAATCAAAATATAAATTCAAGAATTAAAATGCAAATTCACTAAATACCAAACCCTGGATTTCCAAAACTCCTTAAGCTCAAAGGGATCAAGGAGCTTAGCTTCCACCAGCAACATCTTTCCCTTTGGGATCTCTAGGAAGAGCCTCTGAATCAAAATCCATCCCAAAAACACAACAATCAATTAAAACCCATTCCAGCCACCACAAACCACTCACACACACACAACTACCGAGAAAAAAAAAAGGGAAGAAGAAGAACAAGAAGAGCATAAACCTACTGAATTAGCTCATGAGTTGTCATATCCCACCAAAGAACCACTTGAGAAAGCTTAGGGCAAAAGAGAAGATGAAGAAGAATAAAATGGGAAGAGGAAACGGGAGAAGGGCAGATTTTGCTTTCTCTCATTTTCTCTCTCCAAGGTTTTTATAACCCCTCATTTCTTTCTCTTTCTCTTGCCATGTGTCATATAGTCCATGGTGGGTTTCGGCAAAAATTCTTCTAGTCCTTCAACCCTCCTCAAACCACATAACTAACTCCACAAATAAATAATACTACTAAAATATGCCCTTAAATATAACAACTTATGCAATCAACTCCATAAATAAAATACCACATCTAGTAATGCATACGAAATTGCTCATAGTTACTAGGGTGGAAATCGGGTTGTTACAACACCCCCATCCTTAAAAGAATTTTATCCTCGAAATTCTCACCTTAGCTGAATAACTGCGGATATTGAGACCTCATCGCTGACTCTGGTTTCCAAGTTGCTTCTTCCTCTCCATGGTGTTGCCACAGTACCTTAACCAAAGGAATTTGCTTATTCCTGAGCTGTCTCATTTTCGAAGTAAAAATAGCTTTCGGTTCCTCATCATAAGAATAATCTAGCTGAACCTACACCTCTTGAATTGATAGCACATGAGACATATCCGATCTATACCGGTGAAGCATCCAGACATGGAACATGTCGTGCAACTTCGATAACTCCATTGGCAAAGCTAACCTATAGGTAACTGGACCAATCGTATCCAAAATCTCAAACGATCTTATAAACCTTGGGCTTAACTTCCCTTTCTTATCGACCCGAAGAATCTTATACCATGGTGACCCTTTCAAAAACACCTTGTCTCCGACATCAAACTGAATGTCTTTATGATTTCTGTTTAGCTGCCTTTAAACTCTGTTGAACCACTCTAATCTTCTTTTCGGTATCTCTAACCAATTTCGAACCCATAAAAGAGCGTTCAGTTAATTCAGTCCAAAAAACTAGAGTCCTACACTTCCTTCCATACAAAGCTCATACGGTAACATTCCAAAGCTCATATGCTGACATTCCAATGCTCACCTGACGACTGTTATTATATGCAAACTCCATCAATGACACATATTTGTCCCAACTTCCTGAAAAGTCCAAAGTACAACCCCGAACCATATCCTCTAGAATTAGAATAACCCTCTCTGACTAACCCTCTGTCTGAGGATGAAAAGCAGTACTGAAATTCATTTGAGTACCCAAGGCTGGTTGCAACTCTTTTTAAAACATTGATGTAAACCTCAGATCCCCATCTGATATAATCGATAGTGGAATTCCATACAATATGACTACCTCATTAACATAAATTTTAGCCAACCTATCCATTGAATAATCAAGCCGAACCGATAGAAAGTGAGCCGACTTTGTCAGCCGATCAATTATAACCCAAACCGAATCTTGCTTCCTCCGAGTCAACGACAAACCTGTCACAAAATCCATCATTATATCATCCCACTTCCATTGAGGAATAGGTAAAGGGTTGAGCAACTCAGATAGAACTTGGTGCTCAGCCTTTACTTGCTGACAGGTCAGGCACCTGGAAATAAAATCCACAATATCCCTCTTCATCTCGGGCAACTAGTAAAATTGCTTCAGATCACGGTACATCTTTTCACTTCCAGGATGCATAGTGAAAACTATAGTGTGTACCTCAAACAAAAGCTTTCTCTTCAACTCATCATCATCAGACGATTTCTGTAACTTAGCATCCCATCCTTAACAGAAAAGTCAATCTGATTCCCACTCTGAGCTACTTGTATCATTTGTTGCAATTTCGAGTCATTTCTCTGAGCATCAACAATCAACTGCTTCAGAGAAGGCCTAGCTTTTAACTGGGTAATCAAAGCTCCTTCTGAATCGAACCTCCACTTAAAATGTCGCAATGCCAGAGTCGAAATTGACTTCCAACTTAATGCATTCGCAACCATATTTGCCTTTCCCGGGTGATAGTCCAAAATATAATAATAGTCCTTGAATAGCTACAACCACCGACGTTGCCTCAAATTCAACTCTTTCTGCATGAGGAGATATTTCAAACTCTTGTGGTCCATGAAAATCCTGCGTGTCTCCCCATACAGATAATGATGCCAAATCTTAAGAGCAAAAACCACAGCAGCTAATTCCATGTCGTGTATCGGATAATTCTGCTCATGAGGCTTCAATTGTCGGGACGTATAGGCTACCACTTTACCATCCTGCATCAGAACACAACCAAGTCCAACACCTGAAGTATCACTATACAGGGTATACTCTTTAATCGAGGTAGGTTGAGTAAGTATAGGAGCCTCAACCAATAAACCTTTCAACTAATTAAAACTTGCTTGACATTGGTCGAACCAAACAAATTTCACCCCTTTCCGAAGAAGCCTAGTCATTGGTACAGATAACTGAAAATCCTTTCACAAACCGCCTATAATATTCGGCTAAACCCATAAAATTCCTTACCTCCGACACATTTATTGGCGGCTGCAAATTCACAATAGCCTCTACTTTTGATGGATCAACCCGAATACCCTCAAAAGAAACAATGTGGCCCAAAAAGGACAACTCCCTTAGCCAAAAATCACACTTGCTGAGCTTCGAAAATAAATGGTGATCCCTCAAAACCTAAAGCACAATCCGAAGATGCTCTTCGGGCGCACGCTCATTCTTTGAGCATACTAAAATATCATTAATAAATACCACAACAAATTGATCGAGATATAGCCTAAACACTCTGTTCATCAAATCCATAAAAGCTATTGGTACATTCGTCAACCCAAACGACATCACAAAAAACTCATAATGGCCATATCGCGTCCGGAAAGCAGTTTTAGCCACATCTGAATCTTTAACTCAAAGCTGGTAATAACCGGACCGCAAGTCTGTAACCCCCCCCCCCAACTCTAAAACATAGCACTACTGTAACACCCCAATACCCCTTGGGAGGATATCGGAGCACCACGCGAAAACACACACACATATATGTACTATAGCGAAAGCAATAACAATAAAAATATAAGAATATTTTTGGGCCAAACATATGCTATTAATAAATAATAATATACACACTACAAAATAGTCTTATGTACAAAAACATTACCGATAATATTTACATATAAAGACTATACTTCCTATTTACATAATGATGTTACTCAAAGCATCAGAAACTCTATCTTATACAAAAGATCTTAAATAAGCTCCTAGTGGCCATGACCACAGATGCAAGCTCTCTAGTACCATCCGGTAAACCTACATAGGAAAAACACCCGTGCTAAGCGATAATGCTTAGTGGGGATTAACAGAAGCAAAAGACTTCGAATGAAGTCACAAATATATCACATGCATATCAATAGTCATGTCATATACAAATAATCATATACACAACCTTGTAACAGATAACATTCACTATAATCAGTTCCACATGCAAATATCCTAGCAATATGGCAAAATAATATCGATATCATGTCATGCTATATTCATGTATATCTATACGAATCTCTATACATATACAAGTCTCCACTACACTTCTTGTACACTACAGACCATACAGTAGCCTAAGAAACACGATAAAACATAAAGTAGCCTGAAAAAAACGATAAAATATAAAGTAGCCTAAGAACACAACAAAACATAAAGTAGCATGAATTCTCATTAATTGTGGATACGGGTACTATATCTGAAATACTGATAAACAGTATTAACGGTAGAGACCTAACTCTAAATTGAATACACTAAGTATTCGCTGGTGGACACAATTAAGATCAACGGAGCAGCCGCACTCTGTCCCTTTATAAGCATGCTTATCTATCCACTACTATGACCGTTTAGGCTCGAACAAGAACTCTACAAACCGAATCATATACATTGCATGTACTCTAATGTTCATCCAAAACACTATACACTATTTACGTATTAACTAAGCAAACCATGTGCCTGCATATACCCTATGCATATACTCACATGTAGCAATATAATATCAACAAATCTTTGCACTACACACTACTAATTAATCAATGCACACTCCATTATACATGTTCATAGACTCCATACATGATCCATATCACATGCTATGTCATGTTCAACAATTAAGAAGCAAGTATACATGTAACTCCATTATTAAACTCTCATGCCTTAGCATCATTTACATATAATTTCAATTGACAACCACTCATATACTCATTTCATAAGGTTAGATATGAGTTGGATAAGCTATAGGAACTTGCAATGAAGTTCGGGTGCATTTCGGGAAGAGAAACACTCAAAATATGCAAAGAAGGGGATGGGCACGGTGGCAACCACTTGGTTGTGACCATGAGGTCCAAAAATATTCAATTCGGCCTTTCTTGTCATTGGACACAGTGGCAACCACTTGGTTGTGACCGTGACATACAAAAAATAGCAAAACAGAAGCGAAAACTCAAGACTGCTTCACTACTCTGTTTTGTACAGCCTAAACCAACATCTAAACCTCATTTTTAGGGACAACTCTCTTCTTAACAATTTTTCCCTAGGATTTTAGGAATCAAATGAAATAAATTACAGGTCAATATAACATCTATAACTTAATATATGAGTTAAACAACCTATACTGTTCTAGTAACCCGACCCAAGCAGAGACACTTCGGTTTTGATCAATTTTTGGGGTCTTAGAGGAAGCATTTGCTCAAGGTCATTTCTGAGACTTTTATAGAAATGGAATTCATGGTTCTATTGGCTCAACACTAACTGAATTTAGGGGTCTAAAACTCTACTTATGAAAAAAATATTACACGGAGGTCAGATGAAAAAGAACATAATTCCCCAAAATCATACCTTTCACACAAAAACTATATGGAAATCACCTAACATCCAAACTCATGCAAAATGATCAAATTACATAATCATAAACATATATAAATACATATAACATAAGAATACTGCAAGCAATTAAAATAAACGAAGTCAAAATCGCACACGATCCTGACCTTTCGGTAGCTCGTTCTTTGCTCTCTATTCGATTTCGATCTTCTCCTTGCCTTTATCCAACTTCTTGTCCACAGCTTCAACAAATCATACAAAACAATCCAAGAATCAATCCTTTAATTTCACTTTAAATCAAATACTCAAACCAAGTAGAAGAAGAAGACCATCAAAAATAAAATATCACTACTTACCTTCCCAAGAACCAACTTTACCCTCATACACTCTCTTCAAACCAATCCAAGTAACTCTCTCTTAAGGAGCAAACAAAAGAAGAAGGAAAGAAAGGGAAAGAAGCACGGAAAAACCAAGAGCAAGAAAGGAAAGAAGAACAAATGACCAAAAGCAGAAAATGAAAAGGAATAGCAAGAATTGGCCGGTCAACCCAAATCAAAGCCAATCCCTCACATTAATGCTCACCTATAAGCCTTTAATGCCACTAACCATCATAAATACATTAATTTACTTAAAATAAAACTCATGCCAAATGTCCACTCCCTACAATGCCACATGTCAAAGCCCTTACTCACAGTCCCAAGCTGCCACGTGTCAATCTCCTACGATGCCACATGTCAAAATCCCAAATCAAAGTCTCTTAAAATGCACTTAAGCTGACATTCCGCTGGAGGGTTCTCTCACGCTCGCGATGCTTATCGTGCCTGCGATAGAACTCTCACACACTATAAACTCTCTTCTTCTCAAGCCTCCCTTGTACCTCCAAAACGTTATAACCTTAAACACTTACAAATTCATCTTATCCTGACAAAACATTATCAAAACTACTAGGGTACTTTCGGGGTGTTATAACTATAGTGAGCGGAGGGTGCTACCAGACAAAGACACTCACTAGCACAATAGAAAATAGTGTAATAAAATTTTTAAAATCAGAACCTCAACGGCATCCACATCCCAAACTTATGAAGCCATCACATTACCATTCACACTAACATATTACATCTCCACACAAAAGCCACAAAAATATAACTTAATTACAACCCAAAAATCAATAACACTTCCTATAAAACTTCTACTGACTTGTTGGCCAAAGTCACAGCGGACACCACGAACTAAACTTCAATCTCCTAACCTGCACGAAGAAACACCCGTGCTAAGCGATAACGCTTAGTGGGGCTAAACAAATAAAAACCAGCTACTCACAGCGGCTGTTAAATACAAATACATGCATAAGCAGTATATATACATAAGCATAAAGGAATACCGGCTAAAGTTATCACGAATTCATAATTATTCTCATACGAAAACTTAAGCAATTTCACGCGCTTATGCATTTTATAGACCATAACTAGAAATGCTTTATTACTTTTTAACCACAAATACATTATACGTACTCATCATTTGTTTAAATCACTTAATTAACCATATTAATAGCGATATCTCATAGTTTACCAAAAATGCATTTTACTAGTTAGAAAATATTGAGTCTTATCAAATGCAACTATTACGAATATTTCCAAAATCATACCGATTACAATATTGTTACTTAAGTCAAAACATTACATTGTTCACAGCTTAACAAAAACACTTAAGTCTTCAGATTTAGTTCGGGCTTGAAATAAATATTCCAAGCCTCCTTCGTATCCCTATGGTTGGGGAATGCGAACCACGTAGTTTTAAAAAAAACCATTAAATACACATATTCCATAATTAATCCTAAGTCATTCTATAATTCCAGTTATTTACATCATGCTTACCATTCTATTTTCCTTACTTACTAATCGACACATAATTACCTTATTCATTGCAAACCAACAAACAATGCACATAAATTCCTTACCAGCATACTTATATTACTTACCCCGGGCTAAGGTCCAGATGGTAGATAACATTTAACATACCTGTATTCTCATTTTAAACATATAAACGAATACATATACAATTCATTTTCAAAGAATTCATATAGGCAATCATACTCATAACTTTTGCACAGATTAATGACATGCATTTTTCACATACAAATTCTTATGCAGTCAGTATTCATTCATACTCGGCTATTTGAATAAACGTTATTTGTTACATCTCTTTTAATTTTACTGGCATTAGATTCAGATACAAAAGCATTCAGGTACCCAAAGATACCATACAATTCCACATGGTGTCCATAAAGGATCCAGAACATATGAGTGCGTAAAGCACAAGCTCAGACAATATATATATATATCAACAAGCACATTCAATGCTCATTCACATATCTTTTTGCCGAACATCAAAGAATTTGTCATTTCCTTCACATTCTTTTATTCCTTTAATTGCCTACTAAGTAAAAGGGGTTGATAAACGAGTGAACAGAACACATTGGGGGTACCCGAGGGTACAATTGAAAAGCAACATCTTTATTTTCTCATCGAAATGTTTTCACATTGGGTGATCTTAAACAAGATCCATACACATTAAGGATCGCGAGGACCCAAACGAGGACCTGATCAGGGTCCATAACGCATTGGTGCTGCAGCTAACAGAACTCTATAGGAATGCCTATCTATCCACTTATTTGACTATCGAAGGCTAATTATTAAACAATACCTCATACTTATCACACAAGAAATTTAAATATATCTCAAGGTGGTAAATGCTTCAATTCGATATCTGTTATTAGAAAATATTTCAAATAGATAAAGACTAAAAGTAATAACGTATTCAAACTAGGCATATACGACAACATTCAAACTATTCAATTTTTAAAACAGGGGACTTTTACGCGGCGGTATGATCAAAGCTTACCGCCATGTAAGGCCTTTCACACGGTGGTAAGGTAAAACCTTACCGCCGTGTAGCCTTCCGAGCTAAACCCCAACCGCAATAGAATGCATTTACACGGCGGTATGACTAAACCTTACCGCCGTGTAAAAATTCACCAAAGCAGTTCTTCAGAACAGAATAGATTTACATGGCGGTATGACTAATACATACCCCCGTGTAACCCACGGGCAAGCATAACTCAACCCAGAAATACGATCACATGATGGTAAGGTTTTTCTTACCGCCGTGTGACTCATCACAGGAAATTCATGTTATACACTCCCCAAACTTAAACCCAACTATACACCATATTCAAATTATGTTCACAAAACTCAACACTATCAAATTAAAGCTCCTAATTAACATCTCAAGCAACTTAATTCATTAATTTTGCCAAAATTATACCAAAAATCAAAATTTCCTCATATCCTCACATTAACAACTTTCACTTCAATTCATCATCTTTCCTTAATTCAATTCAAAAAAAATTCAACTCGAAGTTAACAATTTTCATGCAAACATACACATAGTCATTCTCAATTTCATCAATTACTAGAAATTCACATCCTAACTCAATATGATTTGAAATACAAAATTCCCAAACCTCAACTCATTTGCTCCAAAAAAAGCTTTCTTGGCTGCTCTTGCTCCCAAACCCATCCAAGGTCTTTCTTATCCAAAAGCATCATCAAACACACACATATATATACAAAACATAAATCTAGGTCAAAAACCTAATCAAGAAGGAAAGGAAAAATCAAAGCTTATAACTCACCTTACCTTAACAAATCTTCACTTAAATCTCTTCAACTAACAAACTTCATTATTTAAATCTTGAGTTTTGATCTGAGGGAGAGCAAATGGTGTTGGAGCACAAGGGAAAAAGAAGAAGGAGAATAAGAAAGCAAAAGGGGAAAAGAACGGGGAGAACAAGAGGGGAGAGCATATTTTTTTTGCCCTCTCTCTCCTTCTCTCTCTTCTTTTATACCCCTTCCAATCTCTTGCCACATGTCACCTTGCCATTGGTTCAATCTAGATATTTATGTCAAATTCTCCTTTCAATCCTTCAACTCTCATAACCTCATGCACTGAGATTTATAACTTAATAATCCTTCACATTGGCCCACATAATTAATTTTATTCTTTCAATCAAGTCCTAATTCCATACTACACAATTTTACCATTGGCCACACTTGCCGAAACTTTTTCATTAATTCTTAAATTGTTCATTCGATACACCCAACACTACAACTTGCATAACCTTGGTCACCACTTATCCTCAATATGCCCAAATCCTTTTAGGGTACATTTCGAGTTGTTACAATTCTTCCCTCCTAAAAGAATTTCATCCTCGAAATTCACTTAAATCAGAAAGATCCGAAGACTATACTCAAATTCACTATCGTTCTCACTGATCATTTCTATATCATCACATAACACTTACGTTCTACACTTATAACACATACCTTTTTCTTATTTCAATACACTTTACGTTTAACATATTTATTTGCTATTACTTATTCTCATTACTATACTCTCAAATCACTTCTTTTGAATTGAGATGACTATACAAATCATAACTTTTTCTTATCCATAACTAAACTCAAACTCATAGAAATTGACTTAAATAAACCTCATACTTATCTTCTCATTCTCTTTGGTCCAAATTGATCATATTCATCAGAACAAACATTACTTTCACTACCAATCAGAAACCAAAGCACATACACTTCATATATAAACCATTTAACTTACAATATTTTGCTACACGATTCCTTAATACTTCTAAAACATCCGGCACACATGCTACTTTCTTTACTAATAATACTCATATCTTACTCCAAAAATCTCTTCACATTCATTTATGCAAAAATTCAAAAATACTCTTTCTACTCAACTCTAACTATATACACAATACATTCTCCTTACAACTACTATGCTCTTAGTTCACATACCTAATCCTAATATCAAATACTCAATGTATGCCCTATCAGCTTTTTCTCCATCAAAAACACATTCACAAATGCTTTTCATGTGTGATCAAAGGATGATGATTCAATAAGGATGTGATGATTCATGTATGCAAGATGATGCAGAAATGCAATTAATGCTATAATAATGAACTTTTCCCATCCCCATGGTTCAATATGCTTATGTTCAAAAAATTTCTTGGAGATAGCTGACAGGCATATAGATCATTACCATATTCTTACAAAATCCAAATACTCCTCCTTTCAAAACACCAAAGGTCTATTCCCACAAAGATATCCATTTATCAATACACTTCAAGGAATTCTACGAAACCTTCTCCTAAAACCAACTAATATCATACAGAATCCTAATAGAATCTCTAATAACTCATCTAACAAACACATTCCAAATTGCACACACACATAACAATCCATAACAGGCAGATTGTGGCCTACCGAGCCAACACTTAACTAAACACTTTATGAAATCGGAAGGTTCCCTTTCCCAAAACATACCTGAAAGACAAGGTCATCCGCTTTGGCCAATGCTAACTATACAGACACACTTTAAAATACCCGGTTAACCAAAACCGACTAAACTGGTGCTCTGATACCACTAAATGTAACACCCCAACTCTCACACATAGCACTATGGTGAGCGAAGGGTGCTACCGAACGAAGACATCCACTAGCACAACAGAAAACAGAGTAATAAAATTTCTAAACTCAGAACCTCAACGGCATCCACATCCCAAACTTATGAAGCTAGCACATTACCATTCACACTAACATATTACATCTCCACACAAAAGCCAGAAAAATAAAACTTAATTACAACCCAAAAATGAATAACACTTTTTTATAAAACTTCTACCGACTTGTTGGCCAAAGTCACAGTGGATTGCATGAACTAAACTTCGATCTCCTAACCTTCACGGAGAAACACTCGTGCTAAGCGATAACGCTTAGTGGCACTAAACAAATAATAACCAGCTACTCACAGTGGTTGTTAAAGACAAACACATGCATAAACAATATATATACATAAGCATAAAGGAATACCGGCTAAAGTTATCACGAATTCATATCATTATTCTCATACGAAAACTTAAGCAATTTGACGAGCATATGCATTTTATAGACCATAACCAGAAATGCTTTATTACTCTTTAACCACAAATACATTATACGTACTCATCATTTGTCTAAATCACTTAATTAACGATATTAATAGCTATATCTCATAGTTTACCAAAAATACATTTTACTAGTTAGAAAATATTGAGTCATATCAAATGCCACTATTACGAATATTTCCAAAATCATACCGATTACAAAAAAGTTACTTAAGTCAAAACATTACATTATTCACAACTAAACAAAAACACTTAAATCTTCAGATTTGGTTCGGGCTTGAAATAAATATTCCAAGATTCCTACGTATCCCTATGGTTGGGAATCAGAACCACGTAGTTCTCCAGAAAATAATTAAATACACATATTCCAGAATTAATCCTAACTCGTTCTATAATTCTAGTTATTTACATTATGCTTACCACTCTATTTTCCTTACTTACTAATCGACACATAATTACCATATTCATTGCAAACCAACAAACAATGCACATAAATTCCTTACCGGCATGCTTACATTAGTTACCCCAGGCTAAGGTCTAGAAGGTAGATAACATTTAACATACCTGTATTCTCATTTTAAACATATAAACGAATACATATACAATTCATTTACAAATAATTCATATAGGCAATCATACTCATAACTTTTGAACAGATTAATGACATGCATTTTCCACATACAAATTCTTATGCATTCAGTATTCATTCATACTTGCCTATTTGAATAAACGTTATTTGTTACGTCTCTTTTTATTTTACTAGCATTAGATTCAGATACAAAAGCATTCAGGTACCCGAAGATACCACACAATTCCACATGGTGTCCATAAAGGATCCAAAACATGTGAGTGCGTAAAGCACAAGCTTAGACAATATATATATATATATATATATCAACAAACACATTCAATGCTCATTCACATATCTTTTTGCCAAACATCAAAGAACTTGTCATTTCCTTCACATTCTTTTATTCCTTTAATTGCCTGCTAAGTCAAAGGGGCTGATAAACGAGTGAACAGAACACATTGGCGGTACCCGATGATACAATCGAAAAGCAACATCTTTATTTTCTCATCAAAATGTTTTCACATTAGGGGATCTTAAACAAGATCCATAGACATTGAGCATCGCGAGGACCCAAACAGGGACTTAATTAGGGTCCAGAACACATTGATGCTACAGCTAACAGAACTCTATAGGCACGCCTATCTATCCACTTATTTGACTATCACAGGCTAATCATTAAACAATATCTCGTACTTATTAAACAAGAAATTTAAACATATCTCAAGGTGGTAAATGCTTCAATTCGATATCTGATATTAGAATATAACTCAAATAGATAAAGACTAAAAGTAATAACGTACTCAAACTAGGCATATAACACAACATTCAAACTTTTTAATTTTTAAAACAGGGGACTTTTACATGGTTGTATGATCAAAGCTTACCACCGTGTAAGGCCTTTCACATGGTGGTAAGGTCAAACCTTACCGTTGTGTAGCCTTCCAAGCAAAACCCCAACTAAAATGGAATGCATTTACATGGGGGTATGACTAAACCTTACCGCCGTGTAAAAATACACCAAACCAGTTCTTCAGAACAGAATTGATTCACATAGCGGTATGACTAATCCATACCCCCGTGTAACCCACGGGCAAGCAAAACTCAACCCAAATATATGATCACACGGTGGTAAGGCTTTTCTTACCGCCATGTGACTCATCAAAAACCCTGGAAATTCATGTTGTACACTCCCCAAACTTAAACCCAACTATACACCATATTCAAATTATGTTCACAAAATTCAACACTATCAAATTAAAGGTCCTAATTAACATCTCAAGGAACTTAATTCATTAATTTAGACAAAATTATACCAAAAATCACAATTTCCTCATATCCTCACATTAACAACTTTCACTTCAATTCATCATCTTTCCTTAATTCAATTTAAAAAAAATTCAAAGTTAACAATTTTCATGCAAACATACACATAGTCATGCTCAATTTCATAAATTACTAGAAATTCACATCTTAACTCAATATGATTTGAAATACAAAATTCCCAAATCTCAACTCATTTGCTCCAACAAAAGCTTCCTTGGCTGCTCTTGTTCGCAAACCCATCCAAGGTCTTTCTGATCCAAAAGTCACATCAAACACACACATATATATACAAAACATAAATCTAGGTCAAAAACCTAATTAAGATGGAAAGGAGAAATCAAAGCTTATAACTCACCTTACTTTAACAAATCTTCACTTAAATCTCTTGAACTAACAAACTTCATTACGTAAATCTTGAGTTGTGATCTGAGGGAGGGCAAATGGTGTTGGAGCACAAGGGAAAACAAAGAAGGAGAAGAAGAAAGGCAAAGGGGAAAAGAACGGGGAGAACGAGAGCGGAGAGAAGATTTTTTTTTGCCCTCTCTCTCCTTGTCTCTCTTCTTTTATACCTCTTCAAATCTCTTGCCACATGTCACCTTGCTATTGGTCAAATCTAGATTTTATGTCAAATTCTCCTTTCTATCCTTCAACTCTCAAAGCCTCATGCACTAAGATTTATAACTTAATAATCCATCACATTGGCCCACTTAATTAATTTTATTCTTTCAATCAAGTCCTAATTCCATACTACACAATTTTACCATTGGCCGCACTTGCTGAAACTTTTACATTAATTCTTAAATTGTCCATTTGATACACCCAACACTACAACTTGCATAACCTTGGTCACCACTTATCCTCAATATGCCCAAATCCTTGTAGGTTACATTTTGGGTTGTTACAAAGTCAATCTTAGAAAAGACTCCAGCACCTCTCAAAAGATCAAAAAGGTCCTCAATCCTATGCAATTGATAGTTGTTTTTCACAATGACCTTATTTATCTGACGGCAATCAATGCACATTCTTAGTGTCTCATATTTCTTCTTAACAAATAAAACTGGAGCACCCCACGGAGATACACTAGGTCTAATAAAGCTTTTATCAAATAGCTTCTGTAATTGAGTTTTAAGCTCTCTCAATTTCACAGGAGCCCTTCGATAAGGTGCTTTAGAAAAAGGTGCAGTACCCAGCATAATCTCTATGGATAGCTCTACCTCTATCTCTAGAGGTAAACCGGGCAACTCTCTTGGAAAAACATCTTCAAACTCTCTAACCACAGGAATATCTTGGATTCTTACCTGACTTTGCCTAGAATCTAGCACTACAGCCAAAAATGCTTCACACCCTTGCTCATACAACACTTAGCTTGCATAGCTGAAATAACATTATGCAGAGAACCATAACCCAATCCTCTCACAATAACAGAAGACTGATCTCCATTCCAAAGTACCACTATCTTCCTATGGCAATCCACAACAGCCCGATGCTTAAACAGCCAATCCATTCCCAAAATTAGATCAAACTTACGGAAAGGCAAATCAATTAGATCAAGTGGAAATTCTAAACCCTGAACCATTAGAGGACAATTCCTATACACCCTACCCATGTGGACACTACGCCCTAAATGTAATGGCCGCAATATCGGGTTAGCCATAAATAGTATTTCCTGATCGTGATAGTGCACCCGGGGCAGAAATTGCACCTAGAGGCAAAAAATATTTTATTTGAACATCGGAAAATACTAGTCATGGTGAGTCCAATGGTAAAATTTGGAGTGAAAATGAGTTTAAATAGATCCTCAAAAGTCAAAAATAAGAAAAGCTCTAGATCGTATTTAGGGACCCTAGTTTGACCAAAATTTGATTGGGCCTCCAAAAATAGTAAATGACCTCCAAATATTATTTTAAGGGTATAGACAAGCTTATAATAATATTTAAAAATTTTTGGAAAAGAAAAATTAATTTTACGGTAACACTGGAAATTACTGAATCGGACCGGTTAAAGTGAACTAGTCCCGAAAATGGATTCCGACTGGGCTAAAATTTTTTTGTGGAGGCTTAATTTATTATTTGGGGAATTTTGGAACTGATTTGGAGTGAATTCGAGGTCAAGAAGGTGGAGAAATAAATTGGGTTTAGTTAATGGGCTATAAATTAAAAATGGGCTTAAATTTGGGCCCAGCCCAAAAATCAGGCTCTTTAAGGGCTGGACAATCAGAATTTGAGGGAGAATTCCAAAAAATTTCAGCCCTCTCCAGTCCCTCTCTTGGCCGAATCCTTTCTTTCCATTTTCTCTCCACCATTCTTCATTTTTCCTTCAATTTCTCTCCAAATTTAAGTCTCTATAATATAATTCAGCCCCTCTCCAACATTATTGTAGTCTCTAATCTCCAAATTGAGTAGAAGAATTGGGAAATTTCAAGGTTACAAAGGTTAGGGTTCAAATTGAGGTAAGAGGAATTGAAGCTTTTTAATTTATTTAATGGTTCTAATAGGTTAATTAGAGTGTGTAGAGTGTAATTATGTAGTTATATTGTGGTTAGAAGGCATGGTTTTAATGGAAATTTAATGTTAAATTTCGGCCACCAATAGGTAATAAAGAAGGCGAAGGAGTTTCAAGAGGAAAAAGCAAAGAGAAGGAAGCTTTAGAGGAGTAAAGCAAGGAATTAAGGTGAGTGGTTACAAATTCTGACCACTTTCATTGTTTTAGGGTGAATTTAGGTTATTTTTAAATAGTAACTATGTAAAATATGTGTGTATAATTGAAATAAATGTTATAATTATGACTTAGGATGTTAGAAATGATAAATTGAATGGTTAAATGAGGAAGAAAAAAATATAGGGTAGTAAACTTTAGGTAGCCGAATAGTATATCAAAGGGAATAAGGGTATACTTTAGGTATATTTGTGAAATAAAGATGTATACATGTGATTTACTGTATAAAATAATGTAATGAATAATAAAGGAATAAAAATATAGTATAGAGAATGGACTTGTAAGGTTGGCCGAATGGTAAAGGTAGGAGGTTTAAGGTATAATCTTGCTAATTGTTAAAAATAAGTGCGTAATATGAAAATAGGATAAAAATTGAGTGTATGAGAATTTATATAGAATTTATTGAACATAAATGAATATTTTAGAATAAATTAGTATAATATGTTTATATTAAAAATCAAGTTAAATGTGTATTTAGTTGAAAGTATGACATGAAATGAATATAGAATAAAAATTAAGGGTATGGTAATTTATTTAGAATTTATTGAGTAAAAATGAATATTTTAGAATAAATTAGTATATTATGTTTATAATGGGGATGAAGTTAAATGTAATATCCCAAAAATGGCCTAGTTGATATTGCATGTTTAACTGGACATTTAAAGGGTAATTTTGTAATTGTGTAAGTTAATTGGAGTTTAATTAAGGATTTATAAGAGTTTTGTTGAGGACAAAAAGAAAAGAAAGAAAGTCAAAAAAGTTGAATAAGGGGTCCAATGAGAGATGGACATGTGCATGGTAGGTGGGAACAATTAAAGGGATTTGAAAGGGAGAAGAGAGAGGGAAGGCAGAAAGTTTTGCTTCTCGTGGAAGCCATAATTTCCTCTTCTTTCTTGCTTTGCCGTTCTCTCACTCCCTCATCTCTCTCATTTTTCTGCTCTCTACTCTTTCCTACATATTTCTTCACATTTGAGCTAGGGTTTTGTGATCAAGAGTGGTTTTTCCAAGAGGTAAGTAGCTAGAATTTTATATGAGGTTGCTTCATCTTCTTCTTCCTCTTCTTCCTTTGGGTTGATTATGGTTATATGGTTTTGATTACATGGGTTAATTGGGTTTTGTTTTGGTTGGATTGTGCAAGAATCTTAAGAGAGGAGAAAAGACAAAGGAAAAGGAAAGGTGGTATCTTGAAGATAGTGGATTGAGCTCCATTTCAGGGGTGGGAGCTTTGTGTGTGAATATGTTTGTTTGTGAGTTGTGTGTCCCTTTCTCTTCGGATCATTGTGTGAAATGTAAATATCTGTCTTTGATACAAGTAAATGCATGAGTTTAGTGGATTAGTGTACATGGGTTGAGATATTAGAGTTATAATGCTTTGTATGTCAACTTTAAAGGATATGAATTTGCACATGAGATGGATTTCTAGGTTTTGCAACCTCTGAATATGTTGTTTAGATGTGTGTTAATATTGTGTAATTTGAGTTGTTATGGTTATAAGCACGTTTTGAAGGCATTGGAGGTAAGTTTTTACATGATTTTGCGTAATATTTGGTTGTGGGTAAAGATTGGACATTTGTTTCTACAAGCTTAGTTTTCTGCATTTTTCCTGAGAATAGGAAAACCCGATCCTGTCGAGAGTGCGATAGAACTAGGTCTTCCATTCTCTCATAGAAGAATCTGATCAGCTTGCAATTCTTCATGACACGTGAAGTTTTTCACGAGTCGTGAAGAATAGCCCATTTGAGAAGAGCCGCTTGGCAAGAGATTCTTCATGACACGTGAAGTCCTTCATGAGTCGTGAAGCAGAGATCGCTCGGCTTGCGATTCTTCACGACACGTGAAATCCTTCACGAGTCGTGAATAAAAGGCCATTCGGCATGGGCCCGCTAGGCATAAGCCCCGTTCGGCTATAGTGCTCCGCTCGACTGATTGTGCACGACACAGAGAGAAGTGGACGACTCGACAGATTGAGCACGTCTCGTCTGATTGTGGACGACTCGGCAAATGGAGAACGACTCGTGCTTCCTTTGCTACTGTCGCGAGCGCGACAGTAACCCATATGCCCGCCTACCCTATTTTTCGAAAATAGTTTTCAAATCTCTTTTTGCATGGGTTTTACTACTGCATGGTACCTGACTTGTGTTAGACTGGTTTTATATTATGATGTCTTTAATTATAAGTTATATGTTCATGATTAATAATTTTATATATATGATATAAATTCATATGATTTTATATGTATACGGATTACTTGATTTTTAGTTACATGTTCATATTGAGATCTGTATATGAATTATATGTCTCTGAAATTAGTCAGTATACATGTATATAGGAATTATGTGATTATACTTGAATTATTTATCTATCATATGATAATAATACTAGAACATAATTGACTTGTTATTTTGAGCCTAATGGTCACAGTAGTGGATAGATAAGCGCTTATCAAGGGTTAGTGTGTATGTGCAGCTGCTATATGTTACATGTTAGCCCCGTTTGGGTCATATAAGTCGACCCCATTCGGGTCTATATGAAAAGAGACTTCGGTCTCCAGTATACATGATTATATATGATTCTAGACTTATGTCTCTACATGCTTGGATACTGTGTGCTATCAGTATCATTAGTAGCCGTATCCACTAGGTAGTGAATAATCAGGCTCTTACATGAAACTTTTACAAGAGGCTTTTATATGTGGCTATTAGGTATGGCTATTATATGTGATCCCAGTGATATGGATATGGATATATGTTACATGATTATGGATATGTATTTGAATATGATAAGACATGATGTGATCCTTGTAAATGCATATGAATAGTTTATATGAGTATGAGTGGAATATTGTTTACATGTTTGATTGCTTTGGATCAGTTTACAAGTTGACATTGTGGTTATTTGTATATGCATATCTATGTTGTTTTGTTCCTCCCCTCTAAGCATTATTGCTTAGCTCGAGTTGTTTTCCCGTGTAGGTGGCAGGTACAATTTGGAGTCGGACATCTGCAGGTCGGCCACTAGAAGTCTATAGATGGAGTTTATTTTGTCTTCTGCTTATTTTTGTGTATATGGATTTTGGTTTTGGCAAAGTAATTTTGTAAAAGCACGATTTTGTCTATGTATATGTTAAATGTTTACAAATATTTTTGTAAAATGATATGATCATGTATTGATTTGTTATCTTTCGATTAAATGTATTTTTTTTATCTTATCTTAATCGAGTATATGTATATGTATTTGAGTTTGTATATGTATTTGTGCGCGTAGCGCTCCGGTATCCTTCCAAAGGGGATATCGGGGTGTTACATTAAATGTATAGTTTTAATGAAATTTTGATATGGATGATTATGTTATTAAATAAGTAGTGGAATAAAGATGATTTAGTAAGAAAATAATGAAAATTATAAAGGTGGTTTTGTTGGCATAATGGTATATTATAATGAAGTAATGTAAAAATTTATTTATTCTTACCCTTAGTAATAGTCTAGTAGTTAAATCTAGTTCATGATATAATTGGCTAGCCATAGGGATAGTAAAACCATAATGTGAGCCATGGCGACTTACTTTTAGTAGGCCAATGGCGGCCTATAAATGAATGAATGTTTAAAATGTCAAATAAAATGGAATGTAAATGTATTAGTGATCCTACGGGGTCACTTTGGAATGATGTGAATCTGTGGGGTCCACATCCCGCATATCCGGTTCGGAGATTTCTACTAGACCGATACTAGGGGCAAAATAGTAAAAATGAAGAAAATTAACTGAACCCGAACTAATGTGTGAAATAGGACTAAAATGAAATAAATTATATAGTTTTAGGGGCTAATTGGTGAAAATAATGTTAATATGGTAAATATATAGCTAAAGTAAAGGAAAAATAGTTTAATTGGTGAGAATATTTAATTAAATACTTAATTGAGGATTAAAATGTAATTAGCCATGAAAATAGAAAAAAAATGAAGAATAAATAATAAATTATAGGTTAAATAATTATTTAAATTAAGAAATTAGAATAATTAATATCAATTTGATATAATTTAATGGAATAAATTAGTAAAGTAGGAAGAAATTGAAAGTTAAATAGATAATTAAGTAAGTTTTTATATAAACAATGACTTAGTATTAATAAGATAAAGTATTAATATGAGAAATTGTAATTGATTAAGCAAATAAGTTGGTTTATTAGTAAATGGCAGTAATAGAATTAAATGATGATAATAATAATAATAATAATAATAATAATAATAATAATAATAGTAGTAGTAGTAGTAGTAGTAGTAGTAGTAGTAGTAGTAGTAGTAGTAGTAGTAATAATAATAATAATAATAATATAATTATGTAGTGAATAAATTAACTAATGAGTTTATAAGTAAATTAAATGATAAATACTATTGGGAGTTAATTGGATAATATTAAAGTTTATATTGGTTAGAAATTACAATTTAAATATTTTAGCATTAACTAAATACTAAATAGATAGATGGAAATTTTTAGAATTTTAACCACCACTGAGTATAATTAATGCTCAGCACGTTGTTTTTATTGACTACGTGTAGGTACAAGCTAGGTGTGGGAGCAAGCATACGACTTTTTGGAAGCTATCAGGACTAACCTTGTATGGACAATTTCAGTAGATTTTTTGTATATGGCATGTATATATTTATAAACAAATATTGTAAATTATGGGTATGTATTTATGGTGTGTAATGGACTTTACTACTTAGTGAATATTATGAGACTGTTTGCGGCTGATGGATTATGAGAATTATTGTATTCTGTTGTTGTGCCCATGTGGGCTATAGTTTGTTGATTATGCAGGTTTGGGTAGGTTACTATTATAGCCGTCATACTGCCGAAATTTTTATAGACTGGTATAATAAACTAGACAGTTATAGGTCAGCGGCTAAGCATAATAAGTTACAATTACAATGGTTAAGTATAAGGATTAATAAGAAATTAATTGTTCCATAAGTTGCATATTGATTATGTGATAATAGTTCACATGCTTGCCTATATTGATAGCATATTTGGTAACTATTAAAATAACTATACGTACATTAGGAAAGTTATAAGGGTGTTACACTAAAGGACTGGTCACACAAATCTCATAGTCTAACTGATCAACATCAAGCAACTTAGCATACACATTATCAGAACACAAGTATGAGTGTGTGGATCTACGGTCTATTAGAACATATAACTCAGTGTCACAGAGTAGAAATTTACCTTTAATCACTTTAGGTGCATCCTGCTCTTCCTGAGCTCTCATTGCGTATGCCCTCGCTGGTACCACCTGAGGACGGTCCACTGACTTAGATGAAGCTCCCTCTATAGGCCGACCACTACGACCTCTACCCCTAGCTCTACCCCGGCTAGCTTGAGGGGCATTAGATCCAACTCTACTATCTTCTTGTTAGTCCTGGCTATTCTCACTCAACTTAGGGTAGTTGGCCAGAAAATGATCCGTGCTTTCGCATCGGAAACAACCCCTAGTCAGCTAATGGCACTGGCCCTTATAGCGCTTACCACAGTGAGAGCACTCGGGTACAACTTCACTCCTGGCACCCTGTGACGTGCGCCGAACCAAAAGCCAGCTTTTAGGGCTTTCGAGAGAGGTTCATGAAAACTTGTAAGAGATTTACAAGGGTGTCTATGTTGGGCAACAAGGAGGTTTCTTGGAGTTGCCACCCAATAGAACATTGGGAAAGGTAGTTTAGCCTCAGTGAGCCTAAGACAGCGCATATGCATCCATTTTTTGCAAGCCTGAGATAGTTTGGAGGCCCCAACCTAATAGAACATCGGGATGGTCCTCTAATCTCGTGGAGCCTAGGATTATGCAAATTGGGCCTTTTTGGGGCAACCAGAGATATTTTGGAGACCCCGCCCCAATGAAATATTGAGATGGTGCTCTAATCTCATTGAGCCTAAGCCAGTGCATATACATCCATTTTGGGCAAGCCTAAGATATTTTGGTGGCACCACCCCAATAGAACATCGAAATGGTCCTCTAACCTCGTAGAGCCTAAGATTATGCGAATTGGGCCTTTTTGGGTGATAAGAGATATTTTAGAGACTCCATCCCAATTAAACATTGAGATGGTCCTCTAACCTCATTGGGCCTAAGAGCAGAGAAGGTTCGGGACTTCCCATTTATTCATTACTTGATATAAAGTTATAATTAAGTTTTGAATTTAAAGTTTCATCCTATTTCTCATTCAATTTAATGCAATTAATTAAAATGCAAGTTCGCCATACAAGGGAAATGGTAAATAGGAGCAAAATTAATATAAAGTTTATGAAAATATATTACAACAAAACAAGGGGCGAAATACAACCCCCATTGTAAATAGCATGCAAGTCATACATAAATCGGAATATTCGTTAAGGATGATGACATTGGTGCTCACATGCATACGTGCGAAAAACGATTTTGGAATGTCAATGTTGTTTGATAAAAAATAGGACATTGGTCATTAATCAATTTATTAATGAAAATCCCAAATTCATCACTATAACTATTAAACCATTTTTATGTTAGCGGAATAATAAAAATAATATCTATAATAATAATGCATAAGATAAAAAAGGGATAAGGGTAAAAGAATGAACCCGAGTGAAGATTCTCAGATTATTGCAGCGTCCTCCATTTAATCTAACCCTAAATCAACCAAATAAATCAATGAAACTCACAAAAACAAAAATGATGTTAGTGCCACCATTAGCCCAAAATAATAGACAAAAATTGAATTATGAAAAAGAACCCATGAATAATGACCAAAAACATAGTAAGAAAATAAGTGGTGGAAGAAAAGGAGGAAAGGGAGAAGGAAAGGCCCAGGGACGGCCCATGGCGAGCGAGCGACGGGCATCCCTGGGTTGATTGACGGGTGGAGGTAGAAACCCGCGATGACCCGTCGCTTGGGTGAGCGACAGGCATCGGTGGATCCTCTGCCCGTTGGTCACTCCAGATCCAAAATAAACAACAACTAAAATAGAAAATTATTTTAGTTTAAATAAAATAAGATTTTACGTGTAAAATCAGAATAAAATTATTAAACGCGAAGAAAATCGATCCAGAATGTTTACCCTCATAATATTACCTTTAAAGGCGAATGTCGCGTGGTTTCCTTGCTCGAATTCTACAAGAATTAATCCATGATGTGTGATTTTCTGAAGATTTTTGGATTACAAAAATCGTGTTTCGAAAACAAATCAAGAAAAGAAAATTATATTTTTCTTTCTCGATATTTTGATAGCAGTTTTTAATGCTAAAATGGTTGGATCTGATAGAAATGAATTAATGTCGTTCCCTCTGATTTGCTTAAAATGGAAGAATATTTGATAACAATTTTCGAAAAATGAAAGCAAGAAAACTTTGTAGGAAAATTTTCTGTAGGAATTGCTAAATATTCTTTTTTGATCTAAAACCGCTCCTCCCGAACAATGAATCTCCATCCCCTATTTATAGGTTTTGGAAAATTATTCAAATAATTTCAAATTTTGAATTTAAATTTGAAAAAGATTTCTGAAATCAAAATCAAAATCGAATGATTTGCAGAATATTCTCAAAATCAAATTTAAGATTTAAAAATATTTGAAAAGATATAAGGAATAATTGGAAATCTTGAAATATATTTAGAAGATATCCAAAAAATCTGGAAAATCCCGCCCAAATAACGACAGATCTTCGACCGACAGGCATCACTAGACAACAGACGGGCATCTGTGAAGGGGGTATCCGCAGTCTTTTGCGCGACGAGCCATTTGCGAGGGACAAAATCCGAGAGACGGCTGTCTCTCGCGACATGCGGGCGTTTCTCGCATGAGCGACGAGCGTCGGTCGACTCGAGAGATGACCTCCTCGAGTGAGCAATAGCCGGCATTCGTTGTGAGAGTCGGGTCCCTAACGCGAGCGACGGACGTCGCTCCCTGCGAGAGATGGGTCCTTCCCGCATGAGGGACAGGCACCGCTCAAGCGAGGAGAGATCCATCCAGTGACGAGCGCCCCCTCCACCGACAGTTTACCCGTCCGTGGAGCAAAATCCATTTTTCAAAATATGAAATCTTTCGGACTCCCCAAAATCTCCTGTTTTCGAGAAAAATCCACAATCCTTATAAAACCGGAGAATGAAAACTTCACAACTTTCATCCATTTGTCTGAAAGTAGACATTAAGATCTTCATTGGGTAACTCTGATCTGGACTGCCTCAATACCCGTTGTCTACAGTTGCCCCCAATTTTTGGGAAACTAGTACACTAGTGTCTAGATGAGCCAAAATTTAGAGAAGAAAGGAAGAAATGCGTACCTGAGGTAGTCCTTACCTTCTTGATGTTGCGTTGAAGCATGCCACAGAGTAGTAGAGTATTCTACAACGACTCCTCGGCCATTAACTTTTCCACGTTCACCTGGCGGACCTCGTCTCGGCTCGCATGGTGTATGTGTGTCATGAGAGGAAGTGTTATCCAACTGCAACCCACCAGCAATTTGTTCTATTGCATGTGTACCGCTAGCCTCGTGTCGGCTTGCACGGTGCCTAAATGTCATGAAAGGTAGTGTTATCCAACTACAACCCACTTGCGATCTACGCTATCGCATGCGTACTGCTAGCCTCGTGTCCGCTTGCACGGTGTCTGAATCTCATGAAAGGTAGTGTTATCCAACTACAACCCTATTGCGATATGTTCTATCGCATGTGTCCCGCTGGACTCGTCTCGGCTTGCACGGTCTGATCTTGTTAACCGCTATCCGGTCTGTAAGATATGATTTTTGGTTTGCCTACCCTTATCCCATCTGAAAGGTCTGATTTATGATTTGCCGACCACCATCCGATTGGCAAAGTATGACTATCGACCATCTTCGGATCGACGTGATGTCATGTTCCTGTGGTTATAAAAGATTTTTATCAATTCATTGTGAATCAATTTATTTTGTGATCTTTTAAACGATCCTTTATGTTGCCATTTATTTCCTTTTTCTTACTTATTCGTGTTATCAAACGCTCAAAAATGTAAATAAGATGTTAGTGACAAGGAAAATATACAAAACAAAATGTAAATTTAACAAAATCTAAATGTGAGCTTTCATTAACAAAAATATAAGTTTTGTACAACGCATATACAAATACAATCCAGTAGACTCTCTGAACAGGCTATAGAGGGAAATAATCTAAGGGCTCCTCCCGGTCCTCCTCGTCATCCGACACATGCACTAGCTAGCTGCGGGACGAAGATGTAGATGGCCCGGCTCTGGAAGTGGAAGGCCTGTTGGGAGGTGCTGAGGGTCTAACCTCTAGCTGAAAACGAGGAGAGATAACTACCGGTGCAGATGGTGGCAATCTTATCATCGGAGTGGCTTGCTGGAACTGGACCTGGGCATATCCATCATGGAAAGGCTGAGCACAAACCCGAGGAACTCCAAGGTGTCTCTGACTATGCCACCCAGCTCTATAAAGGCTCTTGATAGTCTCAAACTCTGATCCCTGGCCGCATCTGTGATGCACCCCAGCCTAGTCTCCGTCTGCTGTCTGAACTCTTTGATGAACTCGGAGATAGGTGGTATGGCACCCTCTAATACCTCTACACTGAACCTGAGGGCGCTGACAGACTCGTCCACCATCTGAATAGCTGTGTTGACCCTCTGAGCTGCAGCATCATGGGAGGCAATCAAACTCTACATTAGCTCCTCAATGAGCCTCCCTTGATCCTCTATGACTCTCTTCTGCTGGCCTAGCCGCTCCAGTATAAACCCGATTTTGCTCCTCGTATCGACCAATCTGCTCTAGAAGGTCCCTATCTCTCTCTTCCTGTCTGTGCTCTATGGAGGCGAGTATAGAAGTCATAGGTGCTACTATATCCAGCTGGGCTGGCTAGGGCGATGGTGATGGTGCAGGAGGTACCAGCTCTGTCATCTGCTCTAGAGGCGATGTCGTGGAGGTAGATGTCCCCGGGTGCCCTGCCTTACTATAAGTGTAACAGCCGCATATCACCCTAGGAGAATGTATGTCAAATTGTATGATTTGGGTGTGATGAGATTCAAAAATCTAGAATTTGTGTGTGTTAAATAGGGACCTAATTGCATTAATAATTTGATTAAAGTGACTAAAATATTTAGGTTAAATTGTTGTTAATTGATGGACTTACATTACTTAAGTGATGGAGTAGTGGGCTTAAGATATAGAGTTGGGCTTTGGGATTGGATTAGAAGTATAATGCTCTAGGCCAGGTTATTTAGGGTTGAGATATTAGGCCAAGACCAGGATTATTGAGATTTAGGCCTTGTAAGGGAGCCCATGAACAAAAATCTGTTAGTGGCCACCTAAGACCTTGCATGGTGGATTGAGAAAGATAGTGGTTGGCTGTATGGGGCGGCAACCATTCCCCTCTTTTCCCTTTTGTCTCATTTCTACTCATCTCATTTCTCTCTCACGTTTTCCCTCTTCCATTCTCTCTCAAATTTCTGTGTTTTTCCTCAACCTTTTCTACTATTTCACTCCTTCATTGTTGCTTGATTATTGAATTAGAATTCAGCTTTATTAATGGGTTAGAACGGGGTTGTTAGTGAGAGTTTCATCTTAGAAAGGTAAGTGGGTTAGCTACCTCAAAATTCTTCTTCTCCTCTCTATTTTAGTATTTTGGTATTTTAGTACTTTGGTATTGGGGTTTAACTGCCCGCATTTTTATGATCATGGTCTGTTGTAGGGGAAGAGCGTAAGAAGGACAAAGGGAAGGCTAAAGTGGGTAAGCCAAGTACTAAGTGAATTTGGCTAGGAGCTAAGGAGTAGAGGTTTGAGAACATGTGTTTTTGTATATAATAATTGTGCATGTAATTATGATTACTGTGGGAGGATAATAAATTGCTTTATCTCGATGCCATGCTTGCATGCTAGGAATTGTAGTTATAAATCTCTATTGAATGATGGGAATGTTTGAAATAAGGCAACTAGTACATGTATGAATGTGGCTGAGGCTTGTTGGAATGAGTTTAAGAATGGAATAAGTGAGTTCATCTATGTGTGGATAAATTGAGGAAAGAATGCTTGAGATTTTGTTGATAAATCTTGTTTATTACTGCTTTTATGTAATATTTATTTTGTTAAGGTGAAAACAAGCATGAGCAAAGTTCATGTATGCATTAAATGGGAAGTATATGTATGTTGAAATGATTTTGGATTGCAATTGATTTCTAAAGTAGCTAAGTTTTCATATAAAAACTGGGTTGAATGAGTTACACGGTGGTATGGAATGGGCCATACCCCCGTGTAATTCTATTCTGCCCTTTTAAAATCAAGTGTGAGATTTTACACGGCGGTAAGGAGTGACCATACCGCCGTGTAAATGTCCTCTATTTTCAAAGGTGTTTTTGAGCGACTTTCTACAATGCAGTATGATTTGATCATACCCCCGTGTAGGGTGTCTTACATAGCGATAAGACATTGTCATACTGTCGTGTAAAACGCTTTTGTTTTGACAAATTTAAGACTTTGATTTTTATCTCTTTTTCCATTCCAATTGAACTTATTTTGCCTTAAACCTTATTAAATATCATCTTAGCTATCTATTGATGATTTACATGGATATGAATTGAATCTAATTGTAAACTTGTGACTATGAATATACAAGCATGAGGATTATAGTGATGAATTTCTTGTATATATATATATGCTCATGCGATATCCTATCTATGCCTAATGATAGAATTGTGATGTGAATAACAATGAATGCGAACTATGTAATGAAATATAATGGGATAATTCTATAATGTCATAATGCCATAACAAGTATAATAATCAATTAATACCTTAGCCTGCAAGTCAAGTAGTGGATAGATAGGCATGCCTATAGGGTCTAATGCTGCAGCCAAATGCGTTTGATTCCCATGAAATCAAAATGTGATAAGAATCCTTACTGGATTCTTCAATGCGTAACTATATGTGAATGTGAAATGTTTGGCGCCCTCGTGTACCAATGCGATAATGTGAATATATTGACTTAAATTAATGTACTCTCGAGTACAAATGCGATACCCGATTATCCGCGTCTTTGATATGCAGGAAAGACTTAAATAACAAAAGAAACTAATGTATGAACATGTTTATATATATGATGATGCTGTGTAGATATCTATATATATATATATATATATTTTCCTATATGAGTAGGTATTCATGATGCAACTTTATATGATATTATTAACGACAAGCATATTTCCTAATCATGCATTGATAAAACATGTGTTATTGTGACGCCCAATCCCTAACGTTAGACTAGCTCAGCTAATCTTAGTTAGAGAAGGACGCACGCACACAACAGAACACACAATAAATTCAGAACAATAAAATTTCATCATCTACAAGCATAACTCATGCATCACATGCTAACTACTTATAGTGCATATTCCATAGCCACACATTCATGATTATCAGATTATTACATGCCTTCATATACCTGATACACATTTCGATTATACAAAAAGCTTATACAAAAAAAAGATCCCAAAATATCAACCCAAAACCTACACTTTCTACTTCCTACTGTTGACCGTAAAAAATGCGGGGACGTCCTCCAGTCACCTCTCGTCCGTACCTGCACGGATTAGAGTAAATCCATGCTAAGCGATAACACTTAGTGGGGAACACATAACGAATAATTATCACACAACTAGGGTTATCATACATTGCATGCCAATAATCAAGCTTAGTTAAAGATCATCTCATCAAATACCACTCCATACATATTGTGGTTCAACACTATATTCAATCATAAAGCATCAATCGCGAGTTCACATATTCACATTGCTTACCATATTATTTCACAATCATTTCCACTTATTAATTAGTCGAATAGCCTGCAATTCAATGACGCGGATAACGGGTATCGTATTGGTACCATTCAGGTACTAGAATCTCATCGAGATTACTTTTACGCATTGGTACCCTCAGGTACTTAAAATCATTCCACATATAATAAAATCCAGCAAGGATTATTCGCATTGTTTTCGCATTATGATTCCCTTGGAATCAGACACATTTAATGCATGGGGCTGCAGTACTTGACCCTATAGGCATGCCTAACTATCCACTACTTAACTCGCAGGCTTAAATTGTTAACATTTATTCATTTCACATTAAACACATTTCGCATCACATATGTTGTTGTCCAACATCACATTCGCTTCATACATTTGCAATAGCACACAGCTATTTACTTCACTTATATACTCATAGTATTTCCAATCCCTTTCTTTCATAGTTAATAATCACATATATGATTGCATTCAAAAGTCATCACGTTTATGCAAATATACATTACTTTATACTCACATAACACTTACTCATAATGTCCTTCATTACAGCTTAAAGCCTTGCCCTTCAGAAGTCCAAACACATTAGGATTATATTGCCAAAATAGGGTAGGTCACGGTCACAATGAATTTCATTGTCACCGTGACATATTGAAGTTCAAAACAGAATCAAAACTGGGGACAGGTCACAGTCACAATCAATTTCATTGTCACAAGCACACACACTCACTCACTCACCAACTCTCCTCTTCACTCACGGAAAGAAGAAGAAGAACATAATCAAAGTACAGAAAAGAGAGAGAGAGGAACTGAACCACACTCACCTCTCAACTCCCTAAACATTTGCATGCATAAGTGGAGGTGGCATCCTCACAATGAGCCACACGGAACCCACTTCAGAAAACCTGCCTCCACCAACTATTTCTTACTTTATTTTATTCTTAATTAACCCTCCATTAAACTAATTAATCAGCCTTTAACTCATGCTTATTACAATCATATATAATTACCATTTAATCCCTTAACTAATCTTCTTTCTTTCAATTAACTCCTGCCTTCATTTCAATCTAGTCCAAAACTCACATTCAATTCACACACACATGCCAATTTAAGTTAGTTCTTTTAGGGTACAAGTCCGGCCATGACAGTTATAACTATTAGTAGGTTAAAATTTGTAATAGTGTACTACCTATGATGATGATTCAAGCATGGGATATGTGTATCTTGAAAGGTGAATGATTCCATTTACTTTATGTTTAAACAATGATTATTAATGTTCTACGCATTTGTGCATAAATATTGCTGTTGCTATGCTTTTGTTCTCCACTAAGCAATTTCGCTTAGCACGGGTTTCTATCTGTGTAGGTTCGTCAGTGCAGTGATGTGAAGGACACCCCCACATTTTGGATTGATCAACACATAGGGCCTTTATTGCTAGCATAGGATTTTGGTAATACTTTTGTCAAGGCATGTAACTAATGAATTTATGATGGCATGTAATAACTATTATATAACTCAGACTTGGATGTATGTAATCGGACTGTATGGTTTATGTATGCCATATAGATGCCTTCTGCTGTATGTGAACTGTAACACCCCGAAATACACCCTAGAAGGATTTGTGTATTTCTGGGGATTTTGATGATCGAAATTGTGTGATGTGATGGTCGAAGTGATTGAGTAGTAGGAAAAGATATGATCAGAATTAAGAAAAATGGAGCCAAGGGTAATTTGGTCATTTTGCAAATATGGATTTGATTAAATCGAATAAATAATTACGAGGGCTAATTTATGAAAATGGAGTAATATTAGACAGAATGTGTGTGAGATGTGGTGTCAGGTGTGCTGAAAGGACGAACTCGGTATTAGTGCAAAAGTTTCGGCAAGTGCGGCCGATTGCAAATTTGTAAGGTATTAATTTAGGACTTAATTGAAGGGGATAAGATTTAATTGTGGGCCAAGGTAAAATTATATTTATGTATTATGTGAAGGAAGGATTAAAAAGGAGTTAAGGGACCAAAAAGGGGAATTATCAAAAAAATCTATTGAGGGCCAATAGGAAGAGGACATGTGGCATTTCAGATAGGTTTGACTTAATTAAGAGAGAGTGAGAGCAGATTTTTGCTCATTCCCCTCTCCTTCTTCACGTTTTGCCTTTCTCCTCTTCCTTTGCTCTTCTTCTTCATCTCACGCCAGCCCCTCTCTCTCTTCTTGCAAGCCCAAGTTGTGTATAATGGATTGTAGCTCAAGTACTTTTATGAGAGATTAGAGATAGAAGGGTAAGTTATAACTTTTGATTTCTGCAATTATTCTTTGGTTAATTAGAAATCTTAAGTAATATTATGTGTTTTGATGAGGAAATTGGAATAATAAAACTGAAGAGAGAGTATGGAACCAAGAAGAGCAACCATTGAAGCTAAGGGAGCAAAGGAGTTTGAGATTTGGGAAAAGTTATATGCTTTGGTGTGAATTCTTAATTATTGATTTGTGTATGAATGAGTTTCTGTTTTGAAGTGTATTTTATTTAAAAATTTGATTGGTTGTGTTGATGTGGTTGTGTGGATTGGCTTGGGTTAGAGAATTTGAATTTTCTAGGGATACTCTGTCCAGACTTCACTAGACCTTTAGTGTTTGTTTTAATTATAAGTCAAGCTATAGATGTCCAAATGAGACGAAAATAGTGCCATTTGAAAGCTACTTCATTTATCAAAAATTGTCTTTGAAGGACTGGAATGTAATTCTGGATCTAAGATTCATGAAAATGGTAAAAACTATGGTGTCTGTACTTAGACGGGTTAATGAGAGCAGTGTAGGTTGTGTAGCTTATATCTCGAGTTCTAGATGTCCAATTGATCTGAAATTTGTTGAATTTGAAATTTAACATCCTAAGAAAATTTTGATAAGAGGAAGTTTTGGCTAAAAACGAGTTTTAGTGGGTCGTTTAGACGGTACAAAGTCGGGACGAGAAGCAGTCACGTACATCTGTTTTCGTAGGGCAAGTGGCGGAGGCTTCTGTCGCGAGCGCGACATAACCTACTTGCTGAAGGTGTTTTCTCTTATTTTGAGCCTTATAGTTGGTATAAACCCTTGCCCCTCTTGTGTATTTTATAATGTTTTGCCTTCCAAAATCCACCCGAACATCCTTGGAACCTCTTGAGACTTATTTATCATATGTTTAGAGTTTGGAAATGAACAAATAAATTGTTATCACTTGGGAATATAAATGTCTAAGGTTATGAGTAAGAATATTGACTCAGTTATTTAGAAGTTTAATGAATCGAACACTTTCGGGTATGTTCATTTTAAACCTGATTTATATTATGTTAGGTAAATTGAAGTGGAATTCTATGACTTACATTTTCAACTAGTAAAGTTACAGGGTTGGACTCCCAATTCTTCGGGATACATATGAAGTTTAGAATATTCTTTCGAGTTCAAACCAAAGCATGGAAACTTAATCGGACATGAAAGAGAGAGTATCAATTGAACCCTAGTAGTGTCTTAGTGTCTGTTAAGAATAATTGTGGTACATTGTGTAAGACCTATAAAAGTTTGTGAGCCTTTAATGATTCAAGACCCGAGGAGACTTATTTATAGTTAGAATTGGTATGAGATGTTAAGAATGAAATAAATGATGGTATTAAGCGTGTCATAAATCAAAATTGAAATTAATCTTATGTATCTCAAATAGTTTTAGTTCGACTACTTAATTATGAAATGATTCTTAATCAATTGAGTAATTTGAGCGAATTGTACTGAAATTCTTTGGTTCTACGTATGAATTTAGGGAAAATAATGTTCGTGAAAATTAGTTACGGACATGACGAAAGTAAGTGTAGACACCGGGTCCCGAGTAGCCTTGATCAGGATTACCCAATGATGAAATTTAGCTATGCCGGCTTATAGGCAAAAATGATTGGAGTTCAGAAGTGATTTTTCCTTGTCTTTTCGATGAGCAAAAAGTGTATTTTAAAAATATTTTTTAAAATTATTTTGGAGAAGAAAAAGTGTGTTTTAGGTTGAGGGTATTTTATATAAAAATTTAAAATAAAAAAAAATAATAATTTACCCGAAAAGCACGGCTATGCTTTTCGGAAGCACGGCTGTGCTTTGCGCTGCACAGCGCGCAGTGTGTACGCGAAAGCATAGCTGTGCTTCTTTGAAAGCACGGCTGTGCTTTGCGTGCAGCGCGCACTGCGCGGTGCGCGCACGAAAGCAATGCTGTGCTTTTTTGAAAGCACGGCTGTGCTTTGCGCGCAGCGCGCAGTCGCCCATTTTCGCCCCATTTTCGACCCCACTTGTTTTTGAACGATTTTTGGACGGTTTTGGGTGGTTTTTGGGTGGTTTTTGAGTGCTAAAACACTGGAAAAAATTCAGAAAGAAGGAGAGACGAATGAAGAACATTTTGAGAGCAAAAAACTGATTTTTCGGGTTTTTACTTAGAGAGAAAAAAATCAATCTTTACATACTGGTTTTTAGAGTTTTTCTTCAAGTTTCCAAGCTATTTTCCAAGCATTTTCACAAGGAAGAGACAAGGAATTCAAGACTTCTACCTTCAATTCTTCAAAACTGAATTTGAGGGTAATTATTCTTGGTTTTACTCATTAATTCTCTTGTTAATTTCATTTATTTTTGCTTCCAAGTAACATATTAAACATGTAAATTCTCTTAGTCTTCATATTCTTCTTCTTATTTTTATCTTTAATTATTTATATAGCAAATAAATTCTTTTAAATTCTATTATATTATTTTCATGTCAAATTATTTTTTGTCCATGTTATTATGCATGTTTAATCTAGTTTGTCAATATCTTTGATTTCTTTATGTTATATCATGATTATTATTATGTTTGCATGTGTTAAATATCATTAAAATTTTTACTAGACTTGTTTATTATTATCATTAGATGCTAGTATCATTATTATCATTAATGTTATTGTTCATATTTTGCATGTATGTTAAAGTTCAAATTTATTTTCTTATGCCTTTATGATAGATATTACTTTAAGCTTTATTATGCATGTTAAGTTTTATTATTCTTATGTTACATATTCATGCACATTTTAGGAGTAATAAAATTGATTGTCACTAATTTTCCATGCATGTTAATCACTATTATTAACAAGTTGCATTTGCCATGATATTTTCTCACTTTACGCATGTTAAATTGCATCATGATTATTTTTATGCATGTCATATTTTCATTGCATATATTATCCTTTATGTCATATTATTTCCTTGTGTTAATTTCTAACATCAATTTTTCTTATTTGATTTTTGGTTGCAAATCATTGTTTTATTCTCATTTGAGCACCCATGCACGTGAAGGAGGAGTTGCGGGGTTTGGTATTTTCTTTATACATTTTTAATTTTCATTTTATTTTAATTTCCTTGTATATATTCATTGAATAAAATGTTTTCTTATGCGCACCTAAATAAAAATTACAAAAATATTTTTACTAAATTAATTTAGATTTTTCATAATAAAATGGGACCAATGTCCTAATTTTCATCCCAAATAAAATCATCACATCCAAAATATTTTCTTTAATTGTGCATGCGGGGACCGAAGTCCTCATAATTAATAAATTCCCCGGTTTTATGTATGTTTGCACTTTTAAAAGGGAGTTGTATTCCGCTCCTTGTATTATTGTAATTCATTGCTTTGCTTGCTCATTTATGGCTTTACAAATATGAATAAATGCGCCTTCGATTAATTGCATCGTGTGGAGAGAGAGCGAATTAATGATAATTAAAATTTGATCATAAATTAATCAAGGTAGAAATATATGAGAAATCCCGAACCCAGCTCTGGTTTTTGGGCTCAAAGAGGCTAGAGGTCTACCCTCCAAGACACCTTTTTGTGCCACGAGACTTTAGCGCTAATCCTAGGCTCCTTAGGGTGAGAGGTTTACCTTCCAAGACCCCTATGGCTGGCCCAAAATGGATACTAAGCGCAATCTTAGGCTCTCCGAGGCGAGAGTAACTTTCCCAATGTTCTATTGGGTGGCGACTCCATGAAACCTCCTTGTTGCCCAACATAGACGCACTTGCGATTTATTGCAAGCTGTCAACGGACCCACAAATGCCCCGATCGCCCTCAAGCGGGCGGTCCCATGGGTGGCCGCAGGGATCCGGTGCGCGTCACAGTGGCGACTCCGCTGGGGACGATATGGTTTGAGATTTCAATTTGAAAATACCTCGTTTAACATTTATGGTTAAAATTTAATTCATAAATTCGCTTTTTCTCATTTGCATTACATCTCATTAAAGCTTTAGAATATGCTAGTTTGGTCCCTCTTTTAGCCCCGGTGCGTTCCTGAAGCACGACCCCATTTTCACTCAATTTGGGGAAGTGTTAAGGATAATCACCAGCCCAAGCCTCGTACCTCAATGGTATATCAAAATGATGACCCGATCGGTTGTTATGCTCGTGATGAGCTAGACCTGTCGACAGGGATCATGCTTGGGTAGCCCTAAAGAAACATCTCCCATGACTAAAGCTCATGTAATGGCAATAGATACTTCCACTAGGGGAAATGTACCATAATACTATGCTTGCTATATGGGCCATCATATATTAGACGAAATCAATTTAATTAAATGGTCTTCATCAAAGGCTTTCATGCCCCGGTGGGCCCATCCTAGTTAAATTGAATTATTCAAATACATAAAGGCCAAACACCCATACGTATGTACATTAGATAGGAGCTGTTATGCTGCCGATTTTTCACCGCGCACCATACGTGTCCATTGGGTTCCACGTTAATCCATGGATCAAGCCCACCTAGGAAAGAGACCGCACTACCATGTGTGTGGGAGATATAAGGTTGGAAGGATCTATCTGCTTGCATGTGTTTGTCTATGTTGCATCAACACGAGCATGCATTGCATTTTAATCATGCATCATCTTAACAATTTTTTCATTTCAGCCATCATAGATTCTCCTGGGTGGTCGAGAGGTCCTGACGGACGGTTAAGAAGGACGCTGCTTTTGGGGTTAACAGAGTTAGTGTCAGGTCAGAGTTCAGAGTCTGTCTTAGAAGGAAGTGTGGGGTTTTCTTCCGAATCATCAACAGAAGTAAGCATGGCTAATCCATTAAATGAGTCTGATGCAACCCGGGCAATAATCGCTGAGGAGGTAGGAAAGAGAATGGAGGAATTTGAAACCCGAATGATTGCAATGATGGGCAATCTTGCTGCCACAATAGCTGGGCAACAAGCTGCTGCTGCCCCTATCCGGGTACCAACCGAACAAGAGGCTATTAGAGAAGAACATCCATCTTCAATTAACCAACTAGTGGTTTACCCACCTATTATTGAGCAAAGAGTACCTGTACCTATTGAGCGCAGAGAGGGCCCCAGGTCTGAAGTTGAGTTTGGGGGAGATGAGCTAGAGGAGCGTACTGTAGCTAAAGAGAAGTCGCCAAAACTGGATGAGGCAATGTGGAGGAAAATGGAAGAGAGATTTGAGGCCATGGCAAGGATGATGACCGTGGGAAAAGGAATGAACCCGGAAGACCGAGAGCTAGATGGGGATGACCTGATTCCCCAGAATTTTAAGATGCCAGACATTCCCAAATTTGATGGCACCTCGGACCCTGCCGTACACATCAAGCAATACTTGCTGGTCATGAAGGGAACGACCTTAACAAGAAAGCAAAAGATAGAGTATTTCTGCTTGAGTCTCACAGGAGCTGCTATGGATTGGTACCATGGGCTTGAGAGGAGGTCCAAGGAGGATTGGGACTTGCTAACTGAAGAGTTCCTTAAGCAGTACGATTGCAGTACCCGGATGGAGGTCACTTTGAAAGATCTCGAGTTGCTATAACAGAAGGCTGGGGAGTCCTTCCACGAGTACCTTACTCGGTGGAGAAACCGGGTTATGGAGATGAAACGCAAACCAGACACTTCTGATCAGATCCGGCTATTCATTCGAAATGCCAGCCCTTACTTGAGAGATGAACTGAAAATGAAGGGACTCAAGGATTGGGAGTCCTTAAAGGACATTGCCATAGAAGCAGAAGGAGAATATTTAGCCAAGAGGGCAAACAGTGAGTCCTATGCCAGGAGGGGATACAGCAATCAGGGGACAGCCAAACCAACAAGTTCAAGCAGTGGTAACAGAGTTGAGAAGACTGCCGAGGTGTCTGCAACCGGTGTAAGTCAGAGGTATTTCTCCAACTTGGGTAAGCCTTTATCATGGGTGCTGAAGAGGCTAATAAAAGAAGGAAAACTGCGGCCCCTATCACCTAGGCCGGCCAAGACCCAAGGACAGCCAGGGCACAAGGAGAATGAATACTGCGCATTCCACCAACATACCGGGCATTTGACGGATGATTGTATAACGCTAAAGCATCGGGTCCAAGATCTAATTGACAACAAGCAGATCACCGATCCTGAGAAGAGAGAAAGCAAGAAGAAGTCCGGTTATAATACAATGCCACCTCCAGTCTTTATGATTGGATCGAGCCTATCAGAGTGGTACGTGATGCAAGATCTATATGGAAATGAGTATGTCGCTATTACTCGCCCTGCAGTGGATGGAGAAGAGGTTTCTGTGGCGACAATAGACTGTTGGTCCACTAGTGAGAGTGGGGATGATGTAGATGATAAAAATGGAGAGTTTACGGATCCGTGGGATTCAGAGGAAGAAGAAAGAGTAGAAGCAGTAACAAGAAGTGGGAGGGTCATTCCAGAAGTTGAGAAGCAGCAAGACCCAGCACAAGCAATCGCAGAGAAGGAGCCGGAAGAAAATTCAATAGTGAAGCAACTGAAAAAGACCACGGCTCAGATATCTATTTGGGATCTCTTGAGACAGTCTCTCTCTCACAGACAGAAATTAGTTGAAGCATTAAGTGTATCAACCGTAGCAACTACAATCTCCCCATCTGAGCTGTTAGACCTTGTAAAGGGGGGATCCGGGGAGAAGTTGGTTTTTTCTTATGCAGACCTACCAACAGAGGGTCGCAACCACAACCGACCTTTGTACATCAAGGCACAGATCAATGGCAAACACACCGCTTACGTCATGGTTGATGATGGGTCGTCAATAAATGTTTGCCCTTTGGTGGCGCTTCAAGCCTTTGGGATGGATGAGAGTATGTTAAGCAAATCTGACCTGACCATCACTGCCTACGACAACTCTAGGAGGCAAGCATCGGGAATTTTCAAAGCTTTGGTAAAGACGGGGCCTATTGAGACAGAAACGGATTTTGTGGTTTTGCCGATCCCAGCAAACTTTTCAGCTCTACTTGGTAGACCGTGGTTTCACAAGTTAGGGGGAGTACCATCCACCTTACACCAGATAATTAAGGTACCTCATGAAGGAGAGGTAGTGACCATTAAAGCAGCAAGAGAGAACCAAGTGTCTGCCTTGGAGATCTCTAATTAGCCATTCAGTGGCTTTCATGTATCAGTGATCGGAGAAGAGCAAAGCTTAGAAGGTAGCCCTCAAGTGGTGAACATGCTAAAGAAGATGCACTTCTTCCCAGGGGCTGGTTTGGGAAAAGAGTCACAAGGGCTACAGAATGCTATCACTACACGTGGTCAGAAGAATCGAAAAGGGTTGGGCTACAAAGGAGAGTATAGTAAGAAGAAAGTGTCAGAGAAGATTCCCCATATTTCGGAAAGCTTTGTGCCATCATCATCAATTTGTGCTTACACCGTAGAAGAAGAGCCGCAATGGGTGGACGGGAAGATCATCCCGGGATTTGAAATTTTCAACGATGTCTTTGATTGGGAGATCGGAGTTGTTAAAGCTGTAGAGAACTTTTGGGACGAGGAGATTATGACCCAATGCAGCATCTGGGATAGGGATGAGCCCGAAGAGATCGTCACTGATAACATGTTAGCCACTAAGCTCAAAGGGAAGGAGAAGATAGTGGAACCAGAGCCGAAGATTGAAGATCTCAAGATTTCACCAAGCCAGGAAGCCAAAGCACAGTCGGCTGCAGCATCGGCATCGACTGAAGTTGATAGTCATTTAAATTCTCTTTTTATACCAGAACTCTTTGAGAACAATGTTAATGTTTCTGATTATGTTAATGAGATGAACAACTTTGCTTACTTGTATGATGTTTCTGATGATTTTATTTCGCATGATCATAAGCATGATGCATTCATTTTTTATATTAATTCAATTGGCACAACTGCATTTAATATCGGAACTTTGGAAAATCCAAAGGAAATTTTGCTAGCATCAGACATAACTCCTGAAGAAAGAATAAAATTTGAGAGAATATTAAAAAAATATGAAAATGTCTTTGCCTGGACCTACGAGGATATGCCGGGAATAGATCGAGATGTTGGCGAACATGCCATCCCAACTTACCCAGAGTTTAAACCAGTCAAGCAAAAGCTTCGGAGGCTTAGGCCATAATGGGCACAGAAAGTGAAAGAGGAGATTCATAAGCAGATTGAGGCCAAGTTTCTGATAGAGGTTCAATACCCAACCTGGTTAGCTAACGTGGTTCCTGTAGCCAAGAAAGACGGTAAGGTTCGAGTTTGCGTTGACTATCGAGACCTGAACAAGGCCTGCCCTAAGGATGATTTCCCGCTGCCTCATATTGATGTGCTAGTAGATAGTGCTGCTGCTTATATGATGTACAGCTTTGTGGATGGATACGCAGGGTACAATCAAATTCTTAACAAGATAGTGGACCGGATCAAGACAGCCTTCATCACCGAGTGGGGAACATACGCCTATCGAGTTATGCCCTTTGGGTTGAAGAATGCAGGAGCAACCTATCAGAGGATGGCAACCAAGGTTCTCAATGACTTAATCCACAAAGAAGTGGAGGTGTACGTCGATGACATGATGATTAAGTCGGCTACCAGGGAAGGTCACTTTGAGGCTTTAGAAAAGTTCTTTCAAAGAATTAGCAAGTATGATTTGCGCCTCAATCCTAAGAAGTGCATTTTTGGAGTTATATCAGGAAAGTTGTTAGGCCATGTAGTAAGCCAGAGGTGAATCGAGGTAGATCCCGATAAAGTCAAAGCCATAAGAGAGATGCCAGTGCCCCAGAAGGAGAAGGACGTCAGAAGTTTCCTAGGAAAGCTTCAGTACATCAGCCGATTTATTGCCAAGCTAGCTTCAGTATGTGAGCCTGTTTTCAAGCTTCTTAGGAAGAATCAGCCGGTGATATGGAACGATGATTGTCAATTGGCCTTTGACACCATTAAGGAGTATTTGTTAAAACCTCCGGTGTTAAGACCACCACGCCGTGCCAAACCACTTATCCTGTACCTTGCTGTGGAAGATAACTCAGTGGGTGCTATGATGTCTCAGGAAGATGATTTTGTGTAGAGTTTGCCGTTTACTATCTTAGCAAGAAATTCTTGCCTTACGAAGCCAAATATGTAGAGGTAGAAAAGATTTGTTTAGCAGTTATCTGGGCTTCTAAGAAGTTGCGACACTACTTTCATTCCTTCAAGGTACAAACGGTTGCCAAACATAATCCGCTCAGATACCTCCAAGAAGCACCCTCTCTACTAGGGAAGATGGGAAGATGGTTACTGCTGTTGCAGGAATTTGACATTGAGTACCTAACCAGGAAAACCATTAAGGGAAGAGCCGTAGCGGAGTTCTTAGCCGAGCATCCTATTGAGGGAGATCAGTTTGAATACAACTTCCCAGATGAAGATTTCACGGCCATAGCAGTGCAAGGGTGGCAATTATTCTTTGATGGAGCAGTCAATAATAAGGGAGCAGGCGTAGGAGTTATTCTTACGACCCCAGATGGTGAAAGGCTACCATTGGCTAAGAAGCTGAGGTATAAGGCTACCAATAATGAAGCAGAATATGAAGCTTGCATCTTTGGATTGGAAGCATTACTTGCTCTGGGGGCAAAGACCGCAGAAGTATTCGGAGATTCTTCCTTGGTAATTCATCAGATCAGAAGGGAGTGGTCAGTCAAGGAAGAAAGGCTGTTGCCTTATGTAAAGCACTTGAGAACGTTGAGCAGCTAGTTTGAGATTTGCACTTTTCACTTCATCCCCAGAGACGAAAATCAGTTAGCCGATGCTCTAGCAACATTAGTGTCTATGTGGGATAACCCAACAGGAGTTGCGATGAAACCTGTACTGATTTATAGTTCGAAAAGACCTTGCTTTGAAGCTGAACAGGTGATGGACATTGAGGCCACTGATGGAAATCCATGGTATTATGACATTCAGAATTATTTAGAGAGATCAGTCTTTCCAGAGGAAGCCACTGAGAAGGACCAAAGAATGATCAGGCAGTTATCCACTCAGTTCATCAGTGTTAATGGCACTTTGTACAAAAGGCAAGCTGATGGTATCCAGTTAAGATGTCTGGCAGAGAAAGAAGCTAAAAGAGTTATGGAATAGGTTTATACCGGGGTTTGTGGAGCTCACATGAATGGTTTAGCCTTAGCAAAGAAGATCATGCGCCAAGGGTTTTATTGGCTCACAATGGATACAGATTGTTCAAAATTTGTGAAGCAATGCCAATTATGCCAACAGTACGCGAATTTGAGGCATGTGCCAGTTCCAGAGTTACATAACTTAACATCTCCATGGCCATTTGCAGCTTGGGGAATAGACATCATAGGTGAAATCCATCCTACAGCTTCTAATGGGCATAGATTCATCATAGTTGCCATTGACTACTTCACTAAGTGGGTTGAGGCTGAATCTTTCAAGAAGGTTGATGCAGGGGATATGGCTAAGTTCATTGAGCGGAATTTGATATGCAGATATGGTCTCCCACATCACATTATGTCTGATAATGGGGTGCAATTCCTGGCAGAGACTAAACAGTTGCTCCAGAAATATGGGATCCAACATCATAAGTCTTCTCCTTACCGTCCTCAAGCAAACGGTGCAGTTAAAGCGGCGAATAAGAATGTGAAGAGAATTTTGGCCAAGATGGTTCAGAAATACAAGGATTGGGCAGAAAAGCTACCCTTCGCACTCTGGGGTTATAGAACAACAGTCAGAACCTCTACGGGGGCAACACCATTCTCTCTGGTATATGGAACTGAAGCAGTCCTACCGGTTGAAATTGAGCTGAAATCATTGAGGGTAGTCATGGAAGCTGAGATTCCTGAAGCAGAATGGGCACAACAACGTTTGTCACAGCTAAATCTGTTGGATGAAGACAGGTTACAAGCCTATTACCACAACCAAGTTTATCAAAAGAGGCTGGCTCAGTCGTTTGGCAAGAAAATACGAAAGCACCCGTTGAAGGAGGGGGACTTGGTCTTTAAGATGATGAGGCCGGGAGTTCCAGACATACAAGGAAAATTCAGACCAACCTGGGAAGGTCCATTCATTTTGAAAATGCTGCTAACAAAAGGAGCAACAATTTTGGCAGACAGTGATGGGAATGAGTTCAAGGACCCAGTCAATGTCGATAGACTTAAAAGGTTCCATGGCTAAAGACCAAAAAAAAAAAAAGAAGAGAATAAATGCCCCGCGGGTCGAAAACCGAAAAAAGGCGGCCTTGCTAAAATTGGGCGCCTTGTCAGGGTGAAAACCGAAAAAAGGCATCCTAGGCAAAAATTAAGGGCCAAGAGAAAATATTCAATCGAGAAAACCCGAGAGGGCCGATTGATAACAGGAGTTTGATGCTGACAAAATCCACTCCGAGATTAGGTATAGTCATATGCTTTTGAATTCTTGTCAAATGAAAATCATGTATGATGAAATCATATAGAAATGTACACAATTTTGCAATGAATAAAGGAATATATTTTCATTGATCTTTCAGTTCTGTCTTAAAAGAGATATACCAATTGTTCATCTGATGATTGTTGCTCAGTCCTTCATTGGATATGTGCTTTTTGCTCTTAACAGAAGCTTTGATGATAACCTTCTCTAAAAAAAAAAAAATAGTTATAATAATAAAAAAAAGAGAAGGCCGTTAGAGATGAAAACCGTTACTGGCTCTCTAAGCAAAAGTAAGGCCAAAGGGCAGGGTGAAAACCTGAAAACAGGCAGTCTGCCCTACAAAAACAAAAATATAAAATGAACAAAAGCCGCTGGATTGGGTTGGGTCCATTCCAGGCAAAAATTAGGCAAAGGGTTGTGTGAAAATCCCTTAAGGGACGCATTTCCCGCAAAGAAAAGCTAGTGTGAAAATCCACAAGGGACGCACTACCTTTAAAACAATGACGTTCAATGTCCGGAGCGATAAGGCGGCGTTATTTCAGATAATCCTATTTCAATCAGTTAACACACAACACAGAACTTGAATCCCGGGTAAATGATCATTGACCAGGGGGGCAAAGGATGTACACTGGACGTGTCTTTCAGAAAACTTGTCGACGATCCTCAGGATTCAGGGGGCATGGTAGAGCAGACAAGCTATAACTTCAGCAAACCTTGGACCACCTAGGGCACAATCTATACATTTTTGCAAGCATTTGCATTCCATATCATGCACACGTGATTTCTTGTATATTCCTATGCATACAATCTTGCAGGAGAAATTGGCGAGGAACACCAACAAAAGCCGAGTGACAACACCAGTCCAAGCATCTAAAGGAGCACAGCTCACAAATTCACAATGGTTAGCACGATGGCGGCACTACCCACAAGAGGTTAGCACGACCACGGCACTACAAATTCATAGCGGTTAGCACGATGGCGGCACTACCTACAAGAGGTTAGCACGACCACGACACTATCAATTCACAGCGGTTAGCACGATGGCGGCACTACCCACAAGAGGTTGGTACGACCACGGCACTACCAATTCACAGCGGTTAACACGATGGCGGCACTACCCACAAGAGGTTAGCACGACCACGGCATTACCAGCTACAACCAAAACACGGCAACAGCTATCATCATAACTCCATCCAGCAGGAAGATCGCCGCTTTAGGTACGTGTTTCTTTCCTTTTCCTGAATTTTAGCTCACCTAGGCACCCATGCACTAGCCTCTCCAAAATTGGGGGCAACTGTAGACACCGGGTCCCGAGTAGCCTTGATCAGGATTACCCGATGATGAAATTTAGCTATGCCGGCTTATAGGCAAAAAGATTGGAGTTCGGAAGTGATTTTTCCTTGTCTTTTCGATGAGCAAAAAGTGTATTTTAAAAATATTTTTTAAAATTATTTTGGAGAAGAAAAAGTGTGTTTTAGGTTGAGGGTATTTTATATAAAAATTTAAAAAAAAAAAAAAAATTTACCCAAAAAGCACGGCTGTGCTTTGCGCTGCACAGCGCGCAGTGCGTGCGTGAAAGCACGGCTGTGCTTTGCGCGCAGTCGCCCACTTTCGCCCCATTTCGCCCCATTTTCGACCCCACTTGTTTTTTAACGATTTTTAGACGGTTTTTGGTGGTTTTTGTGTGGTTTTTGATTGCTAAGACACTGGAAAAAATTCAGAAAGAAGGAGAGACGAATGAAGAACATTTTGAGAGCAAAAAACTGATTTTTATGGTTTTTACTTAGAGAGAAAAATATCAATCTTTACATACTGGTTTTTAGAGTTTTTCTTCAAGTTTCCAAGCTATTTTCCAAGCATTTTCACAAGGAAGAGACAAGGAATTCAAGACTTCTACCTTCAATTCTTCAAAACTGAATTTGAGGGTAATTATTCTTGGTTTTACTCATTAATTCTCTTGTTAATTTCATTTATTTTTGCTTCCAAGTAACATATTAAACATGTAAATTCTCTTAGTCTTCATATTCTTCTTCTTATTTTTATCTTTAATTGTTTATATAACAAATAAATTCTTTTAAATTCTATTATATTATTTTCATGTCAAATTATTTTTTGTCCATGTTATTATGCATGTTTAATCTAGTTTGTCAATATCTTTGATTTCTTTATGTTATATCATGATTATTATTATGTTTGCATGTGTTAAATATCATTAAAATTTTTACTAGATTTGTTTATTATTATCATTAGGTGCTAGTATCATTATTATCATTTATGTTATTGTTCATATTTTGCATGTATGTTAAAGTTCAAATTTATTTTCTTATGCCTTTATGATAGATATTACTTTAAGCTTTATTATGCATGTTAAGTTTTATTATTCTTATGTTACATATTCATGCACATTTTAGGAGTAATAAAATTGATTGTCACTAATTTTCCATGCATGTTAATCAGTATTATTAAAGAGTTGCATTTGCCATGATATTTTCTCACTTTATGCATGTTAAATTGCATCATGATTATTTTTATGCATGTCATATTTTCATTGCATATATTATCCTTTATGTCATATTATTTCCTTGTGTTAATTTCTAACATCAATTTTTCTTATTTGATTTTTGGTTGCAAATCATTGTTTTATTCTCATTTGAGCACCCATGCACGTGAAGGAGGAGTTGCGGGGTTTGGTATTTTCTTTATACATTTTTAATTTTCATTTTATTTTAATTTCCTTGTATATATTCATTGAATAAAATGTTTTCTTATGCGCACCTAAATAAAAATCACAAAAATATTTTTACTAAATTAATTTAGATTTTTCATAATAAAATGGGACCAATGTCCTAATTTTCATCCCAAATAAAATCATCACATCCAAAATATTTTCTTTAATTGTGCATGCGGGGACCGAAGTCCTCCTAATTAATAAATTCCCCGGTTTTATGTATGTTTGCACTTTTAAAAGGGAGTTGTATTCCGCTCCTTGTATTATTGTAATTCATTGCTTTACTTGCTCATTTATGGCTTTACAAATATGAATAAATGCGCCTTCGATTAATTGCATCGTGTGGAGAGAGAGCGAATTAATGATAATTAAAATTTGATCATAAATTAATCAAGGTAGAAATAGATGAGAAATCCCGAACCCAGCTCTGGTCTTTGGGCTCAAAGAGGCTAGAGGTCTACCCTCCAAAACACCTTTTTGTGCCACGAGACTTTAGCGCTAATCCTAGGCTCCTTAGGGTGAGAGGTTTACCTTCCAAGACCCCTCTGGCTGGCCCAAAATGGATACTAAGCGCAGTCTTAGGATCTCCGAGGCGAGAGTAACTTTCCCAATGTTCTATTGGGTGGCGACTCCATGAAACCTCCTTGTTGCCTAACATAGACGCACTTGCGATTTATTGCAAGCTGTCAACGGACCCACAAATGCCCCGATCGCCCTCAAGCGGGCGGTCCCATGGGCGACTGCGGGGATCCGGCGCTTGTCACAGTAAGTATGTTCCTATACGAAGGGTATACAAATACAAGTGCGAGATAAAAGAAGGGTGATGCTTGGCTCTGTCGCGAGCGTGACAGAGGTCATCTGATTCTTATCACGGTCGCGACTCAGGTCGCGAACGTGGTTCCTGGTGTATGGTTTGCTCTGTCGCGAGCGCGACAGAGACCATTTAGCTTTCTGTCGCGATTGCGACAAGGGTCGCGAGCGCGACTCTTTTCTGTGCCTTGTATATATATATATATATACACAATTGATTGAACTATTTGACATGAGTTTTGGGCTTGTGGTCTACATGTGACATAGTGTATAATTTAAGACATGTTATACCATGCAAGTTAGCGGTAATTATTTTTGGAGCATGAATTAAAATTAAATGTGATTGTAATTAAAGGTTATGAATTGTTATATTTTATATAATATATTATTTTCATTTGTGAATAATTTATGTATCGGATTTTTATGCGACTATAATAAAAGTATGTGCTTTTGGAAAAGGTATAAAATTTTAGCATGAACATTATTAAAGGAAACAAGTATGTGTTAGCCTGCATTAGTCGAGTCGTGGATAGTTAGGCATGCCTAATAGAGTTAGTGTTGCTGCAGCTACTGTATGATTTGGACTTTGATCAGGTCCCCCGACTGGATCTTCATGATCCCTGTGTACTGAAAAGATAGTGTTGATACCTTCGGGTATCTATGAGTTATGAGAATAGTGTTGATACCTTTGGGTATCTATGTGTTACTCGTTATCCACTGCTTTGACTTAGCAGGCATTAAACGAACATGATTATGTGAATTGAACAATAAGTGTGAATTGATAAAGATATGTGAAGATTTGTGTGAGATTATGCACTTAATGAGAATGTGATCACACTGTACGCTGTGACCTATATATATATGGCATGAGTTTGTGCTTTGCGCACCTATGTGTTTTGGATCCTGTAGGATCCTTATGCGAACATGCGGTTACTTTTTAAAAGCTTATATGGTCTAGCTTTGGTTATTTCCTTCTGAAATATTAACATGAATTAATGTCACGAAGGTAATGCAACGATTTGAAGTAACTAATTAAATGAAAGTAACTATATGTATAGTATACATCTATATATTGGAACATTAAGTTAGATTATTAGCGACTATTCATGACTCTTTGAGGTGTAAGAATTATTGTAGGTCAAGAACTGTTTATAGGCTGATTACAATGACATGTGTGACTTAAGACATATGAATAATAAGACATGAAAGGCATGTATTGATTAAGATTGTTACCCTATTTTACCTTATGAATGATTATAACTAAAATATTTTGTTTATGATTAATTTTATGTATTTATTAAATGATTTGATTTTGGATAATTATTGTGTGTGGTGACTGACGGCCATTGTGAATGGTCGTCCATACTATGTGTTTTTCCCTACTAAGCTTTGTGCTTAGCATGGGTGTTTATGCATGCAGGGTTGGAGTTAGTCATGTCGCTGAGGACAATCCGCAACAGTCTAGCCATCCAGTCTGTAATAATAGCTAGTGTTTAGGAATTGTATCTACCTTTTTATGTAATTCTTAATTAGTATTGTATTAAGCAATTGAGATGTAATAAAATGGTAATGAGTAAAGTAATGCTAAGTATAAGTGTACGTCTTTTGTATTATGGGATATTTGTATGTCTTAAAAAAAATTTGTAACTCTGCTTATATTATTGTTCCCGGCTTGCTTTGCCTGTAGCAGTCCTCACTCATCGTAGCGTACTGCTTATGCTACCATACAGTATGCTATACGTGGGTAAGGGGTGTTACATTTAGTGGTATCAGAGCATAGGTTTAGTCGGTTCTGGACAACTAGGAAGTTGAAGTGTGTCGGTATAGTTTTGTGTTGGCCAAAGCGGATGTCCTCATTCTGTATTAGTGTTAGAAACTGCAAGTTTTGGTACAAGTTAGGTGTCAAATTAGAAAGTGTAGAGCTGATAGACCGCATTTTGACTATTTTGGATTATTTATAGTTGAAAGATATAGAAGTTGGGCATTAGTAATATCATCCGAAATTTTATTAAAGAGTTTTTCTAATATAGTTGGAATTTTGGAAGGAATTTCTTATTTTAAAAGGGATGCAGAGTAAGAATGTAAATGATTTTGATTTGAGGATATTGGCAGCACTCTATGCGTCTGCTAGCCATATTAATTGAGATTTTTTGAACATAAGCATGTATCAGCATGGGGATGGGAAAGTAATTATCATTGCATAAATCGCATTTGCATCATTTTGCATACATAAATCATTATGCATTCATTTCACTCACATCCCTCGTTCATATATGACAAGCACTCTGATTTAACTCAATTAAAAGTGGCTGATAGGCTGTGCTTTGAGTACAAGATCATTTTATGGGAGATATTAAGGAAATATCAAGTGTAGGATACCGTTAGTGTAATTTGACAACTTAAAGTATTAGATATTAAGGCGATAAGATTCTACGTGTAGATGCAAGTAGATCACATAAGAAGCCCCATGTTGGATCCCAACCAATAATAAGATTATAATTGTGATATGGGTTAGGAATAGAGTTGTGACGTGCGCCGAACCCCGTGGCCTCCTGAGGGCCCGCTTTGGGCGATCGGGATGCGATTCATTAAAACTTGTAAGGTATTTACAAGTGCGTCTATTTTGGGCAACAATGAGGTTTCTTGGAGTCGCCACCCAACAGAACATTGGGAAAGGTCGTCTAGCCTCAGCGAGCCTAAGACGGCGCATACATATCCATCTTGGGCTAGCCAGAAAGATCTTGGAGGCCTCAGCCTCTACCCCCTGGAGCGTATGATTGTAAATTCAAGTCTTTTGGTGAGACTCAGGAGGTGTCTTGGAAGTCCTAGACCTCTCACCTCATTGAGCCCCAAAGACCAAAGTGAGTTCGGGACTTCTCATTTATTCATACCTTGGTTAAGTTTATAATTGAGTTTTGAATTTATTATTTCATCCCATTTCACATACATTTAATGCAATTAATTAAAGCGCACAACATACATTTAAGAAAAAGCGATAAAAGCATAAGTAAAATAAAGTACATGTAAAATTATTACAATAAAACTAGGGGCGGAATACAACCCCCATTGTAAATAAAATACAGATCATGCATAAATCGAGATATTCATTAATGGTGAGGACATTGGTTCTCGCATGCATATTATTATGAAACAATTTTGATGTGATGACTTTGTTCTGGATGGAGGAAAACAAGGACATTGGTCCCATTTTATTTAGAAAAAATTCCAAGTTAATTAAAAAACGATTTAGAGATTTTCTTTCTAGTGGGCCTAAATAAACAATTTTATAAGCAAATTATATGGCAAAAATAATAAAAAAAACCAAATAAACAAAATATTACAAATAAAGAAAAATAAATATTCCGAGCGCGCCTTTTGGACCTCCCCGTGTGCTCGCAAAAATGCCCAATCAAGAAATGAGTTTAGACATAAAAAAACAAAATACAAATAAAATAATTAAATCAATTAAACATACAAAATGATGAATAACAAAATAAAATAAAATAAGATGACATGAAAAGAATGATAATTGAATCAAAATGTTAACAAACCAAAATAAATGAGAAACATGCATTATATATGATAAATGATTAAATGATGTGATGAAAATAAAATAAAACATGTTAATTAATTAATACATGAAAATATACACATGATGAAAATAATGATGAAAAGTGAAAAATAATAAATGAAGAAATAAATAAATAATAATAAATAAATCATGTAACAATGATAAAAAGAATAATAAAAATTAGTAAACAAAGGAATGATGAAAATAATAATGCTATATGACAAGGTTAATTGGTGTGTTCATAATTAATATAAACTATTTACATGGCAAAAATTATTAACAAAAATTAATTATTTATTTGCATGTTAAAAATAATGAGGAATCAAAATAAACTAAATTATTTACATGTTAGGAATTAAAAGAAAACAATATTCACATGAATAAAAATCAAACCATATATAAACAATTAAATAGAACAAACATAAAATCAACAAAACAAATGAATAAATGAAAACAATAAATAAATCAATAAAAACAATAAAATATACATGAATAAATTAAATAAAAATAGAATAGAATAGAAATTGATCCTAGAATATTTACTCTCAGAGTATTGGATTTGATGAAGGAAAAGTGATGATTTTCCGGAAAATTGCTTGAAAGAATAATTTAGCAATAAAATTAATTCTCTTTGTTTATGGAGAAAACAAAGGAATTGATTTGTATGCTTAAAATTGAAAAGAAATTGATTTCAAAGTGATGATTAATTTCTTGTGTTTATGGAGGAAAAACAAAGAAATTAATTGGAATAATTAAGAATTGAAAATTATTTTCAATTCAAATTAAACCTAATTAATTAAAAGAGAAATCTAAAATTTTTTGAAGAGAAAATAGGAGAAGAAGAATTCTGGAAATTTCAGGTCTAAAAAAAATAAATGTGGAGGCCCCATTTGATTTTTCATCATAAAGTATTTATAAGATAAAAAAAGGTTGCCCTAATTTAATTAAGGAAAACAAATTTTATTTTAACACAAATTCTTTTATTTTTAATGATAAAATCAAGTTTTATTAATTAATTATCTAAAAAAATATTTTAGAATTTAATTTGAACTCAAAAACCCAAAAAAAATGGGATAAAAAACGGATTTTTGGGTGAAAAAATCGGAAAAAAGGGTGAAAAATCGGAAAAGAGGGTATCAGACACTATAGCGACGGCCAGGGGAGGAGGGAAGCCCGTAGCTATAGAGGGACGAGCTTCCCGCAGCCAACTCCACGTGAAAACCACGCACAGAGGCGCGGAAATAGCGCGCTCCAGCTCGCGGTGCGGCGCGCAGCGCGCACAACGCTGTGCGTCGCTTTTTAGCGACGCTGCGCGTCGCCTCTTCGTGCCGCCGCGCCCGACACTCTCGATCCGATTTTTTTTTTATTTTAATTTACAAAAATACTATAAATCTAAGCCCATTTTTCAAATTTAATTTTTTAAAATATTTTTTATTATTTTTCAATTTCTCACTCTAAAATGTAAATTTGACGAGAAAATCATCACTTTTAACCTTTTTAGCCAGTGAAGGCAATTATTATCATTGGGTAACTTCGATTTAGGCTGACTCAGGACCCGGTGTCTACAGTTGCCTCCAGTTTAGGGGAATCTAGTACACTAGTGTCTAGGTGAGCCTAAACTCTAAGAAGAAAAGAAAAGAGACAAGTACCTGAGTCAGCCGTCTTTCCGAACTGGGGAATTCTGAGATGGCGGTTATTACCATGGTGTGTTTTCGTTTGTTGAAGCGGTGCTATCTATGAGCCCTTCGGTTGATTGCCCCCTGAGAGGTCTTTGGTTCATTGCCCCCTGAGAGGTCTTTGTTTCATTGATCGTTTGCCCCCTGAGAGGTCTTCGGTTCATTGATCGTTTGCCCCCTGAAAGGTCTTCGGTTCATTGCCCCCTGAGAGGTCTTCGGTTCATCGATCGTTTGCCCCCTTAGAGGTCTTCGGTTCATTGCCCCCTGAGAGGTCTTCGATTTACTGCTCCCTGAGAAGTCTTTGGTTGATTGCCCCCTGAGAGGTCTTCGATTTGCTGCTCCCTGATAAGTCTTTGGTTGATTGCCCCCTGAGAGGTCTTCGATTTGCTGCTCCCTGAGAAGTCTTTGGTTGATTGCCCCCTGAGAGGTCTTCGATTGAGGTCTGCCCCCGGAGAAGTCTTTGGTTGATTGTTTGGACTGATGTCGTCACTCGACTTTGGTCGGTGTCCACATCAAATCTCTCTTTCTGCAAAATAGGGAAACTAAAATATGCAGGAAAAATAGTGAGCATGCAAGTGAAATGCATGAGTCATGCAGGAATGCAGGATAAAAATTCATCTATGTGGACTTGGAGATGATAGCCGGGCTAGCTGCAATTTGCAATAGGATCGTTGCCTTTTAAGCTGCTTTTGAATTTCATGCCCTTCGGGATTGCGAGATTCTCATCCGGTACCTGTAGTCATTATTTGAAGGTAGTGCGTCCCTTGCGGATTTTCACACTAGCTTTTCTTATTGGGAGATGCGTCCTTTGTGGATTTTCACATAACCCTGTGCCTTATTTTTTGCCTGGAATGGACCCAACCCAATCCAGCGGCTTTTCTCTTTCTTCTTTTTTTTTTTAAGGACAGATTGCCTGTTTTCAGGTTTTCACCCTATCCTTTTGCCTAGTTTTTGCTTAGAGCGCCAGTTACAGTTTTCACTCTAACGGCTTTTTTTTTTTTTTTTTAAGATTGCTGCAGTTGTTGGCAAGAATCTTTCGGGAGTCTTAGGACATGGTTGCATGAGCTTGATTCTTCACATTTGATAGCAGGATGAATCGGCTGAAGCGCTTGAGCGGTAGACAATAGGCGACTTTGGTCACACAAAGTGAACTGCTCTGATCACATCATTGCGGAAATGCATGTGTTTCAATTTGATTTCATTAAGCATGATCATTATTTGTCATTAGTTTCAAAAAATACAAGACCTCAGCTAACCTCGGGATAGATCCTGAAAGCATCAAACTCCTGTTATCAATCAGCCCTCTCGGGTTTTCATGATTGAAGATTTTCTCTCAATTTTTTTTTTTTGTTATTAACCTTCTTCAGTCCGTCAGTATTGATTAAACTTGCATTCGTCTTCATTAATTGGGGAAGCTGCCCTTTCTGACGATGATTGTTTTTAGCACCAAAGTTTTATTATTGGGCATTGTGCAAACTAGCTGAAATAGTGAATTTCTTTGCTTGGATTTTAGATGTGAAAGTCTGTATCTTCCTTTTGTTGGCTTTAGGTGGCTCAATTTCTGAAGTAACCTTTAATGGTTTGAATGGAATTGGCCTCAGATGGTTTAAGACCAAACTATGGCTTAGGATAGGACTATGGTTTTTTTTTTTTTTTTTGGGAACGAGCTGTCCTCCTAAGTCACAAGGGTCACTGCTGGTCTTATATGATTAAAGATTGGTCTTGATTGGCTCTGGGGTGCATATCTCAAAAGGTTTGGAAAGAAATTTCTATGGTTTGACTACAATGAGGGATTGGATTGTGTTTGGCTGCACTGCATTCATCTTGAATGTTGAGGCGAAAAGATTGGCTTTTGTAGGCTTCGTTCGTTATTTTGTTGGCATATTGAAGCAGCATCGCCCCCAAAATATCTTGGTCAAGTGTCATGTCATTTCTAGTCCAGGCAAAGGCCCCTCTCCTTTTTTATTTTTCATTATTTTTCTCCCAAGAATTTCCTCCCTTCAGGAGTCATATTAGATGCTATCAAGATTTTCTTTGGGATTTCCCAAAGTTCCGAGATTAAATGCAGCCATATTATTTGAATTAATGCCAAAGTAAATGCAGTGTGATCATGTTAAATGAAATCAAATACAAATATCATACAAATAAGCAAAAGTTGTTCTCTTTATTACAAACCGAAAATTGTAACATAAAAAGTTCTAGAAATAAAAAGATTTCAGCATCTAAAAGCAATATCACTAGTGGACTACAAGACACGATCATGTTCGCGGTGGAGGGACTGTATTATAACCTGCTTTCTTCTTTTTCTCTCTCTTCTCAGGATCTGTGATCTGATTGGTGTCAATGAGATCCTGGATCTTGTTTCTCAGAATACGGCAATGGTCAGTCAAATGGCCGGTGTGCTGGTGGTAAGCGCAGTACTGATCACCTCTATGTCCCGGCTGTCCCTGACTCAAGGCTGGTCTGGGTGGCAATGGCTGCAACTTGCCCTCTTTCATTAGTCTCTCCAGCACCCAAGATAGAGAGCGGCCTAAGTTGGAGTAGTATATCTGACCCTGCCCAACTCCAGTAGCTGAGACCTCTGCGGTCCTACCGTTTATGTTGTTGCCGCCCCCGGCACCTCCCGATCTAAGCCCAGACTAGTTCCTATAGCTTTTCCCAGCAAAGTTATTATGGCTTGCTTTCTTTGCCAGGTAAGCTGCCTCAGCCTCTATAGCGATATCCTTAAGTGACTCCCAGTCCTTGAGCCCCTTAAAACTGAGTAAGTCCCTCAAGTAAGGGCATGAATTTCTGATAAACAGCCTGATCTGGTCTGCAATGTCAGGCTTCCTCTTTATCTCCATGACTCTATTTCTCCATCTTGTAAGGTACTCATGGAATGACTCATCATTTTTCTGCTGTAGAAGCTCGAGATCTTTTAGGGTGACCTCCATCCTGGTGCTGCAGTCGTACTGCTTCATGAATTCTTCGTTCAAAAGGTCCCAGTCCTCCTTGGACCTCCTATCCAACCCGTGGTACCAGCCAACTGCCGGGCCCACCAGACTAAGGCAGAAATACTCCACCTTTTGCTTCTTACTTAGCCCTGTGCCTTTTATGACCAAGGTGTAGTGCTTGATGTGGGCGGATGGGTCAGAGGTGCCATCAAATTTCGGCAGCTCGGGCATCTTGCATCTTTAGGGCAGCAGCTCTTCATCCCCCAGATCTCTGTCTTCTGGGTTGACCCCCTTTCCAGCTGAGAGCATGCGGGTGATAGCTTCGATCTACTGTCTCATACCTCTTAAAGCTTCATCCTCTACTCTGAGTGCTCTGGGCCTCGCAGCTTGGTGGACTATCGGCACCTCTTCTTCTTCCTCCTCCATCAGGAAATCATCGTTGGGATTATGAATCCTTTCCCCTCTTAGCTCGATGGATGCGGCATCCCTGTGTTCATTGTTGGGTTGGCGAGCAGTAGCTCCAACGAAGGGAGCCTCCCCACCAGCAGGTGGTTCGGCTTGCCCCCGAGGAGGGGCTGCCTGTGGCTGTAGAGCAGCAGGCGGCTGTGGAGCAACAGGTGGATGGGCCATCCTTTCAGCCATGGCGCCCATCATATCCATCATTCTCCGTTCAAAATCCTCTAGCCTCCTACCTAGGTCCTGAGTGGTCAAAGCTCCAACTTCTTCTGCCATTGATGATTCAAGAGAGGATTCACTGATTGATGGGAATGACTCAGAATCCCAGTCAGACACTAGTTCCGATAACTCAAAGAGCAGATTTGTCCTTATTAGCCGACCGTCGGAACCTCTTGTCCACTTAGATGAATCTATGATGGATGAAAAAATTAGATTGTTAGGATGATGTATGAATGACATATACAATGCATGATAGTGAGTTATGCAACATTTACAATCACATGCAAGCAAGTAAATCCTTCCAACCTTATTACTCCCACACACGAGGTAATGCGGTCTCTTTCCTAGGTGGGCTTGATCCATGGGTTAGCGGGGAACCCAATGGATGCGTATGGTGCTCGGTGGAAAATCGGCATCATAACATCTCTTATCTAATGCGCATACATATGGATTTTGGCCTTTATATATTTAAACATTTCAACTAAATTAAGATGGGCCCACCGGGGCATGAAAGCCTTTGATAAAAGCCCATTTAATTGGGTTGAATTTGTTCAATATATAATGGCCCACATAGCAAGCATTGTATTAAGGTACATGTCACCTAGGGGAAGTATCTATTGCCATTACATGAGCTTTGGTCATGGGTGATGATCTTTTAGGGTTACCCAAGCATGGTCCCTGCCGACGGGTCTAGCTCATCACGAGCGTAACGACCGATCAGGTCACCATTTGATATACCTTGATGGTACGAGGCTTGGGCTGGTGATTATCCTTAACACTTCCCTAAATTGAGTGAAAATAGGGTCATGCTTCGGGAACGTACCGGGGCTAAAAGAGGGACCAAACTAGCATAGATCTAAGGCTCTAATAAGATGCAATGCAGTTTTGAAAAAGGATGAAATGTTTAAATTAAAACTCAATTGTAAATTTTAACCAAGGTACTTTCGAATCGAAGTCTCGAGTATGTCCCCAACGGAGTCGCCACTGTGATGTGCGCCGAACCCCGTGGCCTCCCGAGGGCCCGCTTTGGGCGATCGGGATGGGATTCATTAAAACTTGTAAGGTATTTACAAGTGCGTCTATTTTGGACAACAATGAGGTTTCTTGGAGTCGCCACCCAACAGAACATTGGGAAAGGTCGTCTAGCCTCAGCGAGCCTAAGACGGCGCATACATATCCATCTCGGGCTAGCCAGAGAGATCTTGGAGGCCTCAGCCTCTACCCCCTGGAGCCTAGGATTGTAAATTCAAGTCTTTTGGTGAGACTCAAGAGGTGTCTTGGAAGTCCTAGACCTCTCGCCTCATTGAGCCCCAAAGACCAGAGTGAGTTCGGGACTTCTCATTTATTCATACCTTGGTTAAGTTTATAATTGAGTTTTGAATTTATTATTTCATCCCATTTCACATACATTTAATGCAATTAATTAAAGTGCACAACATACATTTAAGAAAAAGCGGTAAAAGCATAAGTAAAATAAAGCACATGTAAAAATATTACAATAAAACTAGGGGCGGAATACAACCCCCATTGTAAATAAAATACAGATCATGCATAAATCGAGATATTCATTAATGGTGAGGACATTGGTTCTCGCATGCATATTATTATGAAACAATTTTGATGTGATGACTTTGTTCTGGATGGAGGAAAACAAGGACATTGGTCCCATTTTTATTTAGAAAAAATTCAAAGTTAATTAAAAAATGATTTAGCGATTTTCTTTCTAGCGGGCATAAATAAACAATTTTATAAGCAAATTATATGGCAAAAATAATAAAAAAACCAAATAAACAAAATATTACAAAAAAAGAAAAATAAATATTCCGAGCGAGCCTTTTGGACCTCCCCGTGTGCTCGCAAAAACGCCCAATCAAGAAATGAGTTTAGACATAAAAAACAAAATACAAATAAAATAATTATATCAATTAAATCAATTAAATCAATTAAACATGCAAAATGATGAATAACAAAATAAAATAAAATAAGATGACATGAAAAGAATGGTAATTGAATCAAAATGTTAACAAACCAAAATAAATGAGAAACATGCATTATATATGATAAATGATTAAATGATGTGATGAAAATAAAATAAAACATGTTAATTAATTAATACATGAAAATATACACATGATGAAAATAATGATGAAAAGTGAAAAATAATAAATGAACAAATAAACAAATAATAATAAATAAATCATGTAACAATGATAAAAAGAATAATAAAAATTAGTAAATAAAGGAATGATGAAAATAATAATGCTATATGACAAGGTTAATTGGTGTGTTAATAATTAATATAAACTATTTACATGGCAAAAATGATTAACAAAAATTAATTATTTTTTTGCATGTTAAAAATAATGAGGAATCAAAATAAACTAAATTATTTACATGTTAGGAATTAAAAGAAAACAATATTCACATGAATAAAAATCAAACCATATATAAAAAAATTAAATAGAACAAATATAAAATCAACAAAACAAATGAATAAATGAAAACAATAAATAAATCAATAAAATATACATGAATAAATTAAATAAAAATAGAATAGAATAGAAATTGAGCTTAAAATATTTACCCTCAGAGTATTAGATTTGATGACGGAAAATTGATGATTTTCCGGAAAATTGCTTGAAAGAATAATTTAGCAATAAAATTAATTCTCTTTGTTTATGGAGAAAACAAAGGAATTGATTTGTATGCTTAAAAATGAAAAGAAATTGATTTCAAAGTGATGATTAATTTCTTGTGTTTATGGAGGAAAAACAAAGAAATTAATTGGAATAATTAAGAATTGAAAATTGATTTTCAATTCCAATTAAACCTAATTAATTAAAAAAGAAATCTTAAATTTTTTGAAGAGAAAATAGAAGAAGAAGAATTCTAGAAATTTCAGGTCTAAAAAAAATAAATGTGGAGGCCCCATTTGATTTTTCATCATAAAGTATTTATAAGATAAAAAAGGTTACCCTGATTTAATTAAGGAAAACAAATTTTATTTTAACACAAATTCTTTTATTTTTAATGACAAAATCAAGTTTTATTAATTACTTATCTAAAAAAATATTTTAGAATTTAATTTGAACTCAAAAACCCAAAAAAATGGAATAAAAAATGGATTTTTGGGTGAAAAAATCGGAAAAAAGGGTGAAAAATCGAAAAAGAGGGTATTAGACCCTATAGCGACGGCCGGGGGAGGAGGGAAGCCCGTCGCTATAGAGGGATGGGCTTCCTGCAGCAAGCTTCGCGTGGAAACCGCGCACAGAGACTCGAAAATCTCGCGGCGGTGCACAACGCTGAGCGTCGCCTCTTCGCGCCCAGCGAGCTGGGTGCGCCGCCGCGGCCGACACTCGCGATCGGATTTTTTTTTTTTTAAATTGACAAAAATACTATAAATCTAAGCCCCATTTTTCAAATTTATTTTTTTAAAATATTTTTTATTATTTTTCAATTTCTCACTCTATAATGTAAATTTGACGAGAAAATCATCACTTTTAACCTTTTTAGCCTGTGAAGGCAATTATCATCATTGGGTAACTTCGATTTAAGCTGACGTAGGACCCGGTGTCTACAGGAGTAACGATTTGTAGAGATAGGGTTTACTCGATTTGGTAAGATAGTTCTGATGAGTTCAAGTTGTCATTGTTTAAGAATATGTCCCGCCATAAGGAAATTGAGACGTGATATGTGAATGATGTAATGATTAAGAAGTGAGAAATTTTGACCAAAGTGTATAAGTTATTTGATAGTGGAATGTTAACGCGTAAGTGTGGTAGTAATAAACCATACAATATGAGGAGAATCCGGTGATTGTGAATTTCGAGGACGAAATTCTTTTAGGAGGGGAGATTTGTAACACCCCGAAATGCACCCTAGAAGGATTTGTGTATTTCTGGGGATTTTGATGATCGAAATTGTGTGATGTGATGGTCGGAGTGATTGAGTAGTAGGAAAAGATATGATCAGAATTAAGAAAAAGGGAGCCAAGGGTATTTTGGTCATTTGGCAAATATGGATTTGATTGAATCGAATAAATAATTACGAGGGCTAATTTATGAAAATGGAGTAACATTAGACAGAATGTGTGTGAGATGTGGTGTCAGGTGTGCTGAAAGGACGAACTCGGTATTAGTGCAAAAGTTTCGGCAAGTGCGGCCGATTGCAAATTTGTAAGGTATTAATTTAGGACTTAATTGAAGGGGATAAGATTTAATTGTGGGCCAAGGTAAAATTATATTTATGTATTATATGAAGGAAGGATTAAAAAGGAGTTAAGGGACCAAAAAGGGGAATTATCAAAAAAATCTATTGAGGGCTAATAGGAAGAGGACATGTGGCATTTGAGATAGGTTTGACTTAATTAAGAGAGAGTGAGAGCAGATTTATGCTCATTCCCCTCTCCTTCTTCACGTTTTGCCTTTCTCCTCTTCCTTTGCTCTTCTTCTTCATCTCACGCCAGCCCCTCTCTCTCTTCTTGCAAGCCCAAGTTGTGTATAATGGATTGTAGCTCAAGTACTTTTATGAGAGATTAGAGATAGAAGGGTAAGTTATAACTTTTGATTTCTGCAATTCTTCTTTAGTTAATTAGAAATCTTAAGTAATATTATGTGTTTTGATGAGGGAATTGGAATAATAAAACTGAAGAGAGAGTATGGAAGCAAGAAAAGCAACCATTGAAGCTAATGGAGCAAAGGAGTTTGAGGTTTGGGAAAAGTTATATGCTTTGGTGTGAATTCTGAATTATTGATTTGTGTATGAATGAGTTTCTGTTTTGAAGTTTATTTTATTTAAAAATTTGATTGGTTGTGTTGATGTGGTTGTGTGGATTGGCTTGGAATTTGAATTTTCTGGGGATACTCTGTCCTGACTTCACTTGACCTTTAGGATTTGTTTTAATTATAAGTCAAGTTATAGATGTCCAAATGAGACAGAAATAGTGCCATTTGAAAGCTAATTCATTTATCAAAAATTGTCTCTGAAGGATCGGAATCTAATTCTGGCTCTAAGATTCCTGAAAATGGTAAAAACTGTGGTGTCTGTACTTAGACCGGTTCATGAGAGCAGTGTAGGTTGTATAGCTTATATCTCGAGTTCTGGATGTCTAATTGATCTGAAATTTGTTGCATTTGAAAGCTAACATCCTAAGAAAAATTTGATAAGAGGAATTTTTGGCTAAAAATGAGTTTTAGTGGGTCGTTTAGACGGTACAAAGTTGGGGCGAGAAGCAGTCACGTACATCTGTTTTCGTAGGGCAAGTGGCGGAGGCTTCTGTCGTGAGCGCGACCCTTGTAATGGCAGACATAGACGTTTCAGCTGAAATGTTCCAACCAAAAAAATTTCGATAGCATCCCAACAGGGATGTGCCCAACTTCCTACATAGAAAAACACAATAAAGGGATAGGCCTTAGGCCCCAAGCAATAATTTCATCATTGTAAGCTATATTCGTGTCTTATTTAGTTCGAACTACTCCTAAAACTAAAGTAGTACAAGGCAAGTCCACAAGTCTCTAATTCTCTTTTTTGGTTTTTTTTATTATTTTTTATTATTATTTATTCATGCATATTTATATTTCTAATGTCATGCCTCGTACATGGTCTCACAAACTAAGCATAAATGGGCAAAATTTAGTCCTACATTTTGCTAAAATATACTAGACATGCATTTTTTATGCAAATTATTCAAAAATAGATAAAAAAAAAGAATAGAAAAAAGGACGAACTAACCTGGTGGTCGATGAAAATGTACTAAAAGAAATCGACGGAAATGTGAAAAAGAAGTCTCCTAAGCATGGACGACAGTACTATAGTGGTTATGCCCTAGGCCAAACATTTGGACCTTGATGTAATCATTACATTTTCATTTATATATAATGGTTTTCTTCACATTAATATTATTAGCATGTTACATTATTGTAATGTTTATGAATAAAAATGTTATTCATGTTGTCCCTAGTCATTTATCACTAAAGGACATAAAGATAAATTAAGACTAGTATAGATCATTTGCATTGATAATCATGGGATGATTATATATGATGAATAAATCAAATCTATAGGTATTTGTTAGAGAACAAAGTACCGAATAGACCTATTGTAAGATCACTACATGGGATAGTGTCATAAGTGATCTTATAATAGATATGTTATTGAATCCTATGACCTGAGGTTATCACGGTTTCCTACATAAGAAACATTATGTTTTGACATAATCAAATGTTATCTTTAATCGGATAATTATAAAGTTTATGATCGGACATAATGAGAATTATGCAGAGGAAAGTGAATAATCAAGATGGAATTTGTCCCTCTCTTATGAGAGAGATATCTGTTGGGCCCCTAGATAAGTAGGACTATAAAAATGCACGGCCATGCTCAAATGAATAGATAGTGTGATCAATGTCATTTGAATTTATCAGTCTACCTAGTGATCGGGAAATTATATGTTTGAACAATTTAAGTTTGACATGGACCATAACTTATGTTCAAACAAGATATCGTGTGACAAAAAGATAATGGCATGTTCTATTGTCAGGTTAAAATTGAACTAACGATATTTATATTATTAGGATAGTCATAAAGTCTTCCTAGAGACCAATTATGACTTTTGGGCTTATTATGAGATTAGGCTCACTGCCAACATAATATAAACCTATTGGGTCACACACCAAGACCAAAATGAACAAAATGGATTTTAATTAGAGTATTTCGAAATTATAATGTGAATTTTATTTAATTTCGAAATCATATATATATATATATATATATATATATATCTTAATTTTGAATAAGAGGTAATATCCTTATTTATCTCTTTAGGGTTTAAAATATATACAGATATATAATTGGATATAAGTTAATCAGTGATTAACCCTAATCACGTTTTTTTTCTAAGAGAGAAAAGGATAGAGTGTGGCTGATTTTCCTAAGAGAGAAAAAGCTAGCCTCCATAACTTTCTTTGAGAAAGAAAAACATAAAATCCAGTCACAACATAAGGGAGCTAACACCCCTGCGAATTTTGTTCGTCGGTTCGTTCATGTGGATATCAGTAGAGAGTGTTTGTGATTGAGGCAGCGCCTGTAGTCCGAGATAAGGAGTTAATTTCATTCTAAAGGTTGGTAAATCTTAATCTATTCCTTTTGAATCAATTGAAAATACATGGATCCTATTTTAGGTTTCGATTTTATTCCGCTGCGTTAATTTGAATTATTGCAATCAAACCCAACAAGTACGAGGGTCGTTTTGGTACAAGTGGTGTGTAAAAAGGACAACGAATAAAGGAGAAAAGTGTAAAAAAGAGGGGCAGGGCATCGGTTTGTGAGAGAAGATTGGAAAGAACAGGAAAAGAAAAATGAAGGGGGCATCGCTGGGCGTTCCTTATATAGATTTTCCTGACCGACGAGCTACCCGTCGGAACACCAAGCGACAGGTAACCCGTTGGTCATTAAAAATTCCTTTTTTCCGCTTCGGCTTCATCCCCTTCATTAATGACCTATTTAATAAGCCATTAATGAATTAAAAACTCATTAAATGATTTTTTTTTATGTAAAACTCCCTGAATATTGTTCGATTTTCGCATCCGACGCGTGTCCCTATAAAATTGTGAAGACAATAGAAATATGCCAAAATTATTTTATACGCGTGACATGTATGAAACATGCAGGAAAAAACCTGTCCAGTGGTCAACAAGGTTGACCGACGGGCTGCCCGTCGGGTAAATGACAGACGGGCACCCCGTCGGTCATTTCTTCCTTATAAATACACCCTTTTCCTTTGATTTTGTGCACTTTCAACATTCCGAGTCTCAGTCCAAGCTTCTTTCTCAGGTTCCTCCCTCTTTTCTTCTTTACTTCCCTTTGCTAGCTTTTATTTCTTAGTTACAACCCTTAGGAAATGTCTATGTCTGCCATTACTAAGATGCATCAAATCCCAGATAATCCCCAAACCTGGGAGAACACCACCCTTGCTCCGCTCTGTAGTCTAAAATTCCTAAGAAGGGTTAGGATAGATTACAACCTCCTTCTGGCTGCAGTCTGCTTCTGGGACCCACACTTTTATGTCTTCAAGTTCACTTATCAGGAACTGTGCCCCCTGCCTGAAGAATTTGCTGCCATTATCGAGACCTAGTATCCTCCTAGCGCCTACCCTGCATTCCCCGCTGCGGTCTGACTCACATCCGGGACATTGCATTAGCCTTAATCATTGCCCCTTCTGACACTGCTCCCTTAGTTCCTTAGGGTTCCACATTTGTCTTATAGCCACTGATTGAGGCGTTGGATGAGTTCTCTGATTTTCCCCCATACCGTATGAGTACCACCTTCCTATTTTGTCTCATGAGGTGTCTGATTTGCTTGAAAGGGTGATTTTAAATGTGAAAATTTAAAAGTTTTAATCGAATTTCTTTATTTTTCTGGATCAGGAATGACAGACGAGCTGAGGATCTACCGATGGACGTCGCTCACCCGAGCGATATACCATCGCGAAACTCTATCTCCGCCCGTCGGTCGGCCTAAGACCGGCCATCGCTCGCGCGATGTAGGCCGTCCTTGGGCCTTCCTTCCTCATTTTTTTTATTTCTTTTCTTTTATCCTTTTATTCTTATTTTCCTTATTTTCCATGATGATTTTTTATAAATTATTCATCTTTATTTATTTTATCATGCTTATTGTTATTTTATTATTGCACTAACATGCTCTGTGTTTTTTGGTTTGAGTTTAACTGTTTTTCTTGGATTTGGGGTGTTGAGAAACGAAGATCCCACCGAGATGATTCGAGGACATTAATTGGGTTTATTTCTTTATCTTATTTCCTTTTATCTCAATTTTCAATTTTCAATTACCATTTATTGTATTTTATTTTCGTGAGCCCGTTAATGTAAAAATGGCAAAGGGTTTTATACAGAATAAATGAGATTTACCATAAATAAAATGGGACCAATGTTATAGTTTTTCATCCAACTAAAATAAATATCTTAACACCGTTTCTATTTAAATATGCATGTGAGGACCAATGTCCACATCTTTAATGAATATCACGCTTTGTGTATGTTTCCCTTTTTTGCTCATTTACAATGGGGGTTGTATTTCGCCCTTAGTTTTTTGTAAGCTATTGTATTTTTGATTTACTTTAATTTGAGTTTACTTTATTTAATGCTTTCATTATATGATTGATCTGATGCTTTAATTATTGTATTGCACTAAATGAGAAAATGGGATGAAAGATTAAATTCAAAACTCAATTATAATTTAATTAAGGTTTGAATAAATGGAAAGTCCCAAACTCTCTCTGGTCTTAGGCTCAACGAGGTTAGATGAACCTTTCCAATGTTCTATTGGAAAGGGAATTCCAAAATATCTCTTGCTGCCCAAATTAGGCCTAACTTACATTATCTTAGGCTCTATGAGTTTAGATGAACCTTACCAATGTTCCATTAGAAAGGGGATTCCAAAATATCTCTAGCTTGTCCAAAATAGACATATATGCATCGTCTTAGGTTTCATGAGATCAGATGAATCTTTTTAGTGTTCTATTGGAAGAAGGATTACAAAGTTTCTTTGATTGCCCAAAATAGACACACATGCGTTGTTTTAGGCTCGGTGAGGCTAAACAACCTTTTTAAATGTTTTATTAGGTGGCGACTCCAAAACACCTCCTTGTTGCCCAAAATAGATGCCCTTGTAATGTTTACAAGTTATAAACCTCTCTCGAATACCGTAAAGGCGGGTCATTTGGGGCCCCCAGTTCGGCGCGCATCACAGGCACCCTGGGCAAAAATTAGAGTCTTGAGAGAAAATGTCCAATCAAGAAAACCCAGGAGGGCTGATTGGTAACAGGACTTTGAAGCTTTCAAGATCAATTTTGAGATTAAGTGTAATTCTGCATTTTGAGTCTGTGTTAAATAATGATCATGTATAGGGAAATTATAATGAAATGTTCACAATCTTTACAAATATATAAAAGGAAGGAAATTCAACTCATGTGTTCATTATCTTATAGTTCTTTTATAAAATGAAAAACATTGTTCTTTATTGAATGTATGTAATCGAATAGCTATCCTCTGCTACCGCTCTCGCCGGCCAGATGCCTAAGTTGACGGGTCCTATTATCAACCGCAGGGCTAAGCACCCATTCTTGTATGCACTAATGGAAGCAAAGGAGCAATCCCTGATAGAAGGAATAATAGAGGCTATGGTCTGGCAGTGAAAGTCGAGGATAAAGTGCCACCTTGAAAGGATAGAGGACGCCTCACAACGTTTTAAATCCCTCTGAACTGTTGAATACAACAAGCTGTGGTATAAAAAGTGGCCTCATGAAATCCACACAAGGGAATGCATCCTGAAGGACCATCCAGGGTCACAGCAGAAAGGGAGAGCCAGGGGCACATGAAGCTAATGTCCTCATCCGCCACTTCACCCAATCTGGCAACACCTTCGTCGGGATAGGCAAAGGAATACAACCACTCCCTAGGGAGAAATTGCCTTAATGAATAACTGCTGATCACCCTAGGAGGGGGTCCTGATAGTTGCTTCAGCTTTTCTTGCAACCATACCGAATGACAGGAGAGTTTAAAAAAAAAAGGGAAAAAATAAGAGGCCGTTAGAGATGAAAAATGTAACTGGCTTAATTTTTTAAAGTAGTAAATGAGCTCTAAGGGGTGTATTGTGGGTTGTGTAAAGGCTTAAAATAATTTTTAGGATTTTTTGATAATAATAGATTAGTGAATTACGGCAGAACAGTACAGTGTTAAATCGGAACGATTTAAGTGAACCGGATCCCAAATGGACTCCGATTGAGCTAAACTTTTGCGGGAAGGCTATTTCTCATATTTTAAGAATTATGGAATTAGTTGGGAGTGAAAATAATTTGAGGAATATATAGTTACCATTGGAAAGTGGAAAATGGCTTAAAAATTTAATATTAGTTCAAACCGGTTCGACAACTCTATTTGGACCTAGTTTGGTTCAAATTAGACCTATAAATACCCCTCACAACTAGATTTCTCTAGAGAAATCCCTAGAGAAACTGACCTTCTGCTCTCCTCCTTTGGCCAAAGTGAATTTCTTCCATTCTTCTCCATTTTTCTTCTATTCTCTCTTCATCTCTCCCCAAATCCAAGCCTCCTACGGAAAGTCTAGCCTCTCTAGAATCTGATGGTGGTGAATAGAGCTCATTTGAAGTGGAAGAATTGGGAGAAAATAAGTGGAAAAGTTTATGTGTCAAATTGAGGTATGTAAAGTTGATGTTTTTAAATAAGTTTAAAGGTTCAAAGAGGTACTTTAGGATGTGTAGAGTATTTTTATGTAATTATATTGCATAAAGGAAGCAAATTTATGTTGATTTCTTTGATGATTATATTCGGCCACTTAAGGAAGATAAATGAGATGATGTTGTTTGAAGGAATTAAGGCATAGAAAACATGCTTAAGATGTGGAGAACAATAAAATAAGGTTAGTGGATATAATATCCTTCTTTTTCCATTGAAAAAGTATGATTTTAGGTTATGTTCATATTACATCTATGTGATTTATGCATGTTTAATTAAAATAAATTAGAGAGACATGTTTAGGAAGGTTAAAAATGGGATTTTGAATGATTAAAATGGAAGAAAATAAATGGATGTAGGAACCCTAGGTTTGGTTGAATGGTATTCTTGAGGAATACTTGAAATACTTTGATGTTTAAAGCATGTAATAAGTGTATTAGTGATGTATAACATGTAATTTAGTTAATTAAGTGATTAGAAGAAAGAAAATTAAGTGAAATGGTATGGACACACCTTGGCCGAATGGAATAGGTTAGGGTAATTTAGTATACTTTGATAATTGATTAAGTGTAATGGCATAAAATGACAATAGAATGATAATAGAGTGTGTATTAAGTTAATTGGAATAAATGGAATTTAATTGAAATAATTTGGTATGATAATCTAATATGTATAAAGTAAAAATATTAACATGCATGATGTAAATTGTGTAAAATGTTATGTTTAGTGTTAATATGGGGTAATAAGTGAGACAGAAGTGGTTAATGTTTAAAATGAGAAATTTTAAAGTATAATGCCAGTGATGGCCGAATGAGTAAGTTGATAATCTTATAGTTAATTTTGTAAAATTGATAATAGAAATGTTAAAAAAATAAATGTATAAATGACATGGAGTGTAAAATAAATTAATTAAAATTTTTAATTATTTAATTGAATATTTTATATGTTGAACATACATTATGTCTAAAGTGAATGTTATGGGCTATGATATTTATTAAAGTAAAGAAATAACATAATTAATGTTAAAATTGAATAATAAGTGTATTAGAATGAAATTGATGAAAAAAGGGAGAAGTAAAAATGATTACTATATGATTAAATGAATTCAATGGCATAATTGAAGATATAAATGATAAATATATAAAATGGAAGTGAATTATAAGTGATATGTAAATTTTGAAGTGAAGTGTATTTGATGACCAAATAGTATATATTGATACATTAAGTGATATAAGTGAAAGTCTAATATTATTTACCCTTAGTACTAGTCTAGTAGTAAAATTTAGTCCATGATATAATTGGCTAGCCATAGGGATTCTACATCGCGGTTCGAGTCATGACGACTCGCTATCGATAGACCAACGACGGACTATCTCAGTGCAGTATTCAGTATTTACAGTGTTCAGTGTAGTGTACACTACAAGAAATTTGACTTTTTGTGACAAATTTTTTAATGACGCATAAAATTTCGTCACTAATTATAACTTACAACGACGAATTTTTTAAAACGTCACGATACTATTTATTATTGTGACGAAATTATCTTGCGTCATTTTTTATTTTAATTATCGTCACTAAAAGATTAAATTTGTGACGAAAAAATATATTTCGTCATGGTTTATTTAGGAGAGATAATTTTCCACCATTTTTTTGGAGGGAAAAAAATTTAATGACAAAATAATTACTTATTGCAAAGTATAAAATTGTCACAAAATATTTATTTTTTGTGACGAATTATTTTTGTCATAATAAAATAAATTAGTGATAATAAAATCTTTTCGTCAAAAATAACATATCGGTATAAAAAAATATTATATTTATGACAAATAAATATATCACAAAAAATGAATATACTGTGACGAGTACAATTTCGTCACCTTTGATATGAAAGAAAAATTTTCAACCTTTTTCTTTTGGAGGAAAAAAATATAAAGAAAAAATTTATTATTTGTGACATATAAATTCGTCATGAAATAATTATTTTTTTTGTGACATTAATTATTTTTGTCACAATTTAATGAATTAGTGACAATAAAATTATTTCGTCACAATAATGTTATTTATGATAAATAAATATGTTACAAAAAAAGAAATATATTATGACGAAATACAATTTTGTCACCAATACAATCATTTAATGATAATAATATTTTTTTGTAACAGTTGGTTTTAGTGCTAATATATGATAAAGAAATTATGTGATGCAGCGAAAGTATAATGAAAAATATATTTTATTCAAAATTTCAAGTCCCCTTTCAAAAGTAGGGTAAACAACAATTTATATTAAAAAATTAATAAAATTACGAAAATACACCCTAAACTTTAAACTGGAAAACGAAAGGCTAAACGTTATTTTTAACGACCCAAATTGACTGCTAAATAATAAGCTTTAAAATAATTGGGTTCTAAAATAGCAACCGAATTAATATTCGGTTGCAATTTTAGCAACGAAAACTAATTTTTACTGCTAAAATTGCAACCGAATTTTGTATCGGTTGCTAAATAATAAGTTTTAAAAGAATTAAATTTTAAAATAGCAACCGAAATAATAAGCCTTAAATGCCCTTTCTCTTCTTAAGGCTTACAATCTATAGATATACACGGGGACAGAGAGAGGCTTCTACAGAGGGCAAAGCTAACCCAAAACCAAAAGCACACAACAAAGCTTACGCACTCCCTTATCTCAATCTCCTTCAATAAACCCTCAAATGGATCCCACAACAAAGCCTACGCACTCGCTTATCTCACTCGCCCTCTGCCTCGCTCTCCTCTCTCTGTCTGCCTCGCGCTCCCCCCTCTCTCTCGGCGATTATCCAATCTAGGGTTAGGGTTTAGCATTAATTGTTAAAGGATGGGAGGAGGCAATGGAGCTGCTGATGAGGTATCTGAATCGACAGGCGGTGGAGATGCTGTTAGCATCAATATTAGATGTTCTAACGGTGCGAAATTCTCGGTTGCTATTAGCTTATCTGCCATCGTCCAAGCTTTCAAAGTAGAGCTTGTTGAGAAGTGCCATGTGCCCGCTGATCAGCAACGTCTGATTTACAAGGGTCGGATCTTGAAGGACGATCAAACCCTACAAAGCTATGGTATATAATCTAAATCTATTTGTTTTTATTTTTTTAATTTTTTACACGACTTTTGGACTATTTTGGATAAAATATTTGTGTTGTTTGATGGTTGAAGAGTATTGATTTTTTTTTGGCTGAAAGATGAGGACGAAAACTCCTGTAGATTTTAGCATGAAATTTGCTGTTATTATTATATTGGATAATTAGTTATATTGTATATGTGAATCTTATTATGATGATAATCTGAGAGATAGGATATGGAATTTGATCATGGATGTTAAATCCAGAACAAAAGCTTCTGTAAAAGAAGGCCTAATAATTATGATAACTTCATGTTTTCAATTTGTTGAATAAGTGCAAGGCCATTAGCAGATGCCAGAAGAGGATAAATGGATAAACTCAGATTTGCCTTATAATTTCAGGCCTGATAGGATAATGTGGAACAACTATAAAAGCTGCTCTCTTTGTTCTTATTGAAATGCATTGCAAAAGGATTAGATTTTGGTTTTCAATAAAAACTGCAATATTGTGCTTGGAGTACAAATTGCATACTACTATTAGCCCTGTGTGGTTAAATCTGTGTATCGCAGGTAATCTTATACACCTATGTGCTGGTGGAACTTGACAACTTTTCTGAAGCCATGGTCCTGTATCCTATATTACTTAGCTGTTCATTTAGTTGCAATATTTGCAGATAGACATTTACTGTTAAGTGTCAATCACTAAATTAATAGAAGAGCATTGATATCATACAAAGTAATTGACGAATTAAGTTATTGCTCTCATAAAAAGGTTTTAGGTTGAGGGTCATGAGAAATCTTTTCCTGTTGTGGTTACATGTCACCTTATTTTTGGAAAAAACTTTCTTATTCCATTGAGAATTTGAATTGGCAGACAAATGGAAAAAACAAACTGTTTATTATTTTTCATGAAATCTTTTAAAAAAAATCCAACATTTATTACCATTAAAATAAGATACCATTAAAATACTATTTATTCTAGAATGTATAAAAATTCCCTCCTACACCCTTTAATAACAAAAAGAAAAAGAATAAATAAATGCTGCGTATATATGTGTGTGTGGGCAAAAACTTAATATATACTGACCCTTTAACCATTTTATATATATATATAAGATTTTATAAATTATATAGATTATAAAAAATATATAATGCACTTGGTGAATAACTGATCAAAGATTTTACTATAGACTACTAGGATTGCGTTAGTTATTTAAATATATAGATATAAATTTAAACAATAAAAATTTGATTGAAAAATGATTAAAACGTTAGAGATTGTGTTTTTGCCATTTATCTAAATAAATTTTTTAATTTTTGGGTATTAGATAAAGAAGGTGATTAGCTAACCTTCATTATAACCTTTAATTGGTCCTTTATTCACATGCAATATAGTTTACACTATTTGTTTCCGATATCCATTTTGAAGTTATTTGTCTTGACTTGTCTCATCAGTTTTCTTAACTGTTTAACTGTTTGGATTTTGGTATAACTTTTTTTTTTCAAATTTTTTTTATTCAACTTGCTGTATAATAATACAAAAAAAGAAGAAGAAGAAAGGAAGAGAAAGCTTCCAAAAATGTTCTCAAAGATTTCTTGCTTTTGTATTTCAATTTACCTTTGCTAGTGGGGTCATTTCAATGGTTGCAGTCAAGTTCAATCCATCGATTGCAGATTTATAATTTCCTTTTTTTTCTATCTTTTCCTTTTTCATAATACTACTCCTGAGGATGCTCTTAGAGAAACTCACAAAGAATTGAAGAATTTGCATACTATTCAAGGACAGCGGCTATCCGAAGCTGCTTCTGTGAACATGAAGCTAATTCTAGGGATGTTACTGATCCTAATACTGGGTGAGCTTATTTTCTTTTTCTTTAAACTACTTATTGTTCTTTTTAGCCATGTAGTCATTTGATCTTGTCATTTGATGTTTTTTGAATGTAAATTTTGTATAGTTTTGTGAGTCTGTGTCACTTGGTGAGTTCAAATTAATTAAATAGGCTTCAAAATTTCTTGTTCAAGAGTTACATCGGTGTACCTTTCTGATTTATTAGATCTCGTTGCACAGCTATATGTCTATTTGTTGGTTTACCTCATGTGATTGTGTAGTTCAGTGGGACTTAGTGGCTCCTACATTGTTACAGTTTTAAAGGTTCTGGCTTTTTTTTTGCATCAATTTTAGTTATCAATTGAATTATTTTCTGCATACCTGCATTTTAAATAAGGATGTCAGCATTATAAATAAGGATGTCAATGTGTTTTTTTAATCTGCCATTAATATAGTGTATTTTATATGATAAAACCTATCTTTATTAGAAGAATTCCATAATTTAAGAGGTAATTATTTTAGTTAATATTACCCGGATTTCGTAACAATCTTAAGAGTAGTTTAAGACAATCAAGTAATTGTGCAGTATCGTTGGAACCGTAGTGTGTGTATAGATCAAGGGTGTTGATTCAGTTTTTTTATCTAATATATGATTTTTTTTTTTTGTAGGAACAGGATGCAAATTTTGAATTTTCAACAGATTTTATTTATGGATTAGGATGCATATTTAATTTTTTGCATTATATAGTATGTTTTTATTTAACCTTTTATTTGAATAAATACATTGTATTAGATTTTCTTTAGGAATTTAATTGATTGTATAACATTAAATTTAAAATATGTTATTTTTAATACAACGCATATATGACAAGTATATTTGTCATAATTTGTTGACTTGTTAGTTCATGAATTACGATATAATGTTTACAATTACGATATTAATATTATAATAAAAAATATAATTTAATGACAATAAAAAATTGTCACTAAAACTATATTTTGTGGCAATTATTTTTGTCTGTATTTATGTCACTAATTTGTAAAATAATATGATGATTTATATTCATCATTAATATACATTAATTTAATGACGAAATCATTTTTTGTCACTTAAAATATTAGATTTAATGACGATATTAAATATTTTATGAAGAAAATTATATTTATTTGTGACGATAATTACGTAACCAATACTTAATGGTTTTAACTAGAAGTAGTGTTTCGTCATTAAAAATATTTAATTTCGTGATGAATTTTAAATTTGTCATAAAAAATGACAATCTTTTGTGACGATAAACAATATAATATGACAAAATATAATTTTATTTGTGACATAATTTTTGTCATGAAAAATAAGAAATAAAGATGACGATAATTATTTTCGTCACAAAAAATATACTTACGGTGACAAATAACTATATTGTCATGTAAACTTTTATGTTACGCGCCTACCGTTACGCTCTCTGTGATGATAAAAATTCGTCACCTTATCTTTTTAGCGATGAAAAATGAATTTTTTATGATAATTTTTTGCATCATAAAAGGTGTAATTTCTTGTAGTGGCAGTGCCAGTGTTGAATGGTTCCTTTGGGATTATATTATAGTGTAGTGGATCTGTGGCATCCACATCCCGCATATTCGATTTGTAGATTTCTACCAGGTGTACATTAGGGGCAATATGGTAATTATGCAAAAGATTGAGACATTATGGTAATATGCAAATAAATTGATTAAAATAGTGATAAATTAGAAAATAAGTGAAAATGGGACTAAATTGAAGGAAGTATAAAGATTAGGGGCAAAACGGTAATTTAGACTTAAGAGTGAAAATAAGTGATAATTAAGTGAAAAAAGAGTAAATAAAATAATAATAATGTAAAGAATTTAAAGTTTAGGGATTAAAATGTAATTTGGTATAAAAGTGGAAATTTAGGGACCAAAATATAATTTTGTAAGTTAAATAATGATTTAGATGAAAGATAAGTGTAAATAAGGGTATTTAGCAAATAAGGTAAAATTGGGGACATAATCGTAATTTTTATAAAAGTTGAGGACCTAAATGTAATTTTGCAAATGAATAGCTAAATTAAAGAATTTAAGTGTAATTATTGACTAATGTAAGTATCTAAGTGGATAAATAATTTAAATGAGTGGTTTGAGGATTAAGTTAAAAGAAATAAAATGTGTAGGGGTAATACAGTAATTTTATTCTATAATTGAGATAATAGAGTTATTAAATAGAAAAGTGTAATTAAATGATTAATAATGTAATTTGAGTTCGTGCTAGGGACTAAAATGAAAATTGATATGAAAATATTATTGGAACGACTAAAATATAAATTTGTATGTTAATAATAAATTAAAAGTGAAATTAAGAGGACTTAATGGCGTAATTCTGATTATAGAGAAAATAAAGGGCAAAGTCGAAATTTAGGGAAAAAATAAAGATTAAAGTGTAATTTGGTTTTAAATGATATGGTAAGGACTATATGGTAATTTGTAGGACAAATAATAAATAAATGTAAGAATGATATTATTTAGTGGCATTTTTGTAATTATGAGATAGTGAAGGGTAAAATCGTAATTTAATAAAATTTTAGGGACCTAATTGTAAATTTATAATAGTAAAGCTAATTAAGGGATTAAAGTGGAATTAATCATTAACATAAATATTAAATGTATAGTTGCTAATTAAGGAATAAATAATCAATGAAAATGGAATATTATGGTATAAATAATTATTAACTGAATAATGGTTTTAATTGATTTAATATATATATATAATTTGGTATTTTTGTGTAATCTAATTAAGTTTATATAGTGACATAATTGTAATTAAGAAATAATGAAGGGCAAAAATGCTAAGTAGTGGCCTTATTATGAATAAGTGAAAAAGGAGAGATTTAAGGGTAATTGATCCTAATATTGCTGATATAAGGATCTAATAGTACATTAATAAGTGGATGGACTATTAAATGAAATTATAAGAATATTAATTTGGATATATTATTGTAAGTTAAGAAATAAAAATAGAAATCAATAAATCTAAATAATAAGAATAATATTGATAATGATAATAAAGCAACATGGAAGAGTAAATTAGTAAGTATGAAGAATGTGAAGGACTTTAGTGAATTTAAACTATAGTGTATGCATATTGAGTAGAATTAAAAAGGGCTAATGAGAATAATTGTATATTCTGCCAAATAAAATATAACAAAAGTATATAAATAATTATAGTGGGGAATAATAAATGTAAAGATAATCGTAAAATATAGTAGTGTGATTGTCAAAGCCATAATTTAAAACTGATATCATTGTGAATGTGTAGGGAATTGTTAGTATGTGTTAGGTGCTAAAAACACTAACTCCGCAAGTGCACCGTTAATTGCTCATAGTAGTTAAGATGTCAATCCCACAGAGAATGTAGATTAAATATCACTCACTGTTACTACTTGATTTTATCTTGTTTACAATGTTCAATAATTTGTAAGTTAATTCTATACTACTCGTGTCATGTAAATTAATTAAACCTAGTTAATGATGATCAAAGAAGACAATGTAGATGATGAAGAACTAATGATTACGAAACCTGATTCCATCTTTTTATTATAATTATAATCTTATCAGCAAGCCAAATTGGAAAAATATTCTAATTCACTCTCTCGACATGAACTAGAGTGCCTAAAACATGCAATTACAATGCTAATCCTTAACTCTCATTAATGAACTTGTTAATTCTAATTACATATTCTCAGATTAATTATCAATTTATAGCAATTATCTTGACATACTGATCTCTCGAGTTATGTTTTGATAATGAAGTTCTATTAGTTGTAAGATGAAGTGAATCTCTCAACTCTACTTTAACTTATAATGATCATGCAAATATGCCAATAGAGAATTCTGCTTTCAAAGACTATTAACATTGATGGAAATAGAAATAACATTAATATCATTCAAGTTTCTTAAATAACATTTATTTAATGTTTACAAAAAAAGAAGTAAAAGATTAGAAATAGAAGAAGGAGATCTCTCAACACTTTTGCCCTTCACAAAGTATCATCTTCTCCCTTGCAATTGCCTTCTCTTTAAAACATAAAAATTAACTTAGAACTTCAACTAAAGAAATTGTTCTCTCTCAAACTTACAGAAAAATACTTAATTAAAATTCCATCTTTTTTAAATTATAGTTGAATTTAATATATATAATGTTCTAAAAGTCATGTCCCTTGATAAGCTTCTTCAAAGGGTTGCACAAGTTAATGAGAAAGAATGACCCTTCAAGTGACTATTTGAAAATAACTACCCAACGGATCTCTCGGTCGTGCTCACGATAGAGCACGACCCTCTCTCTTTTACTTCTCTTCAGTTGTGTTGGCTGTTTCTCTTTCCTCCGCGTCTCATCGCGCTCGCGACAGCGCACAGCTTCTCCTTTGGTTCATCTTTTTCTCTCTTCTCTCCCCTCTTCTTCAGCACCTTCTGTCTCGCTCGTGATAGAATCATCTTCTCTTTCACAATTTTGCTCCTTTTTCCATTGTTTTCTCCAATTTCTCCTATATTCACAAAACATAGAACAACACATAAAACATACCTAATTCTAATACAATTAACTACAAATAAATTTTATTTTAATCACAAAACATGGACTAAATATGAGCTATTTAGGCTCATAACAGTATGAATAATAAGATTGATAATGATGTGATTAATGATAGTAATAGTTTTGCTCGAGAAAAGTAAAAGAGTAATGATAGGAATAATAAGTGTTTAGATAAGTTAGTAATTTTTATTCTAGCATTAATAATTCAGGAATATATTTGAAGTACGGTTAATTGAAATTAAGTAAACTATATAAGATTTGAACAAGTGAAAAATATTAGTGCAATTGTAAAATGTAAGAGAGTTAGTGTAATTAAAGGAATCTTTAAGGAGATAAAGAAAGTAAAAATGTTAAATTGGTACTGCCAAAAGTTACATTAACGACTGTTCTAATAAGTGATTAGATGACTAATGATGTGCTCAAGTATAGATTTTAAAAATAGACAAAATGATAATAAAGATTGTTAATGTAATTGATTATTAATTAATAGACCGAACGTAGTGTTAGAATTATCATGATTAATAGTATACATAATAAAGATAACAATAATAGAAATAGAAATGATAAAGTAATGTTAAAAAATAGTGACAGATAAGACAACAAAGGATATAAAAGTGATAATTGACCAAAGTAATTAATTAGTGTTCAAAAGTTGTGACTTCGGAAATAAGCTTGTGTGTGCATGCATATAGTTTTGGTTATGAAAAATTTAGGATATGTATCCACCACTAGGTATTTTTAATGCTCAGCGCGTAGAGTGTTATTGCGTGCAGGTTATGGTAGATTTTGATGTGGCCGAAGATGTAGTGATGACCGAAAAAAGTATTTGATAGCAAGGATAAAAGGATTGGCATGGCATGTATACGATTGCAGTAAACGAGAGCAAAGATGTATATGTTATTGTAATTGTTATGTTATTGTATATATATGATTGTTATTGTTATAAAAAAAAATCCTACTGATCTGTTAGGTGCATTGTAGTGTATGCCAGTGCAGTGTTGTGACATCCGATATCCGTACCACTTATGGGTATGGGGTATTACAATTTTTATTGGTATCAGAGTAAAGGTTTAGGTAGTTCTAAGATCGAAGATAGTGTAATAAAGATGAAGTGATACGTATACATGCCATGAATAGGTATTGATGATAGAAGGAGTAAAGGTCTTTGAGGAGACATAAGGATAGTATAAGTTCGTAAAATTGTAATAGAATGTAAAGTTTGATGATTGGTGAAAAGTAAATGGATTTCCTGAATTGAATGTTCTCACAGCATAGTGGTGGTGATCGGTGATTGTGGTAGATAAGGAAAATTTCGAGGACAAAATTTTTATTAGTGGGAGAGAATTGTAATGGCCCGAATACCGGGTCAGTAGTGATCAGTAAAATCTGTAAAGTTTATAGTGTGAATTTCGTACGAAAGCATCAATGATTGCACCTTAAAAGACAGTAGAGGAGAAAGGTTAAATGTGCTCAGGTTAGGGAAGTCCCTGATGGGTGATCTCTCGGGAAGCCAGTAGTGAAAATTATTTTAGTGGACCATTGAAAGGTACAAGTTATAAAAAGTTTAGTGGTATAATTTAGAGTGAAAATGAGGTCAAATAGGTCCCCGAAAGTCAAACTGAGGAAAAGCCTCTAGTTCGGTTCAATAGTAACTAGGGTTTGACCAAACTTTGACTTAATTTTTAAAACTAGTAAATGAGCTCTAAGTGGTGTATTGTGGGTTGTGTAAAGGCTTAAAATAATTTTTAGGAATTTTTTATAGTAATAGATTAGTGAATTGTGGTAGAACCGAACAGTGTTGAATCGGACTGATTTAAGTGAATTGGACCCCAAATGGACTTCGATTGAGCTGAAATTTTGCAAGAAGTCTATTTTACGTATTTTAAGAATGATGAAATTAGTTGGGATTGGAAAAAATTGAGGAACTTAAAGTTACCATTGGAAAGTGGAAAATGGCTTAAAAATTAAAAATTGGTTCAAACCGGTTCGACCACTTTGGTTGGACCTAGTGTTGAGCATTTTTTATATATGCTTATTGACCGCAAGTATACGGTGTACCGCAATAGTACTTAAGATGTCGATCCCACGAGGAACGTTTTTTACACACTATTACTAATCAATTTTAATCTTCTTTACAATGGTAATAAATTTGATGGTTAAATTTGAACTACTTTATTATAATAATTAATTAAAGCTAATTTATGTTTATCAGAAGAAGATAAAGGATATATGAATGAAGAACTAAAAATAATGAATTTGATCCATCATTTTGATTAACATTTATTCATCTTTCATGCAAGCCAAGTTGAACTAAAGTTCTAATTTACTCTCTCAACATAAATTAAAATGCCTAAAATATGCAATTAAAATTCTAACTCACAACTTTCATTAATGAATTAGAGGTTTCTAATGACATATTTTAAGAATAATCACCAACCTATAGCAATTATCTCAATATACCGATTTCTCAAAATATACCTTGATAATGAAACTCTATTAGATGTCAGATAAAGCAAACTCTCAAATTACTTTAACTTGTAAAGATCATGCAAAATATACTAATAGAGAATCTACATTGAAAGATCATGAAAGTAGATGGAAATAGAAAGAATTATAACACGCAAATTCATTGAAATGATATTCATAGAAATATTGGAGAAGAAATAAAAATAAGAGAATAAGATAGAAGCCTTTCAACCCTTTTCTCAATCTCTTGAAATAGAGTTTCTTGTCCTTGATCTTCTTCTTCAAAACATAAAACTAAATAAGAAAATACAACTAAAGAAAACTTTCTTACAAAATACAGAAAAATTACTTAACTAAAATTCATCCTCCTAAAATTACAGTTAAACTACATATTTATAGATAATAATTTAAAGATTGTGTCCTTTGAGAATGGTTGCAAAGTTTGGTGAAAGAAGGTGGCTTTTCAAGTGACTTTTGGCTCAAAACTGCCCCAACGGTCGTCTCTGTCGCGCTCGCAACGTTGTCACGATCGCGACAGAACGCACTCCTCTTGGCCTTTCTTTCTTTTCTTCTTTCTTCCTCTGGCTCTTTTCTTCTTTCTCTTTCCCTTCCTTTCCTGGCCTCTCTGTGTCGTCACGAGTCGTGAGCCATCATCACGACTCGTGACCCTACTTCCTCAGCCCCTCTTCTTCTTTTCCTTCTTTTCCTCCTTCCTTTTGCCTTCTCCCTCGCCAGTCACGACTCGTAATATAGCATCACTAGTCGTGACTCTTCTCTGCTCTCGTGATCTTCTCCTTCTGTATCTGCTTCTTCTCGTCATTTTTCACCTAAAAACACCACAGTAAACACAAAAACATGCAATCTAATACAAATAAACATAAACTAACACATACGACATCAAATATACATAATTACATGATTAATTACATAAATACATAGAAAACATATACTATATTATTCCTCAATTAAGCTCCTATCACCTAGTTTGGTTCAAATTACACCTATAAATACCACCCAAGACCAGATTTTTCTAGAGAAATTCCTAGACAAATCGACCTTCTGCTCTCTTCCTTTGGCCAAAGTGAATTTCTTCCTTTCTTACCCATTTTTCTTCCATTCTCTCTTCATCTCTCCACAAATCCAGGCCTCATAAGCAAAGTTTAGCTTCTCTAGAATCTGATGGTTATGATTAGAGCTCATTTGAAGTGGAAGAAAAGGGAGAAAATAAGTGGAAAAGTTTATGTGTCAAATTGAGGTATGTAAAGTTGATCTTTTTAAATTAGTTTAAAGGTTCAAATAGGTACTTTAGGATGTGTAGAATATTTTTATGTAAACATATTGTACAAAGGAAGCAAATTTATGGTGATTTCTCTGATGATTGTATTTTCGGCCACTTAAGGAAGATAAATGAGATGATGTTGTTTGAAGGAGCTAAGGCATGGAAAGCATGCTTAAGATGTGGAAAACAATAAAATAAGGTTAGTGGATATAATATCCTTCTTTTTCCATTGGAAAAGTATGATTTTAGGTTATGTTCATATTACATTTATGTGATTTATTCATGTTTAATTGAAATAAATTACATAAACATGTTTAGGAAGGATAAAAATGGGATTTTAAATGATTAAAATGGAAAGAAAAAAATGGATGTAGGAATCCTAGGTTTGGCCGAATGGTATTCTTAGGGAATACTTAAAATACTTTAATTTTTAAAGCATATAACAAGTGTATTAGTGATGTATAACATGTAATTTAGTTAATTAAGTGATTAGAAGAAAGAAAATTAAGTGAAATGGTATGGACACACCTTGGCCGAATGGAAAAAAGTTCGGGTAATTTAGTATAGTTTTATAATTGATTAAGTGTAATGGCATAAAATGACATTAGAATGACAATAGAGTGTGTGTTAAGTTAATTGGAATAAATGGAATTTAATTGAAATAATTTGGTATGATAATCTAATATGTATAAAGTAAAAATATTGACATGCACGATGTAAATTGTGTAAAATGTTATGTTTAGTGTTTATATGGGTTAATAAGTGAGATATTAGTGATTAATGTTTAAAATGAGAAATTTTAAAGTATAGTGCAAGTGATGGCCGAATTAGTAAGTTGATAATCTTATAGAAAATTTTTCGAAATTGATAATAGAAATGTTTAAAAATAAATGTATAAATGAAATGGAGTGTAAAATAAATTAATTAGAATTTTTAATTGTTTGATTGAATATTTTATATGTTGAACATACATTATGTCTAAAGTGAATGTTATGGGCTATGATATATATTAAAGTAAATAAATAACGTAATTGATGTTAAAATTGAATAATAAGTGTATTAGAATTAAATTGATGGAAAAAGAGTGAAGTAAAAATAATATTACATGATTAAATGAACTCAATGGCATAATTGAAGATATAAATGATAAATATATGAAATGGAAATGAATTATATGTGATATGTACATTTTAAAGTTAAGTGTATTTGATGACCGAATAGTATATGTTGATATATTAAGTGATATAAGTGAAAGTTTGATATTATTTACCCTTAGTAATAGTCTGGTAGTAAAATCTAGTTCAGGATATAATTGGCTAGCCATAGGAATTCCACACCGCGGTCTGAGTCATGACGACTCGCTATCGATAGACCAATAACGGTCTATCTCAGTACAGTGTTCAATGTTTACAGTGTTCAATGTAGTGCAATGCTAGTGTTGAATGGTTCCTTTGGGATCATGTTATAGTGTAGTGGATCTGTGGGATCCACGTCTACCATATTCGGTTCGTAGATTTCTACCAGGTGTATACTAGGGGCAATATGGCAATTATGCAAAAGATTGAGACATTATAGTAATATGCATTTAAATTGATTAAAATAGTGATAAATTAGAAAAAAAGTAAAAATGGGACTAAATTGAAGGAAGTATAAAGATTCGGGGCAAAAAGATAATTTTACACTTCAGAGTGAAAATAAGTGATAATTAAGCGAAAAAGAGTAAATAAAATGATAATAATGTAAAGAGTTTAAAGTTTAGGGTTTAAATGGTAATTTGGCATAAATATTGAAATTTAGGGACCAAAATATAATTTTGTAAGTTAAATAATGATTTAGATGAAAGATAAGTCTAAATAAGGGTATTTAAGCAAATAAGGTAAAATTAGGGACATAATCTTAATTTTTGAAAAAGTTGAGGACCTAAATGTAATTTTACAAATGAATCACTAAATTAAAGGATTTAAGTGCAATTATTGACTAATGTAAGTATCTAAATGGATAAAGGATTTAAATGAGTGGTTTGAGGACTAAGTTAAAAGAAATGAAATGTGTAGGGGTAATACAGTAATTTTAGTGTATAATTGAGATAATAGAGTTATTAAATAGAAAAGTGTAATTTAATGATTAATAATGTAATTTGAGTTCGTGCTAGGGACTAAAATGAAAATTGATATGAAAATATTATTGGAAGGACTAAAAAGTAAATTTGTATGTTAAGAATAAATTAAAAGTGAAATTAAGAGTAATTAATGGCGTAATTGTGATTATAGAGAAAATAAAGGGCAAAGTCGAAATTTAGGGAAAAAATAAAGATTAAAGTGTAATTTGGTTTTAAAATGATATGCTAAGGACTAAGTGGTAATTTGTAAGATAAATAAGAAATAAATGTAAGAATGATATTATTTAGTGGCATTTTTGTAATTATGAGATAGTGAAGGGTAAAATAGTAATTTGATAAAAGTTTAGGGACCTAATTGTAAATTTACAATAGTAAAGCTAATTAAGGGATTAAAGTGGACATAAATATTAAATGCATAGTTGATAATTAAGGAATAATAATCAACGAAAATGGAATATTATGGTATAAATAATTATTAAGTGAATAATGGTTTTAATTGATTTAATATATATATAATTGGGTATGTGTGTGTAATCTAATTAAGTTTATATAGTGACATAATTGTAATTAAGAAATAATGAAGGGCAAAAATGTGAAGTAGTGCCCTTATTATGAATAAGTGAAAAATGAGTGATTTAAGAGTAATTGATCCTAATAGTGCTAATATAAGGATCTAATCATACATTAATAAGTGGATGAACTATTAAATGAAATTATCAAAACATTAATTTTGATATATTATTGTAAGTTAAGAAATGAAAATAGAAATCAATAAATCTAACAAATAAGAATAATATTGATAATGATAATAAAGCGACATGGAAGAGTAAATTAGTAAGTATGAAGAATGTGAAGGACTTTAGTGAATTTAAACTATAGTGTATGGCTATTGAGTAAAATTGAAAAGGGCTAATGAGACTAATTGCATATTCTGCCAAATAAAATATAACAAAAGTATATAAATAATTATAATGGGGAATAATAAATGTAAAGATAATAGTAAAATATAGTAGTGTAATTGTCAAGGCCATAATTTAAAATTGATATCATTGTGAATGTGTAGGGAATTGTTAGTATGAATAATAAGATTGATAATAATAATTTTGATCCAGAAAAGTAAAAGAGTAATGATAGGAATAAGAAGTGTCTAGATAAGTAAGTAATTTGTATTCTAGCGTTAATAATTCAGGAATATATTTGAAGTACGGTTAATTGAAATTAAGTAAACCATATAAGATTTGAACAAGTGGAAAACATTAGTGCAACTGTAAAATGCAAGAGAGTTAGTATAATTAAAGGAAAAGTAAAGGAATCATTAAGGACATAAAGAAAGCAAAAATGTTAAATTGGTACTGCCAAGACTTACATTAATGACTGTTCTAATAAGTGATTAGATGACTAATGATGTGCTCAAGTATAGATTTTAAAAATAGACAAAATGATAATAAGGATTGATAATATAATTGATTGTTAATTAATAGACCAAACGTAGTGTTAGAATTGTCAGGATTAATAGTACACATAATAAAGATAATGATAATAGAAATAGAAACAATAAAGTAATGTTAAAGAATAGTGACAGATAAGACAACAAAGGATATAAGAGTGATAATTGACCAAAGTAATTAATTAGTGTTCAAAAGATGTGACTTCGGAAATAAGCTTGTGTGTGCATGCATATAGTTTTGGTTATGAAAAATTTAGGATATGTATCCATCACTGGACAGTTTTAATACTCAGCGTGTAGAGTGTTACTTTGCGTAGGTTATGGTAGATTTTGATGTGGCCAAAAATGTAGTGATGACCGAAGGAAGTATTCGACAACAAGGATAGAAGGATTGGCATGGTATGTATACGATTGCGGTAGACGAGAGCAAAGATGTATGTGTTAGTGTTGTAATTGTTATGTTATTGTATATATATGATTGTTATTGTTATGAAAAAAAATCCTATCGATCTGTTAAGTGCATTGTAGTGTATATCAATGCAGTGCCCTGACATCCAGTATCCGTACCACTTACGGGTATGGGGTGTTACACATATCTTAAATTTTTCATAACTATGACTATATGCATGCACAATCAAGCTTATTTCCGTAATCATATCTTTTGAACATTAATTACTTACTTTTATCATTGATCATTCTTATATCTTTTGTTGTCTTTTTTGTCACTATATTTTAACATTTTCAATTCTATTATCTGCGTCACTATTAATTATACCAATACTCTTAACAATAATATTAATTTTAACAATAAACTTATCAATTACCTTAATCCATATTTTACATTATGTTATTCTTATAGTTTTATTATTAATATGTAAATTCCTTCTCAATTTCATTCATTTATATAATTAACATTATAATTTGTCCATTATTTTCTTTTATATTAGCACTATCTTAACAATCACATTACAATCTATTACTATCATCTTTACATTTATTATCTCCCACTATACTAAATTAAACACTTTTAACATTCTTATTCAACGAGTTACACAATTAATTTTATTAGTTCTTTTTAAATTTTCATTCAATAAGCATGCACTATAATTTAATTCACTAAAGTTATTTTTAAGAGCCTTACTATAAATAATTTAGAATTTAGTCCTCTATATTTGCCATAATTACAAATTTACACTTCTTTTTCACTTAATTGTCATTGTTATTGTTATTCTCATTATTAGTTTTATTAATTTCTATTATCATTTCTTAATTTACAAACATATAACCAATTCAATGTTCTCATAATTTCACTCAATAGTCCATTTCCTTATCAACTTACATTTAAATCCTAACACTAACCTTATTATGGTCAATTACATTTAAGTCCCTACTTTCATTTATTTACAATAATGCCACAAATTTACCTTTTTGCCCTTCATTTTCACTTATTTATAAATACATCATTATCTTAAACTTAGTTAAGTTACACACACATACATATTCATCATATAAATAAATCAATTAAAACTATTATACATTTAATAATTATTTGTACAGCAATATTCTATAATCCTTGATTATTTATTCACTAATTATCAATTATGCGATTAATACGTATATTATTAATTAGTTACACTTTATTCCCTTAATTAGCCTTATTATTGAAAATTTAAAATTAGGTCCTTAAACTTTTATCAATTTACAATTTTACCCTTCACTATCTCCTAATTACAGTTATACCCTTATCTACCTTCATTCTCTCATTTAATTTATTTTTCACATGCTTTACATTTACACTTATTCAATAATTACAATTAAACACTAAATTCATCATAAAATATCACTTTTTCATTCATATAGTCAAATTACTAACTATTTATACTTTAGTCCATCAATTAACCTTACAAACTTAAAAATTACGATTAGGTCCTCATCTTTTTTAATAATTACGATTATGTCCTTGATTTTCTCTTAATTACCAAAGTACCCTTATTTATACTTATTTTCCATATTAATCATTACATAACCTACCAAATTACATTTTGGTCCCTAATTTATCATTTTCATGCCAAATTACCATTTAGTCCCTATATTCCAATTTCTTTACACCATTATCATTCTAATTACACTTTTCACCTAATTTACTCCATTTTTTCTATTAATATAAAATTACCGTTTTGCCCCTAACTTTTTATTTCTTCCAATTTAGTCCTATTCTCACTTATTTTCTTATTATTCACTATTTTAATCAATTTAATTGTATATTTACCATAATGCCCCCAAACTTTAATCAAATTACAATATTACCCTTGTTACTTTTATTTACAATTATGCCATTAATTAACTAAATTTCCACATCTAATCACTTCTTTACTTATAACTTATCAATTAATCCACTAACCAATTATTTTACGGTAAATTATGTTTTAGACCTTAAACTTTTATGTTCTTTTAATTTTAATCCTTTCTTTACACTTTTTCACCATATATTACAACAAATCCCTTTTTAATCAATTTCTTTAAATTTACCCCTAGTATTATCCAGTAGTTATCGCTAGAATAGATATGCGGGACTGGACTCTATAGCCCTAATCTACCGAAGTGGATACTAGGGGGCCAAATTACATTTCAGTAGTGTCGGAGTGATCACTAGGGGGCCAAATTACACTCCAACGTCACTACATTTATACTACACTGACACTTATAAACAGACCGTCATTAGTGTACAATTGCAAGTCGCCATGACTTGCTACCACGGCATACACTGATGTCCATATGGCTAGTCATCTATATCCTGAACTAGATTTACTACCAGATCACTAATGGCAATACATATTCATCATCAAATACATTTTCCACTTATAATACAATCTGAAATAAATCTATAATATTAATCAGTACAGTACAATTTCACTTTCAATTCATTCTTTTTCCATTAGTTCCATTCCAATTCACTCAATATTCATTATAAACTTCATTCATACCATAAGCTCACTTAAATGTACACATATTTTTATCATTTTCATGGTAAACATAATACAATATCACACTTTAATATATACAATTATCCTCCATTAATTTCAAATAAACTCACATACACTTATTTTTTTATTTTTTATTCATTTTATGCCATTAATTCTTAATAAATAATCAAACTACACATCATTTAAAATATGATCACCATTAAGCCAAGTTAACTTTCATTCACTATAATTTATTCTTTTTACATTAATCACTCATTTAGCTATGTTACATGATAAATTACTTATATATACTTCATTTTAGTATTTTATCACAAAACATGCATGATTACCATGTTAAATATCATTCGGCCTAATCATTACTTCCACATTAACTTCACCTTTTCTTGCTTTAACCATTCCTTTAATTAGATATCATGTTAAACATTATCTAAACATCATTTATAAGCTATAATAATCTAGTATACATGAAGTAAACCTAGGTATACCATTTGGCCCAAGTGTTAACACTCCACCAAAGTTTTATCCTTTAAATCCAAGCATTCAAAACAACATTATTAACCTTCCCTAACATGGCTATAAGGTTAGATTAAATTATACATGCATATTTTTCATACTTTATGTTTAGATATAACCTAAAATCATGCTTTTTCAATGAAAAAAGGAGGATATTGTATCCACTCATCTTATTTTCTCGTTCTTCACATCTAAACATCCTTCCATAGCCATAGCTTCTTAAAACATCATCACTTTCCTTATGCTCCAATAGTTCAAGAATATAAATGTGAAAGAAATCACCATAAATTTGCTTCCTTTATGCAATAAAATTACATAAACATACTCTAGACATCCTAAAATACCAATTTGAACCTTAAACCAATTAAAAAATATTAACTTTACATACCTCAATTTGACACTTAAAGTTTTCCACTTATTTTCTTCCACTTCTAGCACTCCAAATGGACTCCAATCACCATCACCAGATTCTAGAGAGGTTTAACTTTGTTCATGAGGCTTGGATGTAAGGAGAGATTGGAAGACAAATGAAGAAAATGAAGGAAGAATGGAGAAACATCAATTCAACCAAAGGGAGGAGGAGTGAGATAGTTTCTTTGGGGATTTCTCTAGAGAAATGTAGTCTTGGGGGCTTTATGTAGGCTGAATTTTAATCAAACCGGTCCAACCAAATTGGTCCAATCGGTTTGAACCAAAATTTTAATTTTTTAGGCCAAATTTCACTGTTTAATGGTATCTATAAGGTCCTCAACTTATTTTCACTTCCAGCAAATTCGATCATTCTTAGAATATTAAAAATAGCTTACCTGCAAAATTTTAGCTCAATCGCAGTCTATTTGGGGCCCGGTTCACTTAAATCGGTCTGATTCAACATTGTTCGGTTTTGCCATAATTCACTAATCTATTACTGTCAAAAATTTCTAAAAATTATTTTAAGCCATTATATAACCCACAATACACCCTATAGACCTCAATTAGAATTTTTAAAAATTAAGTCAAAGTTCAGTCGACCCTGGTTACTATTGAACTAAACTAGAGGCAAACTTTAGCTTGACTTTCTGAGACCCAAATGACCTCATTTTCACTCCAAATTTTACCACTAGACTCCTGACAGTCCACAGATCAAAATTGCCACATAAAAATATTTCAGTAACTGTTGTCAATTTTCAGTTATATGACTACCCCGAGGTCACCTATCCTACGATTGCTATACTTCGAGCACACTTAACTTTTTAACTCTACTGTAGTTAAAGGTGCTCAAGCCATCACTCTATACCACAATCACATTACAAACTCTATAGAATTCATTGAATACTGCTAAGCTAGTATTTGGGCCATTACAATTCCTCCTCTGTATTCTTTCCCTCTGTATCTCTTGTGACCTTTCAATTCTCATAGCTGCTTGAATATTTGATAGTAGCTCACAGTTTGAGAGGTAGTTATAGAGATCAACAATTCCTTTATTGGCTCATTCAAACCTTCGTCAAACTGTTGGTATTGAAACTCTTCTGTAAGCACGACTTCAGGTGCATACGTACTGAGCCTACAAAACTGCTTCTCATACTTTGCTACTAATAAGGCTCTCTGCCACAAGTTCAGAAATTGCTTCCAATTTGCTTTCTGATATGCCTTGGTAATGTACTTATTCCAGAATTATTGAAGAAAGAACTCCCAACTAATTGGAGTCAGAAGCAACTGATGCCTTAGAACCAACTTCCACCAGTCATAGGCAGATCCTTGCAAAAGAGATACTACACACTCTAATTTCTGCTCAGGAGGGCATTTAATCTCATTAAGTACCCTCTCAACTTTCTCAATCCATAATTTAGCTTTAAAAGACTTGTCCAAACTGGTACCATAGAATTTCTTAGCCCCATGTTTTCTCAACAAATCTACTGGAGCTTTTGGTGCAGTCATACGATCCAACACCCTCGCCATGTCTTGAGACATCTTAAGCAAAGCTTCCATTTGTATCATTAGAACATCTCGTCCCACACCCTTTGGTATAAATGGACTAGACACACACATCTCTAGATCTCTCGGGTTAATGCTTTCTGCAATCTCTTTCCTCGCATCGTGAGAAGGATCCATCGATCTAATACATATACAAGGACGTCTGCACTAGGTTAACACAATTATATGCATTCCTATTCTACACTTTATCCAGAAATGACAAAACCTAGGCTCTGATACCACAACTTATAACACCCATCCTTGAGCCCACGCATAGCTTCGCTACGGCAGTCGCAGATGGCTGCCACAACATGCAACACGCATCACACAGCACAAACGCATACAATTGAATTGTATTCAAAATCCTGAATTAGCAAATTTCTTTCAAATGCAGCGGAAACATTTACAAAACTCATACTTATAAATATAATGTCAGCTTCTATTACATATAATATTTAGTTATTACTTCACTTCACTTTACATGCCAAAATTAATAATCTCATTTACACAAAACATATTACAAAAACCTACACGAAGCAGCAGATCCTAGTGTGTTGACCAACGAAGATGCGGGACCATCCTTCAGTTACACTTCACTTCAAAACCTACATGGATTAACACCCGTGCTAAGCGATAATGCTTAGTAGAGAAATAACATACAATATATATATAATCATAACGTTCATTATTTAACCACAATCACATGCCTTAAATTCATTCTTCTTATCCACATCAAAGTACATGCCTCGATATACATATAACATCATTAATGGATCATGAACATATATTCTGATATCGCATAATATTTTCATAACACGTAATATTCACATCACGCATAAGTTCGCATCACTTCACAATCAATTCAACACTCATTTAATTGTTCTCATAACACATGAAATTCATGTTCCCTTAAAACCATAATATTTACTATTAGCCTTGCCTGTAACTCATAGATGCGGATAATAGGTATCGCATTTCTACTCGTAAGTATCACATTTCGCATTTGTATCTGAAGATACAAACTTTCGCATTAGCACCCGTAGGTACCGAAATAATTAATAATATATAAACACTTATGTAAACCCAAGAAGGATTCTATACGCATTGGGGATTCCAAATGGGATGAAACGCTTCAGATGCAACACTTAGACCATATAGCCATATTAGCCTATCTATCCACTGCTCAACTTGCAGGTTAAATTATTATTCCAATTAAGTATCATATTATCTTATTGAATAACATGCATATAGCTATATTAAATGGTACCATATCATTCGATATCTTGCATACACAATTGGCTTATCAAACAAGCCCACACTCAATTAAATAAGTTCACATGGATAAACTAATTTATCATATCCTCATGCATCAACATTTATAGGCCAAATACAATATTTCACACAAAATAGACCATTTATCAAGTATTTACCATTCCTAGACATGTCGCGCTCGCGACCCTTGTCGTGCCCAGCGATAGACTTTACACCTCATTCTGTATCGCTTGCGGCTTAAGTCGCACACGCGATAGAGCACACAATCGACTTATATCGTGCTCGCACTATACCTCGCGCTCGTGATAGAACTCAATCTAGCAAATTTCACCTTACGGTGCCCTCTATCGCGCTCATGACCCCTGTTGCACTCGTGATAGAGCCTGAGCTTCATGCTCAAAACTCCACTACACATATCTCTTTTCAAGCACTCTTTCAACATCCACTTACATGACATTTAAAGACCAACATGACATCATTTTTTACCAACATGGCCTTGTAGCCAATTGTTCACTTACAAATCAACTCTACAGTGGCACAAAGCTCATTATATTTGGACTTAAGATCAAGGAGTTATAGCCAATGGAACACCACTTACTCCAAAAGCCCTCTTATGGGATTTAGCTATACTTATGGACATTTTTAAGGACTTAGAGTTCTCAAATAAACATGACCATTTCTACAACAATTATAGGCATAGATCTTAGGAACCTAATCCCATTAACCTCATTCATTTTAGAGTTATGTAACTCAATTTATGACACAGAAAATTTCGGTAGGCCAAATTACCCTACAAAACCAGTTTTACTCTATCAAGCTATTCAAGATTGAAATCAACTAAATTGGAATCTCCAATACTCCAACTCAGACTATATTACCCTAACATAATCATAAACCCTTCGACACTTCCAGTTCCACATTAAGTATCGATACATACACAAATTACATAGCAATTTCTCAAGTCTCTTAAAAACAGGGTTACATGCTTATGGCAACAAATTCATGGCAATCAATTTAGCTCACTAAGCTCATCACTTGAATTCAATTCATCACATAACATGAATACACATTTTCAAATCAATTAAACACACATTACAAGCACGTATTTCAGGGTTTATCTACTATCAATTTAGAACACAAAATTCATAGTTTCCCAAACCTCAATCTCCTATGCTCCAATGTGCTCACTCGGCACTAGGTTCACCAACTTTCTCCTTTCCCTTGTCTTTTCTCGTCTCTACCACTACGTGCAAAATCCAATTCTAGAATTGGCACAAAGGATCACTTCCAACTCAAATCAAAAGTAAAGGAAGAAGGAGAAGAAGAGCAATCAAATCAACCACTTACCTTGACTAAGAACACAACTCAACCAACTAATCAATTGACCCAAATAGAAAATGGAATGGAGATGACCTGAGCAATGCATGCAAGGAATGGGACCAATTCTTTCTCTTAAATGCTATATATTGCATGTCCTGATGAGGTGGCAAAGGCAAATCATGACACCTTGATTCCACTCCCTCAATCTTAATCTTGATTAGCTTTAACTAAACCCACTTAGCACTTAATTAATATAACCTTTAATTAATCATGCACAACTACACTTTAGTCACTTAATTAATTTATTTCATGCAATTAATTCCTCATTTCCAATTACATTTTGGTCCAAAATTAGCAATTCCAAATTAACCTTGTCCAATTATCCTAATTAAGCCAAAATGCTACGAGGGTGAATTTTGAGTCATTACGCCCGTCGCTCCCGCTTGACGGACGCCTGTCCCTCGTGCGAGCGGGTGCCCACTGCTCGCGTTGGAGGGAAGCCTAACCCTTGCGCGAGCGGGTGCCCGCTGCTCGAAAGGCTAGGCTGCCCTCCTGACCGACACCCGTTAATCAGACGGGCGGCGACTTGGTGGTTTGGCTTATGGATAAATGTAAAATATTTAACGTTTATCCTCAGAGATTTGATTTGAATTCAAAAAGATTTCATTTTATCTTCTGAAAGATAATTGAATTAAAAAAGATTTCATTTTATCTTCTAAAAGATAATTTGAATTCAAAAAGATTTCATTTTATCTTCTAAAAGATAATTTGAATTTCAAAAATGTTTGATTTTTTCTTCTAGAAATCCTTTTGAATTCAAAAATATTTGATATTTATCTCTAAAGATAATTTGAATTTTAAAAAGATTTGATTTTGTCTTTTTTTATCTTCAGTTAGCCTATAAATAGCAGGATGAGGATCGAGATAAAGAATTGAAAATTTTTGGATTGGAAATACTTTGGCTTAGAAATTTCTTTGGGTTGGAAATTTCTTAGGTTAGAAATTCCTGAGGTTGGAAATTTCTTTGGTTGATGGAAATTTTCATAAAAAAAATTTTTCTTTCTTTATCGGAGTTTTCTTTTGAAAAACTCTTCGAAAATAGAAAGAACTTGAGAAAGCAAAATCAATTCTCTTTACTTGATCTATTCTTCAGAAGTTTAAAATTATTGCAAAAAGACAAAAGTGAAATCGAGAAAGAGAAATCAATTCTTTTTTCTTGATTTACCTTCCTAAAAATTTCAGATTATTCTGAAAATAACAATTTTTGTCAAAGAAATTATCTTTAATAGTTTTCATTGGTAAACAAATCCTTGCAGAATTTAAGGGAGATCTACGCAATTTTCACCTTCCAAAAATTAACATTCAGAGAGTAAACATTCAGGACTAGCCATTCTTGTGGTAATTTCAATAACTTTGACATGAAACATATTAATTAATTTCAAAATGTAAGTTAATTCATTTTAATTAACTCATTTTATCGCTTTATTTACTTCATTGGTAATTTATTGCATGAAAAATGGATTACAAATGTGAAAGCTTGAATTCTAACTTTTGTCTCTCTTTTTTTTGAAGTCTGGAGATGACCGACAGGCTAAAGGCCTTACCGACGGCCATCGCTCAAATGAGCGATGGGTCGTCGTGAGGTTCCCCATCGCCCTGTCGGTCACCTTAGGGACGACTGTCATTCAGTTCCTGGGCCGTCCCTGGGTCTCTTGTTTCCACTTTTTTGGTTATTTTTAGTTTTCCTTTTTTCACGCTTCATTTATGCCAATTTTAGGCAATTCATTTCAATATTTCTTATCGTTTTATCATTTATGTTTGCCTCTGATGTTTTATTTTGCTATCATGTTATTTTTTTTTTCTTCGTGAGTTTTTATTTTATTGAATATTGGATGCAGGAAAAGGGACTAATTAGGATGATTTCGAGATGATGATTCGGTTCATTTCTTCTACTCTATTTCTCTCATTAGTTTGTTTTTTCCAATTCCTATTCATTGTTCTAAGTGTTATTTTCGTGGTCATTAATATAAAAAGTGGCAAGAGATTTCTACTATTGAATAAGTTTTTCTATAATAAAATAGGACTAATGTCCTGGTTTTCCCTCCAAATAAAATTGTCACTTTAATACTAGTTTTTTAAGCGTCCATGCGAGGACCAATATCCTCACCCCAAATAAATGTCCCATTTCATGTTTGATTTATGTTTCCATTTTTATTGGGGGTTGTATTCCGCCCCTAGTTTTATTGTAAATTAATACACTCTTATTCACTTTATTCTAGTTTCGTGTTATTTATAGTTTTCATTATGTGGTTGGACTGTACTTTAATTATTGGATTAAAATGTATGAGAAAAGGAATGGAATTTTAATCCTAAAAGCTCATTTGTAACTTTGACCAAGGTGTGAATAAGAGTGAAGTACCAAACTCTCTCTGATCTTAGGCTTCACGAGATTAGATGAACCTTTTCAATGTTCTATTGGGAAGGAAATTCCAAAATATCTTTGGTTGCCCAAAATAGACTTATATGCATCGTCTCAGACTTCATGAGGTTAGATGAACCTTTCCAGTGTTCCATTGGAATGGGAATTACAAAATATCTCTTGTTGCCCAAAATAGACATGTACGCATTGTCTTAGGTTCAGTGAGACTAGATGAACTTTCCTAATGTTTTGTTGGGTGGCGACTCCAAAACACCTCTTGTTGCCCAAAATAGACGCCCTTCTAATCCTTACAAGTTCTATAAACCTCTCTCGAACCCCCTAAAAGTCGGTTTTTGGGGCCTTCAGGGTTTGGCTCACATCACACCCACTTCTGCCATGCCTTCTAAAAATATTTCTGAGCTGATCACTGATTTAAAGAGCCTGCAGATGTGTACTGCCCCATACCTATACGTAGGGGAACTCACCCATAATGAGAGTCAATACCCGTATAGATAAGGGTGTTATCGAAACACAAACATAAATACATAACGAAGATGGAAAAGAACATTCATAAACGAATAAATTTAAACTTATGATGAAAATTTCATTTTATAGATCAAAATATTCTTTTATAAAAAGGAGTACCGTAACCTTACATAAGTATAGAGATACACCTGAAACATATACAAAATCTGATACATTACAAAAAGATTACATCATAAAACCCAAAATACAATTGACAATTACAAAAAGAATCTCTCTAAAGTGTTGGCTCTGACTGCTGCGGACCGTACTCCTCGAAAACTCGGACAGCTTCCACACCTGCACGGATTAAACACCCGTGCTAAGCGATAAATGCTTAGTGGGGAAAACAAGAGATGGACGACCACTCACAGTGGCCGTCGAGGCAACACACACATATGGCACAAATAGAAGTATACAATTATTCAAATATAACATAATACAATTAATCATGTTCAAGTGTAAATAATAAGTAAGGTTACTATCATAGGAGAATCGAACATAAATGCCTGCTGAGTAGCGGATAACGAGTGAACATTAGGTACCTATAGGTATAAGCAAAAGCAACATCTTTCGTTTTCACATAAAAACATTTTCACTGGGGATCTTAAACAAGATCCAAACACTTAGGATCGCAAGGACCAAAATAGTGACCTGATTAGGGTCGAAAACACTAGGCTGAAGCTTACAAAACTCTATAGACATGCTTATCTATCCACTTACTTGACTCTTGCAGGCTAGGCAACAACAACAACAACAACAACAACAACAACAACAACAACAACAATAATAATAATAATAATAATAATAATAATAATAATAATAATAATAATAATAATAATAATAATAATCCTCATAATTATCATATAAGAGCTAACATTTTTCAAGTAATAAGCTCAAATTCAATATCATTTAACTTTAATAGGTACATGTTAATCCTATAAATATAAACACATACCAATGCCAACTAGTAAGGGAAGCATTGTCCCGAAATGTGAGTATTGTCAGAAGCGCCATTGGGGAGAGTGCCGGAGAATGATAGGGGCATGTTTCAAGTGTGGAAGCAAGGAGCACATGTTGGCTAGCTGTCTAGAAAGAAGAGAAATGAAAGAACAGTCTGAGAGTCGAGTGAATGAAGAAAGAACTAGAACAGCCAGAAGTAGTAGATGCAGTGGTAGACTTGGTCAGGCTCCATCGGAAACGGTGCAGCGACCAGAGACAACAGGATGATTTGATAAGCCGCGAGTATATGCAATGATTAGAGAGGATACTCCTGAGCCTGCAGGTCCTTCCGGTAAGTATGGAATTATTAAGCTGGTTCAAGTATTGATTTTGGTTTGCAAGCGGATTAGCGGGGAAAATTTCGAGGACAAAATTTCTCAAGGGGGAGAGATTGCAACAACCCAAAAAGGGGCCTTGATGGAATTTGCGTTTTTGGCCGAAAAATTTGAAGTATTTTCGGTATTTGAGTTTTTGGAATTGGAATTTTTGAGGACCTAATTAAAGAGTTAATTAAAGTTTTAATTGAAAGAATTTTTATTAGTGATTAATTGGTTTTTGAGTAAGGATTTAAAAGGAAGTTTAGTGAGGAGGTCCAATGAGAGAGAGGCATGAGGCTTGGTAGGTGAGAGCATTAATGTGGATGTGGAAGAGAGAAATGAGTGGGAAGGCAGATAAGGCCCTGCTTCTCGTAGAAGCTTTCTTCATCTTCCTGTTCTTTCCCATTTTTCTCTCATTTCGCAAGTTTCTGCTCTCTTTTTTCCTGGTGTAGTTTTTCCATTTTTGAGTGATGTTTGTTAAGCTTAAGCAGGTTCTGAGGTAAGTGGTCGGTTCGGCATCGTCTTCTTCTTCTCGTTTTCTAATTTTCGAAAGTTGTGTTTATGGTTTTAAATTGTTAGGTTATCTGAGCTTTTGTTTTGGTTGAAATTTTGCAAGAACAGGAAGAAAGAAGAAAGAGTAAAGGCAAAGAGAAAGTTGGTTTTTGAAGGAACGGATTGAAGCTTCTGTTTCCAGGTTTGGCAGCATGTGTTGGTTGAGTTGTCTGTTGATCTGCCTCGTTCGGATTGTTATGTTTTATGTTTATGATTATTTGATTTGTCAGTGTGGTGGAGTTTGAGTTTTGATTGTTATAAATCTGTTTTAGTATGTCTTGGAGATGAGTTTCGCATGATTTTTATTTGATTTTTCAAGTTCTGTTCTGTTTCATTTTTCTGGGTTTGAGATTTCCTTCTTTCGTGTTTATGGTGCTCGGTGGTAGACTCTTCACGACACCTGAAGTTCTTCACGAGTCGTGAAGGTTAGCCCGCTCACCGTACATGTTTTCTAAAATCTTGATGCAAGTGTGGTTTTTGAGCCTGTCTTGAATGTATATGAGTGCAGATAGTAGAGTTATTGCATGGCTGGGTTGTGGGTATGTGTTGGTTTGACATTAGAGCAGACGAGTGCGGTTTCTGGATGAAATACAACTCTATCATGAGAGAGAGACATTTATCCCGATCGTGACCGAGCTGTGTTTCTTCAATTTCTCTCGGATGCTTGCACCTTGCTCCGAGACGTGATTGTTAGCCGCTCGGAATGCAGAGCTCGGCTCAATATGAAAAGCCATTCGGTATGCAGAGTTCCGCTTGTCATGCAATGTTGCTCTTCATGTAGAGCTCCATTCGGCATAAAGAGTTCGGTCGAATTGTTAATGGGTCATTTGTAGCTTACTCTGCTTAGATCTCAAACCAATACATGACTCAGCTTACCATGACTGTCTTGTTGGGATAGTGCTTTGACTATTGATTTCAGTTAGTGAATGTATTAAACTTCAAGTGAATGTGTTGAGCCTGAAGTGTCATAGTTGTGGATAGATAAGCATGCTTATAAAGGGATAGTGAGTGCAGCTGCCCACGTAGGCCAGCTCAGGTCTAGTGATACGGTTGACCTCCTTTAAGGGTCTAGTGAAAATGTTTTGAGACTCCGGTCTCCTGTGTTGCCTCCGGGCTAGTGAAAATATTTTGAGGTCTCGGCCTCCAGTGTAGTGTTCTCCCGTATCCACCACCAGTGAAGTCAGGCTTTTGTGTTTTTGGTCGGTTTATATAGTGCTCGGTAGTGTTCTGTTCATATCCTGCGGGTAATTAATGTTCGGTTATATATATTCCTGGTTATAGCTTCTGTTCGGATTTATGTCTTGATTTAGTGAATGTGTTTTGTATATTTCTAACCCTCTAGTGTATGCATGTGATATTCTGTATAGTGTTTCTTTGTTTTGTTTTCTCCCCACTAAGCGTTATCGCTTAGCACGGGATGTTTTTGTTTTCCCGTGTAGGTGGCAGATTTTGTTCAGGTCGGAGTCGTGCATCTTCAGGGTAGCCACTTAGGAGTTACAATATATTTTGTAATCTGTTCCTGTATCTTTTTGTTCATGTTGTAATGATATTTTTTTGTAAATGTTCGGATAATGTAATTATAGGGGCTTGTATATATTGATATTTGTATTATTTAACTCCTTTATTGCTTCTGCGTATGCTTTTATTTTATTTTGAGTGCGTTCGGTTGTGGCGCTCCGGTCAGGGTGTTTTCTTAATGTTCCGGTCGGGGTGTTACATTTGTTGGTATCAGAGCTCCGGTTTAGGCGGTTGTGGTTCTCTTTTTATGTCTGTAGAGTCTTGGTTTATGAGTTTTTCTTGCGTCCTGGCCTAATGTAGATATTTCCTGTGTAGAGTCTTGATGGAGTCCGATCCGAGTGAGAATGTAGGTGATTCAGCAGGCAGTGTCAATTAGGTCGATAATGTTAGCCTGGTAAGACATGATAGACCTGCACGTGAGCGTGCACCAGCAGAAGGTCCGAGATTTGGTTTTGAGAATCCAGCATTAGTGCAAGGTTTGCTTCAGTTAGTGGATAGACTGACTGCTCCCAAGGCTCCTTCTGATCTTTTAAGGAAGAGAGGAGGAGAAGAGTTTCATGGGACTTCTTTGGACCGATCGGACGTAGCAGAGTTCTGGTTAGAGAAGATCGATCGGATTTTGCAAAAGATCGGGTGTTCTGCACAGCTGAGAGTACCTTATGTTGTGTCGCTGCTTCTGGGGCCAGCGTACGACTGGTGGAAGCTTGTCCGTCGGAACCCTCAACGGCCAACTGAGTTAACATGGGAATTCTTCGTGCAAGAATTTGAAAGAAGTATGTGACTAAAGCTTATCGAGAGGCAAAATGGAAAGAGTTTATCAGTCTGAAACAGCAGAGCATATTAGTGAGTGAATATGAGAAGGAGTTCAGCAGGCTGAGTAAGTATGTGTTAGAGATGTTATTGACCGAGGTGTTTAAGTGTAGACACTTCAAAGATGGATTGAGAGAAGTAATCCGAGGGCCATTGTCGGCCATGACGGACATGCAACCAATTACCTACTATCAGCTAGTGGCAGGGGCGATTAAGTTAGAAGAGTCAGAGTTGATTAACCAGAGAAGTGAGTAGAAGAGGAGAGCTCCGGACATTGCATCGGTACCTAGCAAGCGGGTTAAAGGTAATCCAATCGGACAAGCGACGAAAGGGAGTGGGCCAGTGCCTTCGAAAGTGGGAAGCATAGCTCCGCCTTCTAGTAAGGGAAGCGTTGTCCCGGAATGTGAGTATTGTCAGAAGCGCCATTGGGGTGAGTGCCGGAGGATAACAGGGGCTTGTTTCAAGTGTGGAAGCAAGGAGCACATGTTGGCTAGCTGTCCGACAGTCAAAGAGTCGAGTGAATGAAGAAAGAACTAGAACAACCAAAAGTAGTAGAGGCAGTGGTAGACCTGGTCAGGCTCCATCGAAAACGGTGTAGCAACCAGAGACAACAGGAGGATTTGTTAAGTTGCGAGTATATGCCATGATTAGAGAGGATACTCCTGATCCTGCAGGTCCTTCCGGTAAGTATGGAATTATTAAGCTTGTTCAAGTATTGATTTTGGGTTGTAAGCGGATTAGCGGGGGAAATTTGGAGGACGAAATTTCTTAAGGGGGAGAGATTGTAACAACCCAAAAAGGGGCTGTAGACACCGGGTCCTGAGTCAGCCTAGATCGAAGTTACCCGATGGTGATAATTGCCTTCACAGGCTAAAAAAGTTAAAAGTGATGATTTTCTCGTCAAATTTGCATTTTAGAGTGAAAAATTAGAAAATAATAAAAAATATTTAAAAAATTAATTTTGAAAAATGGGACTTAGATTTATAGTATTTTTGTAAATTAAAATAAAAAAAAAAAATTCGGATCGCGAGTGTCGGGCGCGGCGGCGCGAAGAGGCGACGCGCAGCGTCGCCAATGCTGCGCGTCGCTAAAAGCGACGTGCAGTGTTGTGCGCGCCGCATCGCGCGCTGGAGCGCACGATTTTCGCGCCTCTGCGCACGGTTTCCGCGCAGGGCTGGCTGCGGGAAGCCCGTCCATCTATAACGACGGGCTTCCCTTCTGCGCTGGCCGTCGCTATAGGGTCTGATACCCTCTTTTCCGATTTTTTTACCCAAAAATCCGTTTTTTATCCCATTTTTTTTAGGTTTTTGAGTCCAAATTAAATTCTAAAATATTTTTTTAGAAAATTAATTAATAAAACTTGATTTTATCATTAAAAATAAAAGAATTTTGTGCTAAAATAAATTTTTTTTCCTTAATTAAATTAGGGCAACTTTTTTATCTTATAAATACTTTATGATGAAAAATCAAAGAGAGCCTCCACATTTTTTTTAGACCTGAAATTTCCAGAATTCTTCTTCTTCTATTTTCTCTTCAAAAAATTTCAGATTTTTCTTTTAATTAATAAGGTTTAATTAGAATTGAAAATCAATTTTCAATTCTTAATTATTCCAATTAATTTCTTTGTTTTTCCTCCATAAACACAAGAAATTAATCATCATTTTAAAATCAATTTCTTTTCAATTTTAAGCATACAAATTAATTCCTTTGTTTTCTCCATAAACAAAGAGAATTAATTTTATTGCTAAATTATTCTTTCAAGCAATTTTCCGGAAAATCATCACTTTTCCTTCATCAAATCCAATACTATGAGGGTAAATATTCTAGGCTTAATTTCTATTTTCTTTTATCTTATTTATATTTAATTTATTCATGTATATTTTATTGTTTTTATTGATTTATTTATTGTTTTCATTTATTCATTTGTTGTATTGATTTTATATTTGTTCCATTTAATTGTTTATATATGATTCTATTTTTATTCATGTGAATATTGTTTTCTTTTAATTCCTAACATGTAAATAATTTATTTTATTTTGATTCCTCATTATTTTTAATATGCAAATAATTAATTAATTTTTGTTAATCATTTTTGCCATATAAATAGTTTATATTAATTATGAACACATCAATTAACCTTGTCATATATCATTATTATTTTCATCATTCTTTTGTTTACTAATTTTTATTATTCTTTTTATCATTGTTACATGATTTATTTATTATTATTTGTCTATTTATTCATTTATTATTTTTCACTTTTCATCATGTGTATATTTTCATGTATTAATTAATTAACATGTTTTATTTTATTTTCATCACATCATTTAATCACATCATTTAATCATTTATCATATATAATGCATGTTTCTCATTTATTTTGGTTTGTTAACATTTTGATTCAATTATTATTCTTTTCATGTCATCTTATTTTATTTTATTTTGTATGTTTAATTGATTTAATTACTAACATTATTTTATTTGTATTTTGTTTTTTATGTCTAAACTCATTTTTTTGATTGGGCGTTATTGCGAGCACACGGGGAGGTCCAAAAGGCTCGCTCGGAATATTTATTTTTCTTTATTTGTAATATTTTGTTTATTTGTTTTTTTTTTATTTATTTTTGCCATATAATTTTCTTGTAAAATTATTTATTTAGGCCTGCTAGAAAGAAAATCAGTAAACCATTTTTATTAATTAACTTGGTATTTTTCCTAAATAAAAATGGGACCAATGTCTCACTTTTCTCCATCCAAAATCATCACATAAAAATTGTTTCATAATAATATGCATGCGAGGACCAATGTCCTCATTCTTGATGAATATCCCGATTTATGCATGTTTTGTACTTTATTTACAATGGGGGTTGTATTCTGCCCCTAGTTTTATTGTCATATTTTTACATGTGCTTTATTTTACTTATGCTTTTACCGCTTTTCTTAAATGTATATTGTGCGCTTTAATTAATTGCATTAAATGTATGTGAAATGGGATGAAATAATAAATTCAAAACTCGATTATAAACTTAACCAAGGTATGAATAAATGAGAAGTCCCAAACTCACTCTGGTCTTTGGGGCTCAATGAGGCGAGAGGTCTAGGACTTTCAAGACACCTCTTGAGTCTTACCAAAAGACTTAAATTTACAATCCTAGGCTCCAAGAGGTAGAGGCTGAGGCCTCAAAGATCTATCTGGCTAGACCAAGATGGATATGTATGCACCGTCTTAGGCTCGCTGAGGCCAGACGACCCTTCCCAGCGACTCCAAGAAACCTCATTGTTGCCCAAAATAGACGCACTTGTAAATACCTTACAAGTTTTATGAACCTCTCCTAATAAGCGGGCTTTCGGGAGGCCACAGGGTTCGGCGCGCGTCACAGGGGCATTGATGCAATTTGTGTTTTTGACCAAAAAATTTGAAGTATTTTCGGTATTTGAGTTTTTGGAATTGGAATTTTTGAGGACCTAATTAAAGAGTTAATTAAAGTTTTAATTGAAAGAATTTTTATTAGTGATTTATTGGTTTTTGAGTAAGGATTTAAAAGGAAGTTTAGTGAGGAGGTCCAATGGGAGAGAGGTATGAGGCTTGGTAGGTGAGAGCATTAATGTGGATGTGAAAGAGAGAAATGAGTGGGAAGGCAGATAAGGCCCTGCTTCTCGTAGAAGCTTTCTTCATCTTCCTGTTCTTTCCCATTTTTCTCTCCTTTCGCAAGTTTCTGCTCTCCATTTTCCTAGTGTAGTTTTTCCATTTTTGAGTGATGTTTGTTATGTTTAAGTAGGTTCTGAGGTAAGTGGTCGGTTCGGCATCGTCTTCTTCTTCTCCGTTTTCTATTTTTCAAAAGTTGTGTTTATGGTTTTAAATTGTTAGGTTATCTGAGCTTTTGTTTTGGTTGAATTTTTGCAAGAATCGGAAGAAAGAAGAAAGAGTAAAGGCAAAGAGAAAGTTGGTTTTTGTTAGTTTTTGAATGAACGGATTGAAGCTTCTGTTTCCAGGTTTGGCAGCGTGTGTTGGTTGAGTTGTCTGTTGATCTGCCTCGTTTGGATTGTTATGTTATATGTTTATGATTATTTGATTTGTCGGTGTGGTGGAGTTTGAGTTTTGATTGTTATACATCTATTTTAGTATGTCTTGGAGATGAGTTTCGCATGATTTTTATTTGATTTTTTAAGTTCTGTTATGTTTCATTTTTTTGGGTTTGAGATTTCCTTCTTTCGTGTTTGTGGTACTCGGTGGGAGACTCTTCACGACACCTGAAGTTCTTCATGAGTCGTGAAGGTTAGCCCGCTCAGCGTACATGTTTTCTGAAATCTTGATGCAAGTGTGGTTTTTTAGCCTGTCTTGAATGTATATGAGTGTAGATAGTAGAGTTATTTCCTGGTTGGGTTGTGGGTATGTGTTAGTTTGAGATCAGAGTAGAGGAGTGACATTTCTGGAAGAAATACGACTCTGTCACAAGAGAGAGATGTTTGTCCCGATCATGACCGAGCTGGGTTTCTTCAGTTTCTCTCGGACGCCTTGCACCTTGCTCTGAGACGTGATTGTTAGCCGCTCAGAATGCAGAGCTCGGCTCAGCATGAAGAGCCGTTTGGCATGCAGAGTTCCGCTCATCATGCAATGTTGCTCTTCGTGTAGAGCTCCATTCGGCATGAAGAGTTCGGTCGAATTGTTAATGGTTCATCTGTAACTTACTCTTCTATGATCTCAAACCAATACATAACTCAGCTTACCATGACTGTTTTGTTGTGATAGTGCTTTGACTATTGATTTTGGTTAGTGAATGTATTAAATGTCAAGTGAATGTGTTGAGCCTAAAGTGTCATAGTTGTGGATAGATAAGCATGCTTATAAAGGGATAGTGAGTTCATCTACCCATGGAGGCCCGCTCGGGTCTAGTGATACGGTTGACCTCCGTTAAGGGTCTAGTGAAAATGTTTTGAGACTCCGGTCTCCCGTGTTGCCTCCGAGCTAGTGAAAATATTTTGAGGTCTCGGCCTCCAGTGTAGTGTTCTCCCGTATCCACCACCAGTGAAGTCAGGCTTTTGTGTTTTTGCTAGGTTTATATAGTGCTCGATAGTGTTCTGTTCGGATCCTATGGGTAATTATTGTTCGGTTATATATATTCCTGGCTATAGCTTCTGTTTGAATTTATGTCTTGATTTAGTGAATGTGTTTTGTATATTTCTGAACCTCTAGTGTATGCATGTGATATTTTGTATAGTGTTTCTTTGTTTTGTTTTCTCCCCAATAAGCGTTATCGTTTAGCACGGGATGCTTTTATGTTCCCGTGTAGCTGGCAGATTTTGTTCCGGTCAGAGTCGTGCATCTGCAGGGTGGTGTAGACACCGGGTCCCGAGTCGGTCCAAGATCAGGATTACCCAATGATGAAAATAAAGACTAATTCACGAGCAAGAAAATAGGAATCGATCATCTCTTCGTCAAATTCTCTTATTTTCCTCAAAATCCTTTTAAAGTGTTTATTCCTATTTTTATTTTTATTTTATTTTATTTTCATTTGTATTTTTATTTTTATCCATATTTTTGTATTTAATTTTATTTTATTTTCTAAAATAAAAAAAAAATTTGCGAGCAACGGGCGCGGCGACGCGCCTGCGGCAGCGCGCAGGCGCTGCGCCCAGCGCTCGGTGCCCTGTGCACCGTAGGCTGCGCAGCATGCGCTGCGCGCGCAAGAGCGATGCATAGCTAACGTCGCTAAAGCTCGCGGCTGAGCATCGCTATTGCACTGCGCGCCAATCTCGCCGATAGCTCCCCTAACCCCCCAAAAATCATTTTTTTAATTTTTTAGGCCTAAAAATAATTTTTTTCTGTGATTTTTTCAGATTTTACTCAAATTTGACAAATATTAGTCAAATTGGGTGGGAATTAAAAGTCAAAAAATAACAAAAAATAATTAAAAATAAATAAAAATATTAATTGTAAATTATTGACTTTAGGGCTTTTACTTTGAATTTTCAAGTGTTTTTTGTTGAAATTAGGGAGATGGGATCTTGGAAAAATTTGTAGAGGAGCTGGAAGTGGGAGAGATTGGAGTTTTGACGGGGGTTAGATTTCATTTTTAGAGGAGGAGGAAAAAATTGGAATTGGAGAGCAAGAAAATTTTCTCTAAAAAAAGACAATTTTCTAAGTCATTTGCAGGGAGATATTCTTGAGGGGAGTTAGTGGATTTTGCTGGAAAAACAAAGGATTGAATGTACTTGGAGTTTATCTTCTCTCATTCTTAAAAATTAAAATCATTTTCTTCAATTTTCTTAATTCTCTTCTTTTAAATCTACAAGTTTTCATCTTAAATTCCATTCTAGTTTTTTATCTCTAAAAAATTCTTGGTTGATCTTGAAAACTTTGAGAAAGGAAAATCAATTCCTTGGCTCGAATTTTCAGATCATATATCAAACAAAAAAATCAAATCATTTTACTTGGTATTAATGTTCTTGAGTTTCTTAGACATAAACTCAAGATTTACTTGAACACATTTTTTTGAGTAAATTTTCGGATCTTGACAAGAGATTAGATCGAATTATCTTGCTTCAATACCATTTAAATCTGAGGGTAAAGATTCTTTGATCTATTTTTTTCATCTCATTTTTACTTCAATTTATTCATGTTAATTTATTTTATGTTATGCTACTTGGTTATTTATGTGAATTAATGTATGCATATCTTTTTTGGGTTTGAGATCTATTTTTTAGCATGAGTATTCACTCTTTATTTTGTCATCGGCATAAAAATGGATAAATCTACATAATGTTAAGAGGTGGAAAACAAGATTGGCATGATTTTCTCTTTTATTATCACCCTTTGTAATTTTTTGTGTTTAAATGTTACCATAATATACTACATGTTTAATTGTCTTCCTTTTTAGTTACTCATTTAGTTTCTTTGGCTTGATTATTATTATTGTATATTATTATCTCTTAGTCTTTTATTTCATCTTATTTCTGTTCAATTTTTAATCATGCAAGTCTTTACATTTGTTTGGTTTTTATTTATTTTATGTGTTTTTATACATAGATCTAACATTTTTAATATTATTTTTATCCTTGTTTCATTTAATCGTTCATCACCATTATTATTATTATTATTGTTATTATTATTATTATTATTATCATTACTATTACTATTATCATTATTTATCATCACACATTATTATTATTATTATTGTTACTATTACTCTTGTTGCCGTTGTTGTTATTATTACCGTTTATCTATTATTATCATCGTCATTGTTATTATTATTACTTTATGGTTTAAATAGTGATCTATTAATATGTTAATTTATTTTAATATGTCATTTAATTTATTTATCCCATAATATGCAGGTTTTATTTAATTTATGTATTGTTATAAATGTTTAATTGATTTTCTTATTTCTATTACTAACATCAATTTTATTTGTGTTTGTTGTCGGTGTTAAATCTTTGTGCACCCGTGCGAATGAAGGAGGAGATCCGAGGAGTTGTTATTTTTTGTTGTATTTGTTATTTTTCCTTTATTTGTTTTATTAAGTTATTTGGCATGTAATTATTAATAAGCCATTTATTTTGTGCACGCTTAATAAAAAATAATATAAAAATATTTTTACAAATAAAATTGGGTTTTCTAATAAAATGGGACCAATGTCCTAGCTTTCCATCCAAAATAAATTGCCACTTCAAAAATGATTTTTTTCTTATATTATACATGAAAGGACCAACGTCCTCAACATTAATGAATATCCCGTTTTATGTATGATTTATGTTTTATTTACAATGGGGGTTGTATTCCGCCCCTAGCTTTATTGTAATTTATTTTTGTCTTTATTTTCATTTTTTATCGTTTTATATGTGAATGATGTGTACTTTAAATTCAATGCATTAATCGTGTGAGATGAGAAATGAAATTTTATAATTCAAAAACCCATTTATAATTAACCAAGGCACCAATAAGTGTGAAGTTCCAGACACCATCTCTGGTTTAGACCGATAAGAGGCTAAACTTTCCCAATTTCTTGTAAATTGGGTGGTGACTCCAAAATACCTCAAAAATGCCTAAAGGTGTTATGGCGATGGATGGTCCTTTTCAATGTTCTATTGTGAAAGGAGGTGCCGAAAATATCTCATAACACCTAAGATCGAAAAAGACGTGAACATATCCCTCGAATCCTAAAAGCGGGTTCAAAGAGGGCCTTTGCTAGGTTCGGCGCACGTCACAGTGGCGACTCCGCTGGGGACTGTTTTTGACTTTGCTCTGAAAATATCTTGGTTAAAATGTATAATTGGGTTTTTAAAACTAAAATTCCATCTCTCATCTAAATTGCATTGTATCCATACTAGAGCTTTAGAATTATGCTAGTTTAGTCCCTTTCTTAACCTCGGTGCATTCCCGAAGCACGACCCTATTTTCACTCAATTTAGGGAAGTGTTAAGGATAATCACCAGCCCAAGCCTCGTACCACCATGGTATATTAAATGGGGACCCGATCGATCGTTATGCTCATGATGAGCTAGACCAGTTGGCAGGGACCATGCTTGGGTAGCCCTAAAGTATCACCACCTTTGACCAAAGCTCATGTAATGACAATAGATACTTTCACTAGGTAAAATGTACCGTAATACCGTGCTTGCTATTTGGGTCGTTATATATTGAATAAAATAAATCAAATTAACATGGTTTTCATCGAAGGCTTTAATGTCCCGGTGGGCCCATCTTGATTTAGTTGAATTATTTAAATACATAATGGCCAAACACCTATGCGTATGTACATTAGACAAGAGGTGTTATGCTGTCAATTTTCCACCGTGCACTATATGTTTCCAATGGGATTCCTGTTAACTCTTAGATAAAGCCCACCTAGGGAAGAGACTATATTACCACGTGTTTGGGAGAAATAAGGTTGGAAGGATCTATCTACTTGCATGTGTTTGTCTATGCTGCACCAGCACGACCATGCATTGCACTTCAAATCATGCATCATCCTAACAGAAATGTGCTTTGCAGCCATCATAGATTCATCCAGGTGGTTTAGAGGTCCCGACGGTCAGTTAAGAAAGATTTTGCTTGATCAAGGGTCGGATTCCTTTTTAGAAGGCAGTGAGATATTGTCTTCAGAATCATCAGTTGAAATAAGTATGTCTAATCCAGCAAGTGGTTCTGATACAACTAGGACAATGATTGTCGAAGAAGTAGGAAAACGAATGGAAGAGTTTGAGGCTAGGATGATGGCGATAATGGGCAACCTTGCCACTATTTTAGCCCCACTTGCGGGGCAACAGGCTGCTGCTCCAGCCAGAGAACAAGATGAACAAGGGATTGCTAGAGAGGATCTCCCGGCTGCAGCTGATCCGCCTGCAGTTGAACTAAGGGTACCAGCACCTGTCGAATGCAGGGAAGGCCCTAAGTCTGAAGTTGATATGTGGGAGGAGCCAAAGGAGCTAGTTGTGGTAAAAGGGAAATCGCCAAAGCTAGAGGATATAATATGGAGGAAGATGGAAGAAAGATTCGAAGCCATGTCAAAGATGCTGAGGGTAGGGGGAGGAATGAACCCTGAGGATAGGGAGCTAGACAGTGATGATTTAGTCCCTCAGAATTTCAAAATGCCTGATGTTCCCAAGTTCGACGGCACCTCCGATCCCATTTCACACATAAAGCAGTACTCACTAGTGATGAAAGGTACCACCTTGACAAAGAGGCAGAAGGTCGAGTACTTTTGTCTGAGCTTAACTGGTCCAGCAGTGGATTGGTATCACGGGTTAGACCAAAGAATGAAAGAGGATTGGGATTTATTGACAGAAGAATTTCTCAGGCAGTACGACTGTAGTACAAGGATGGAGGTAACCCTGAAGGACCTAGAGCTGCTGCAACAAAAGGTTGGAGAGTCTTTTCACGAATACGTCACCTAATGGAGGAACAGAGTCATGGAAATGAAATGCAAACCTGACACCCTAGACCAAATTCGACTGTTTATTCTGAATGCTAGCCCTTATCTAAGAGAGGGACTAAAAATGAAGGGGTTAAGAGACTGGGAGTTTTTTAAGGACATTGCGATAAAGGCTGAGGGAGAGTACCATGCGAGGAAGGCAAGCAGTGAGGCCTATGCCAAGAGAGGTTATGCTAACCAGGGGGTAAACAAGTCAGCGGGCTCCAGCAGTGTTATTAGAAGTGGGAAGACGGAAGAGGTATCAGCAATAGGGGTCAGTCAGAGATACTTCTCAAACTTGGATCGACCTTTATCCTGGGTATTAAAGAGATTGATGAAAGTGGGAAAGCTGCAACCACTACCACCTAGGCCAGCTAGAACCCAAGGACAGTCGGGGCACAGAGGCAATGAATATTGTGAATTCCACCAGCATACTGGGCATCTGACAGACAACTGTGCGAGGCTGAGGCACCATATTCAAGATTTGATTGATAGTAAATAGATTTCCGATCCTGAGAAAAGGGAAAAAGAAAAGACGGCCGGGTATAATGCTGTTCCTCTACCTGTTTTTATGATAGGTTCAAGCCTACTGAAAGGGTACGTGTTAAGAGACCTTTATGGTAATGATTATGTGGCTATTGTTCGTCCCGACCAGGGGGTTAGTGAAGAGAAGCCTCAGGTTGGCATGATAGAATGTTGGGACCTGACCAGCGAAGGTGAGGATGGAAAAGTTGACGAGCTAGAGGACGTGTGGAATTCCGAGGATGAAAAGAAGGTACAGAAGGTACAAGCTGTGACTCGAAGTGGTAGAGTGATTCCAGAGGTGGAGAGGCCTAAAAGATCTAATGCCTGTGCCCGCAGAAAGGGAACCCGAGGAGGATGGGATAATGAGACAGCTGAAGAAGACACCGGCTCAGATATCGGTGTGGGACCTATTGAGATAGTCTCCGAGTCATAGACAAAAGCTAGTGGAAGCCCTGTGCAACTCAACAGTTGCTACCACCATTTCACCTACTGAGTTGCTAAACATGGTAAAAGGGGGGTCTGGAGAGAGTGTAGTCTACACTGATACCGACCTACCAGTTGAAGGTCGCAATCACAACCGCCCCCTATACATCAGAGCCCACATTAATGGAAAACATGCAGCTTGCATCATGGTGGATGACGGCTCTTCCATTAATGTATGTCCGCTCGTGGCATTGCCTGCTTTTGGGATAAATAAGAGCCTATTGAGTAAATCTGACCTAACCATTACTGCCTATGATAATTCAAGAAGACAAGCTGCTGGGACCTTCAAGGCACAAGTAAAAACTGGGCCAGTGGAGATAGAAACTGAATTTGTCATCCTGCCTATCCCAGCCAACTTCGCAGTGCTACTAGGGAGGCCTTGGTTTCACAAGCTAGGAGGGGTCCAGTCCACCCTCCACCAAATGATCAAAATCCCCTATGAGGGCCAGGTCGTGACAGTTAAGGCGGCCAACATTAATCAGGTATCAGTCCTTGGGATTTCCAATCAACCCTTTAGTGGATTCCATGTGGCCGTGGTGGACGAAGAGTATAGCCTAGAGGGGACCCCTCAGGTTGTCAACATGATGAAGACGATGAACTTCCTCCCAGGGGCCGGTTTGGGCAAAAGTTCACAAGGGCCCCAGACGCCTATCACTATAAGGGGGCAAAAGGATAGAAGTGTTTTGGGTTATACTGCTAAAATTGAAAGGAACAAGCTTGTGAAGGAGCCTGCAGAGATCCCGCATATTTCAAAGAGTTTCATGCCAGCTACATCAGCATGTGCCTATTGTGGGGAGGCTGAGCCACAGTGGGTTGGAGGCAAGATCACCTCAAGTTTTGAGATCTTTAATGATGTTTTCGACTGGTCCGATGGGGTAGTCAAATCTGTGGAAGGTTTTTGGGATGAGGAAATTCTCAATCAAAGCTTGGCGTGGGATCGAGAAGTCCCTGAAGAGGTCCTCACTGATAGCCTGCTAGCTACGCGGGTGAAAGGCAAAGAGAAAGTGGAAGCTAAGGAGGTAATGCCAGAATTGAAGAACCTAGAGATTGCAGACAACCAAGACAATGGGCCATCAACTTCAACGCCGACATTAGCACAAGATGACAATGATAGCTTTTCTGATGTACTTTTTATTCCTGAACTGTTTGACAATCATGCTTGTAATTTCGAGTATTTCAATAAGATGAATGACTTTGCTTACTTGTGTGATGTTTCTCATGATTTCATTGAGCATGATCATGAACATGAATCATTCATATTTGACATTAACTCAACTAATACCACCTCGTTTAATCTTGGAACTTTAGAAAACCCAAAGGAAATCCTGATAGCATCTGACGTAAGTCCTGAAGAGAGGAAAAATTTTGAGAGAATGTAAAAAAAATATGAAAAAGTCTTTTCCTGGACCTATGAAGATATGCCGGGAATTGATCAAGAAGTCGCTAAACATGCTATTCCGACCTATCCAGAATGTAAGCCAGTGAAACAAAAGCTTAGGAGGCTCAGACCGGAATGGGCAGAAAAGGTAAAAGAGGAGGTGCACAAACAGATCGAAGCCAAGTTCCTAATAGAGGTTCAATACCCAATATGGTTGGCTAATGTTGTCCGTGTAGCAAAAAGGATGGAAAGGTTCGCGTATGTGTGGATTACCGAGATCTAAACAAAGCATGTCCGAAGGATGATTTCCCTTTACCCCACATTGACGTATTTGTTGATAGTGCGACAGCTTGCATGCTGTACAATTTCGTGGATGGATATGCGGGGTACAACCAAATCCTCAATAAGATCACGGATCGGATTAAGACAGCCTTCATCACTGAATGGGGTACATTTGCTTACCGGGTTATGCCTTTCGGGCTAAAGAATGTAGGAGCAACATACCAAAGAATGGCCACCAAGATCTTGGATGACTTGATCCACAAGGAAGTAGAAGTGTATGTCGATGACATGATGGTCAAGTCGGTCACTCAAGAGGGGCATTTTGAGGCCTTGGAGAAGTTCTTTCACAGGATTGACAAGTATAACCTTCGCCTTAAACCCAAGAAGTGCATCTTTGGAGTAACCTTAGGTAAACTGTTAGGTCATGTGGTAAGTCAAAGGGGAATCGAAGTAGACCAAGATAAGGTTAAAGCAATTAGAGAAATGCCAATGCCACACAAGGAAAAAGAAGTTAGGAGCTTCTTGGGCAAATTACAATACATCAGCAGGTTCATTTCCAAGCTTGCTTCGGTATGTGAACCAATTTTTAAGCTCCTTAGGAAGAATCAGCCAGTTAGGTGGAACGATGACTGTCAAAAAGCTATTGATATTATCAAGGACTACCTGCTGCACCCCCCAGTCCTACGGCCGCCACAGCCGTTTAAACCATTAATCCTTTACCTAGCCATAGAGGAAAACTCTGTGGGTGCTATGATGGCCCAAGAAGATGAGTTTGGGGTTGAGTTCGCGGTTTATTACCTCAGTAAGAAATTTCTTCCTTATGAAGCCAAGTACATCGAAGTGGAAAAGATCTGTTTAGCAGTGATCTGGGCTTTGAAGAAACTAAGGCATTATTTCCATTCTTACAAGGTACAGGCGGTCGCAAAAAAAAACCCTGTCCGATACCTTCAAGAAGCGCCCTCTTTTCTAGGAAAAATGGGAAGATGATTGTTATTACTGCAAGAGTTTAATGTGGAGTATATCACCAGAAAGACCATTACTGGCCGGGCAGTTGCGGAGTTCTTATCCAACCACCCGATCGAAGGTGACCAATTGGAATATAAGTTTCTTGATGAGGATGTGTCGGCCATCACAGTGCAGAATTTACGGATGTACTTCGATGGAGCAGTGAATAGCAAGGGAGCTGGGGCAGGAGTAATCTTGGTAACCCTAGAAGGTGAAAAACTCCCCTTAGCTAAGAAGTTAAGATAGAGAGCCACCAATAATGAAGCCGAGTATGAAGCCTGCATCTTTGGGTTGGAAGCACTCTCAGCCGTGGGGACAAAAGTAGCAGAGGTCTTCGGAGACTCATCCTTAGTGATCCATCAGGTCAGGGGTGAATGGTCCATTAAGGAGGAACGATTGCTACCATATGTGGAGTATTTGATGGGATTAAGTAGCCAGTTTGAAGTCTGCACTTTTAGCTATATGCCCAGAGAAGAGAAATAATTAGCAGATGCCCTAGCCACCCTTGTATCTATATGGGATAACCCAGAGGGAGTAGTTATGAAGCCTGTGCTGGTCTTTAGTTCGGATAAGCCATGCTTTGAAGCTGAGCGGGTGATGGATGTTGAGGTCGACGATGGAAAACCCTAGTATTACGATATCCAGAATTACTTAGAGAGGTCAGTTTTCCCAGAAGGAGCCACTGAGAAGGATCAAAGAATGATTAGAAAGCTATCCTCTCAATTCATCAGTTTTGATGGGACATTGTACATGAGGCAAGTGGATGGTATTCAATTAAGATGTTTGGCAGAGAAGGAAGCTGAAAGGGTTATGAAAGAGGTTCATGCCGGGGTTTGTGGAGACCATATGAATGGTTTAGCCTTAGCAAAGAAGATCATGCGCCAAGGATTTTATTGGCTTACCATGGACGCCGATTGTTCAAAGTATGTGAAGCAATGCCAGTTGTGCCAGCAATACGTGGACATGAGGCACGTGCCGGTTTTAGAACTACACAATTTAACATCTCCGTGGCCATTTGCAGCCTGGGGAATAGATATAATAGGAGAGATACATCCTACAGCTTTTAATGGGCATAGGTTCATTGTAGTCGCCATTGATTACTTCTCTAACTGGGTCGAAGCCCAATCTCTCAGAAAGGTTGACGCTAGGGACATGGCCAAATTCATTGAGCGGAATTTGATATGCAGGTATGGTCTCCCACACCACATCGTGTCAAATAATGGGGTACAATTCTTGGCAGAAACTAAACAGATGCTCCAAAAGTATGGAATCCAACATCACAAGTCCTCTTCATACCGACCGCAGGCTAATGGAGCAGTTGAGGCGGCGAATAAGAATGTCAAAAGAATATTGGCCAAGATGGTACAGACTTAAAAGGATTGGGCAGAAAAGTTACCTTTCGCATTCTGGGGCTACAGAACCAGTATCAGGAATTCGACAGGAGCTACCCCCTTCTCCTTGGTTTATGGGACAGGGGCAGTTTTACCAATAGAAATCGAGCTCAAATCGTTGAGAGTAATATCAGAGGCCCAGCTGCTAGAAACAGAATGGATGCAGCAGCGATTGCTACAACTGAACTTGCTGGATGAGGATAGGATGCGGGCCTATTATCACAATCAGGTTTACCAGAAGAGATTAGCTCGGTCTTTTGGGAAGAAAGTCAAAAAGCACCCCTTAAGAGAAGGAGATTTGGTCTTCAAGCAAATGAGGCCGGGGGACTTTCGTGGTGAATTCAGACCGACTTGGGAAGGACCTTTTGTTCTGAAGAAGATATGATCCAGAGGGGCTGCAATCCTAACAGACAGTGATGGAAATGAGTTCAAGGAACCAGTCAATGTCGACAGATTAAAGAGGTTCCATGGCTAAAGACTAAAATAAAAAGAAGAGAATAAATGCCCCGCGAGTCGAAAATCGGAAAAAAGGCGGCCTTGCTAAAATTGGCCGCCCTATCAGGGTGAAAACCGAAAAAAGGCATCCTGGGCAAAAATTAAGGGCTGAGAGAAAATGGTCAATCATGAAAACTCGAGAGGACTGATTGATAACAGGAGTTTTGATGCTTCCAAGATCCATCTCGAGATTAGATGTGGTCTTGTATTTTGAGCCTAATGTTAAAAGTGATCATGTATGATGAAATCACATGGAAACATTTACATGTATGCAATGGTATGCTCATTTTGCGTAATTAATGCCATTATGTTCCATTCTGAAAAAGTAATACATTACTTTCCATTGGATGCATGCAATTGTCCACTGTTGCTTTTGCCGGCAAAGGGTTTAGCCCCTGAAAAAAAATATTGAATGAATAAAAGCCGCTAGGATGGGTTGGGTCCATCCTAGGCAAAAATAAGGCACAGGGTTGTGTGAAAATCCCCGATGGGACGCATTTCCCGCAAAGAAAAGTTAGTGTGAAAACCCACAAAGGGCGCACTACCTTCAAAATAATGACTTCTGATGCACGGAGGGATAAGGTAGCATAAACTCTGTTGATTTTGCTTGAGATAGGACGAAGCCTAACTCAAGATATAATTCAAAATTCGAGCCATGTGCCCATTGATCGGGGGCAAAAATGCGCACTTGACCATTCACTCTGAGAGAATTATGAATCAGAATCCCTCAGCCAAGAAGCGTTCCGATTCAAAGCCTCGAGAATGAAATTATGCCTCGATACCCAGGCCACCCGGATGGATTCATCGCTTACATTTTGCATGAGCATGTGCACATTCACACGCATAATTTGCCTTTGGGCATTGGCTTTAATTTTGCAGGAGGCATTAGACAGTGAAACTTATCTGCAAGTACACCTCAACAATTCATGGAGTATGCGAAAAGATTGTATATAAATGAATAATTGTATTTCTCCTTGTAACACCCCCATCGCCGTCCCCGTTGGAAGGATGCCGACGGACGCGCTACACGACGCTCACATATACAGATATACACATGCACAATGCGGAAGCATACATTCATACATAATTACATACGAAAATACGGGTTAATTAAAAACTTACCTTGACTTACCTTGCGGTACAGACTGAACATGCAATAACTCACGCACAAGCAGGCACTAAGCAAAAGCATACACAGGAGCATACATATAACTATTCAACGGAAGTATAATCGCAATAATAAAACAAAGGAATAACTAAACATAAAACATACTAACTATTACATTCCCAAAAGAAAACTCAAGAACGAAACATAATTAATTACATATACAATATTACAGAAATCAAAAGCTGAAATACAGAAGCTGAACAAAATACAGAACTTCTAACTCCTACGTGGCCGACCTTGCAGAAGCGCGACTCGAACAGAACCAAACCTGCCACCTGCACGGAAAGGAAATCCGTGCTAAGCGATAAACGCTTAGTGGGGAGAACACATAAGAGTATGGACGGCCATTCACAATGGTCGTCAAGGCAAGACACATTCAGATGACAAATGCAGATATTCATAACATATAAATAATCAGGCTGTATAATAAAGGCATTCATTTCAATACTCACAATCAAACCATAAACTCATGACCAGGATATGCCAAAACAGACATAATACATTACACGACACAAGTATCATCATGCTGAACGACATACTATATCACAAGCATAAACCTACCTGGGTAGCAAATATCAATATTTTACCGTGCGGAGTCACAAGAGCTTTACCCATGCAAATTGACATAACTAAGCACCATGCATGAACTGACAACCAAACCATTATGTTAAGAATGCTAGCCATTTAACATACTTAGACATGCCAAACACATACATTATTCAAATATCCAAAGGATAACATTTAGAGCATCACAATACCGCTGCGCAACTCTAATATATATATTCAAGCGAAAACACTCTAATAGCAGAGACTGAAAGCATAATCACATAACATTACATTCATATCATTAGCATGCAGAAAGTACAGTAATCATCATATACTTACCATCACAACTGCTTCGGTTCACATGCTAATATATATAACAAAATTATACTTAAGTCATATACTTAAATCCATCAATCGAATCATTTCAAAGCATTCAGAAACTTATAATAAATCACATGATAAGTACGGATAATCATGTTAGATATTAAATCATGCTTACTTAAAACAGACATACATTCTGAAGCCCATAGTCACATTCATATACATATAAACTGATTTCTGAAATCCTTGTCATGCTCAAGCGAATATCACATTCTGAAGGTTGTTTCAAAATAACAAAAACAATACGCAAAGGCTAAAACATAATCCATATAAACATGCTCATATAATAAAGTCATACAATCAGTCTTTCATAATCATATTCATTCAGAGGTAATCCGATATACATTACATCGATATACTCATTCAGATAATCCCTTTATATCCAAATCAGATCAGAGCAGTTCAAATAAACATTCAAAGAACACCTGCTGACTCTAGGTAGTGGATAACGAGTGTACAGACAGTACTTTCCGGGTACGAGCCGATTACAGACAGTACGTTACGGGTACGAATCGATTAAACCAATATACTTTAACTTTCACAGATATTTTCACAAGGGACCTTAAACAAGATCCAATACAGAAAAGGGTTCGCGAGGAACCAAACGGGGACCTGATCGGGGTCCAAACAGAACGATGGGCTGCAGCAACAGACTCTATTAGGCATGCCTAACTATCCACTAGACTGTCTCTCGCAGGTCATGCATAAAACAATTCACGCTTCGAATCGCATGACGCATAAATATATATACATCATGCATAAACTAGAGAATGATAGACATATAAATATGCTCATAAAGTTGGTCATATCTCATACAATTCCCATTGCAAAACATAATACAGTCAATATACTTTAACATTTAATCAATGTTCTAAAGCATGCTAATAATTATCAATACAAAATCTTAATCATGCATTAATGAGGATAACTAAGTATAATCATGCATAATCCAAATTACATTTAATTATAACACATTGAGTTCAAAGGCTAAAGCATGACAATGTATTCCGACATCAACCATATTATTCAAATAAGTTTGGCATAGCAGGATGCCAATCATACTTCATACAAGTCATATACTGGAGCATGCAATAACTCAATTGATAACATCTTAGCACTACTCATCATTCTAAAGCATGTCAGGAACACATGTGGACTTATATTATGCCACTGACCAAAGACGCATCATCTTAAACGGGGAAAGTTACAACATAATCTTAAGCATGGCAAATTATTCCTAAAGAAGAAATAGACTAAAGATATGCTTAACATAATTCACATTAAGACAGAACATGTTTGGGACTAAACAATCAGAAAGTCAGCCTTCATAATTCCTTCGCATTCAAAATATGACGTGCAATACATATCACAATAATAAGCATATTACAGTCCAAACCATACTGTTAAAATCCCACAATCATTTAACAGGATCACTATAATCCAAAACTTATTCCAAAATACTACATATAACTTACCATAGATAACATATTACTAATACCAAATAAATTGGGATAATTCATCATATCAGCAAGGTAACATAGCACACAGTAAAGAAAAATACCACAAAAAGCGTTTGGAAATCATTTTATAAAAACTGGTCGCTCGGGAGAAGAAAAACAGAAGCAAAACAGAAGAGCCGGAAGACCTGAGCAACCATCACGTAACGTGAAGGTTGCTCACATCGCGTGAGCATTGCTCACGTCGCGTGAGCAAAGCTCACGTCTCGTGAGCATTGCTCACGTCGCGTGAGCAATCTGCTCACGTAACGTGAGCAATTTGCGTGAGCATGGCTCACGTCACGTGAGCATAGCTCACGTCGCGTGAGCCACTCTCCTCGCCCTCTTCTTCTTCCCCGATCTCAAACTTGCAGATTCCAATGTTTTCCAGAGATTCTCTCAAAACCACTCAGAACTCATTCAATCATCAAATGGACATAAAACCCGCTTAATCTAACAATTAAAACAATCAAAACCATGCATAAACACATTTAATCCATTTAAGAACGTAAACCCTAAAAGTACAGTAAGTTCAAAACCTAAACTCAGAACTTCAAATTCAATCCTTAACATGCATTACTAACACATTTACTCATGTAATCATGCATATACACATTCCAGAACACATCAATTTCCAGAAATTAGACCACACAAACACAATTATAAGCCTAGTGAGAAATAGGGCAGAGACAATCAACTGAGATTGAAGAACAGAGAAGTTCAACACGATGCATGCATTCAAAACACTCCCAAACCTGGAATCGAAGATCCAAAATCACACTTTAAGCTTCAAGATCAGTCCTTAATCCTTTCCTTGCCTTTACTTTGCTTCTTCATGCAATCCAAAGCTTGCATAACAAAACCCACAATTCCTTAGTTCAAACCCTACTTGAAGATAAAACCAGTAGATGAAGAAGAACAGGAGCACGTAGAAAACCTTAAACCAACTTACCTCTTCAAGCAAAGTACAATCCAAGCCAAACTCAACTCCAAGCCAAACGTTAAAGAAAGGAGAAGCAGAGAAAGGAGAAGAGAAGAAGAAGGGCAGGCGTGAGAGGGGAGAACGGGATTGCAATCTGTGTTCCCTCTCTCACTCTCTTTCCTTTCTTCTTTTCTTCATTCAATGGCCACCTAATAAGCCCACTTGGCAGATCCTAATAGGACCTCAAAACCCACTCAACTTTTCCAAATCAAAAATTGCTCTTTAGTCCTTAAACAAAATACACTTCACTCACTTACACATTTCTTCCTTACAAACTTAATTATCTTATCAATTAGGTCCTTAACACTCCAAATTGCTCAAACATAAATTACCGAAATACCCTTCCGATCCCGGCTTCGCATGCAAATCCCGACTAGGGCCATTTTGGGGTGTGACACTCCTTTCAGGATGCCTCCACGGCGTACTTCGTCTAGAGAACCAGCAGATGCTCCACCTCCAACACGGATGGATGCTGCACAAAGGCAAAAGTTTAGAGCATTACATGGTTCGTGATTTCTGTCCAGTAAATTCCTGTCCCAAACATTCTTAGAGCAGATGGGCATGTGGGAAGAAGTTAGCAGGTTGTTAGCGGCTATGGGTTGGATGGATTTCCTCACACCAGCTTTCCTCACTTACCCAGGGGTTACTAGGGAGTTTCTGGCTATGCTTAAATACGGGGGGCTTTCAAGATCAAACACAGACCCTGAGGCTATATACTTTCGGGTCCAAAATACGGAGCATACGATGAGTCGCCAGGATTTTGCACAGATCATGGGTCTTCCGATGGGGAATCAGGTACAGGCACCAGGTAGAGTAGTTCTTGCACACCAATGGGAAAAGATCACGGTGCCAGGGGCTCATTATGATCGCAATACAACAAAGAGCACCCTATTGGCCTCACAGGTATATAGGTATGTTCAGAGAGTTTTAACCAGCAGCTACTTGGGTAGAACTGGTAGTCCTAATGCCATCAGCACAGCAGAGGTTTGGAGTCTATAGGCTATGGCAATAGGGACCCCGCTCAACATTAGTCATGAGATTATAGCCGGCATGGTTAGACAGAGTTGGAGAGCTACAGCGTAGATATGTGTAGGCGGGGTAGTCACCAGGGTGCTACTGCATTTAGGACACGACCCCGATACATTTGGCCAGCCTATGGATAGAGACATTTATGTCGATTGGGCCCTTGCCAAATATATGGGCATGGTATAACAATTGCCTGTACAGGTAGGAGGATATAGACTTCTTACTATGGCGAAAACTCGACAGATGTACCGTTTGCCTCCACTCACGGCTGCTACACCATTCGAAGATCAGTTCTAGGGTGAGGGAGAGCTTCCACAACCTCAGACAGATGAGGAGTACTATCACCCACAACAAGTTGAAGAAGAGTATCCACAACCGCAGACAGGTGAGGAGAATGGTCATCCACGACCAGTGGAGGAGGAGCTCCCACAGCCTCAGATAGATGAGGAATGCTATCATTCGCAACCAGTGGAAGGAGAACCTTCACACCCTCAGACAAATGGGGAATATTATCGTCCACATCCAGAAGAAGAAAGGCCTCACTCGCCGCCAGACTATATGAATATGGACATCAATTTGGATGACTTTGACATTATCTTTTTCACGCTTCATTATCACAGCCAGTTCCTCCAGGAGGTCAGATACACCCTCCTCCTTTCATGCATGCTTCGGAGATGGGTCCTCAGACATATAGGAGGTATCACCCCTATGATCGTCCAGATTCTCCGGGAGCATTTAATTCAGCAGCACCTCCTCCACCACCTAGGCTCGGGATGGAGCAGAGCTAGACAGGTATGGAGATCCTCATCCAAACCATGCAGAGGGAGATTATAGCAACATTGGAGGCCAGATCCCAGCACTTTGATGAAAGGCTGATGGCTGTGGATCAACGAATGGGCGAGAGACTGATGGCTATGGAGCAGCGCATGGGTGAGAGACTTATGGCTGTAGAGCAGCGCATGAATGAGAGGCTGATAGCTATAGAGCAGCGTATGGATCAGCGCATGGATGGAAGACTACAAACCATAGACAAGAGATTACAATGCATGGGGCAGTTCATGAAGGAGACGCGACAGCACCCGGATAGACCCGAGGAGCCCACAAGAGCCTCCTACACACCTATGAGCCACGAAGGATCAAGTGATGCACGCCAAACGTGACTTTTTTTTTATCGATGTTCAGGGAGATTTATGATTTTTGATGTAATTTGTATAAGAAAATAATATCTATATGGATGAACTTTTGTTGTGCTTTGCATATTTGGATGCCCTTTAAAAAAAAAGAAATTTTTTTTTTGAGCTATGGATAATAAAATGACAAAAATGGGAATCATATGATAAACCACGAACTGGTAAAATCATAACAATTGAACCTTCACAGAAGTTAAATAATTGAAGTGATCACAATGATAAATTGATCTAATCAGAGTTCATTTTCTTCAGGAAGCAACAGAAGTTATGCTAAGAAGAGCAACCCTCGCGTTTTGTAAGTCTGGAGCAGACTCAATGCATCACCATCCACACTTTGTATGTCTGGAGCAGACTCGGTGCAGCTTAGGAAAGCAACCCTCGCGTTTTGTAAGTCTGGAGTAGACTCGCACTTTGTAAGTCTGGAGCAGACTCGGTGCAGCTCAGGAGTGCAACCCTCACATTTTGTAAGTCTGGAGAAGACTCGGCGCATCACCATCCGCACTTTGTAAGTCTGGAGCAGACTCGGTGCAGCTCAGGAGAGCAACCCTCGCATTTTGTAAGTCTGGAGCAGACTCGGCGCAAGACTTCTGCACTTTGAATCTTGGTAGCGATTCAGTGCAATCACTTTGTAGCTTAGTTAATAGCTCGATGATATCCCAAAATTTTTGGACCCTGAATCTTGGTAGCGATTCGATGCAAACACCTTGAATCTTGGTAGCGATTCAGTGTAATTTGAAAACTTCCGCACCTTGAATCTTGGTAGCGATTCGGTGCAAACACGTTGAATCTTAGTAGCGACTCTGTGTAATTTTAGAACTTCTGCACCTTGAATCTTGGTAGCGATTCGGTGCAAACACTTTGAATCTTGGTAGCGATTCAGTGTAATCCCAAAACTTCAGCACTTTGAATCTTGGTAGCGATTCGGTGCAAACACTTTGAATCTTGTTAGTGATTCAGTGTAATTTCAAAACTTTCGCACCTTGAATCTTGGTAGCGATTCTGTGTAAATATCTTGAATCTTGGTAGCGATTCGGTGTAATTTTAGAACTTCCGCACCTTGAATCTTGGTAGCGATTCGGTGCAAACACTTTGAATCTTGGTAGCGATTCAGTGTAATTTCAAAACTTCCGCACCTTGAATCTTGGTAGCGATTCGGTGCAATCACCTTGAATCTTAGTAGCGATTCGGTGTAATTTCCGAACTTTCGCACCCTGAATATTGGTAGCGATTCGGCGCAAGCACTTTGAATCTTGGTAGCGATTCAGTGCGATCTAAAAACTTTCGTACTTTGTAATCTTGGAAGTGATTCGGTGCAACAACTGTAGCATAGATGGCGGCTCAGTTATGTCTAGAGACACCCGCACTTTGTAGCCTTGTCAGTGACTCGGTGTATCTCAAGAGAGCACTGTCACACACCGTTTGCCCCCTAGTAGAATGAGCCATGTTTGTACATGTGCATTGTGTGAGTTTTGTCGTGTGTTGAGGGTATTTTTGGTAGAAATGCATAATTTAAGAGTTTTGCTAGCATGTGGGTGCATGTGTGGTGTTAGGGTGTGAATTAGTTGGGTTGCACTTGGGTGTGGTTACTCATATGTTTGTCGGGTGTGTTTGTGGGGCTGTGCTAGAGTGTTTGTGTTCACACATTTGTAGGGTATGCATTAGTTGGGAGTGTCTTGTGTGTATGTGATGCATATCTTTTGGGTGTGAGTGATCAAATCCCACAAATAGGGAAGTGACACTTGTCTAGGGTTAAGGAAAAAGAAAAAGAAAAAGAGAAGAGAAGAGAAGGGGGACGATGGCTGTCTCCATTTCCCCGTTCTTCTTCCCCCTCACTCTCTTCTTCTTCCTTTTCTCTTCCTCTAAGAACCCTAGCTTGGAATCAAGGCTTAGTTGGTGGGGATTGATCATCCTTTAGCATTTCTGAGGTAAATCCATTGCATTTGTCCTTCTTTTCTTCATTTGGTTCTTCATCTTCTCTTCTTTTTCTACTTTTTGGTTTTGGGTTTGAAGTGTGGTTTTTGTGTTTGTGTGTTTTGTTGATTTGATGCTTAGTTGAGCCTCCGCGTGAGCCTAAGGGCAAGGCGAAGGCGGGATCTAGTGGAACTAAGCATTAGGAGCAAAGGATTTCAAGGTTTGGGAAATTTGTTATTTTGTATGCAAATGTGTTTATGCATGTATTCTTGGTGATTCCCGGAATTGGGTTGTGATATGTTCTTGATAAGGCATGTATGTTATGGGTTTGTGTTTGGGTAAAGTAATTTTGCATGAGCATGGGATTATTGTAGTGATTTTGTGATTGATGTAGTTTTGCTGTAAATTTGTGGGTATTGGAAATTATTGGTATTGTGAGTTTGAATTGATGTTTGGTGTGAAATTAATTGTTGATAAATGTTATATTGTGGCTATTGATGTTGATTGGTGGCTGGATTTGAGGTAAGAGACCATTTGGGTATGAATTGTGTGTTGTGGGTGTGTTTTGGAAGAGGAAGAAATCTGCAGATTTTGCAGATCCCGACTCTGTCGCGATCACGAAACTGTCATGAGCGCGACAGAGACCGGTGATCTTGGCCTGTGCTGTTGCGAGCACGAGACCCTGTTGCGAGTTCGCGATAGCAAAACTTAATGTGCTCTCTATCGCGAGCGCGACGGAGCGCAATGCTGGCCTATGCTATCGCGAGCCTGCGATGGAAAAATATTAGTCTCTGTCGTGATCGTCATATAGTCGCGAGCGCGACAGAGTTCGGCTGTTCCCTTCTCCCCGCGATCGCGAAGCCCATCGCGCTCGCACTGCGAAGAGACTATGGTCTCTGTCGCGAGCACGACAGACATCGCGAGCGCGACAGTCTTGTTATGCTGAATGAGTTTCCTTTGGCGTGTGCGTGTGGTTTTGAACTCCTGTTTCCTTTGGTGACCATAAGCCTTATATCTGATAACTTATGAATTATATGAATATGTCTTTATGTCATGGCCGGACTTGTACCCTAGTTGCAATTAGTTTAATTTAAGGTCTAAGTGTAATTGAGTGTGTAGGATTGGACTTAATTGAAAGGCTAAAGGAATTTAAGAGGTTGAAGAGGGAATTGTGCATGATTAGTAAGAAGTGGATTAACTAAGTTAAGTAAGTGTGGATTAGAGAATAAAATAACTTGATTAAATGGATAGTGGAGGCAGAATTGAGAGTGGAATCCGTGTGGCATCATGAGAGTAAGTCACCTCCTTCTTTGCATGCATTTGCCTAGAGAAGTGAGAGGTGAGTGTGTGTTGGCCTCATTCTTCATTTTTCTGCATTTGACTTTATCTTTCTTCTTGCTTCCGTGAGTGAGGATGAGAGTGGTCTAAGTGGATTTATGCATATAGCTAATTGGAGCAAGAATTAAGTGTTAAGACCTAAAGGTAAGTGGTTATGTGTGCTTATTCTCATCTTCTACTCTTTCTTCTTAGTTGAATTGGTTTGGATGGGATATTGCTGGATTGAGCTTGAGTTTGAGCATTTGTATTGTATTGATAGCCGAAGAAGTGAAGAAGGATAAAGGGAAAGCTGTGGTTGGAGAGCCGAGCGTTCGTCGTAATTAGGAGTTAAGGCGACGAGGTTTGGGAACAAACCCTAAATGTGTAAATTGTATGATTTGTATTGGTCCAATAGGGACTTTAATATGAGCTGTATGTGTATGTGGTAATGTGTTTAGTGAATGAATTGCTTGAGAGCATGTATGCTATGTGTGAATTGGGATTGATGATAAATTGTGCCAAAGAAGAGTGCCAAAACAAGAAGGGAAAAACAGGTATGTGCTAATTGAGTGAGTGGTTGATGAATTTGGGTTGATTGCCAAAAGTGAGAGTGAGATTTGAAGTCTTGATGTGGAAGGAGAATTGGACTGGAAAGCACAGCTGTGCTAGTGATAAAACATAGCTGTGTTATAGTGCTTTTGCATAGGTCACGGTGACAATGGAATTGATTGTGACCGTGAGCTATGCCTGAGTTCAATTCTGCCGATTGGATTTTGGTATGTCACGGTGACAATGAAATCCATTGTGACCGTGAGGTACCTAAGGGAGCATTCTGTTTTGCAAAGTATGGATATGTCACGGTGACAATGAACTTCATTGTGACCGTGACATACCCTCAAGTTGCATTCTGCCGAGAGTTGGGAACATGTCACGGTGACAATGAAGTTGATTGTGACCGTGACCTGCCCCCAGTTTGCATTCTGTTTTGAACTTCAACATGTCACGGTGACAATGAAATTCATTGTGACCGTGACCTACCCTATTTTGGCAATATAACCCTAATGTGTTTGGACTTTCTAACGGTAAGGCTTTAAGCTGGAATGAAGAACAGTATGAGTAAGTGTTATGTGTGTATTAGGTAATGTACATTTGCATACTATGTGATGGTTCTTGAATGCAATCAATTATGTGAATATTAACTATGAAAAATGAATTGTAAGCATAATGGGTATGCAAGTGTAATGCTTAGCTATGTGCTAATGCGAATGTGTAAAGTGAATGTGGTATGGGCTATCTACGTATGTGATGTGAAAAGTGATCAATGTGAACTGAATAATTTGTTTAACAACTTAAGCCTGCGAGTCAAGTAGTGGATAGTTAGGCATGCCTATAGGGTCAAGTGCTGTAGCCCCATGCGTTTAATGTGTCTGATTCCATGGGAATCACAATGCAAAAATAATGTGAATAATCCTTGCTGGATTTTATTATAAGTGGGATGATATTTTGGTACCTGAGGGTACCCATGCGTAAGTGTAATCTCGATGATATTCTAGTACCTGAGTGGTACCAATGCGGTACCCGTTATCCGCATCATTGAATTGCAGGCTAACTGACTAAACAAATATTAAATGGAAGTGACTGTAATATAATAAAGCATGTGATGTGGATATGTGAATAAGTGATTGATGCTTTGACTGAATATAGTAACGAACATTACTATGCTTGAAATGGTACACGCTATGATAATAATTGTTCTGGCATGACTTCCAGTATGTAATGTATGATGTTTCTGATGTGTGATAAATTATTTGTTATACATGAGTTCCCCACTAAGCATTATCGCTTAGCATGGATTTACTCTATTCCGTGCAGGTACGGACGAGAGGTGATCGGAGGACTCCCCCGCATTTTATATGGTCCACAGTAGGAAGTAGAAAGTGTAGGTTTTGGGTTAATATTTTGGGATCCTTTTTGTATAAGCTTTTGTATAATCAGAATGTGTATCGGATATGTAAAGGTATGTAATAATCTGATAACTATGAATGTTTGCCTAAGAGTATAAATAAGTGTGTGCAATGCGTGTGGCTATGAAGAGTGCACTATAAGTAGTTGGCATGTGATGCTTGAGTTAAGATTGTATGTGATGAAATTTTATTATTCAGGTTAAGCATGTGTTTGTTGTGTGTGTGTGCGGCCTTCTCTAACCAAGATTAGCTGAGCTAGCCTGTCATTAGGGAACAGGCGTCACAAGTTGTGATATCAGAGCCCAGGTTGAGTCTTTTCTGGGAGTTGGGTAGATAAGATGTGTATAGTTTGTTGACCTAATGCGGAAATCCTTGTTTAATCTGTGTAGTAACAATGGATTCTGGAAGGCATACCGGAGAAGAATCTGCCGAAAGTGTGAACCCTCGTGAAGCTGAGGTGACGGGGTCTGGACAGTCTAGATCGGTAGGTTTCGGGAATGAGATTCCGTTTGGGCCTATGAAAGCTATGATGAAAATGACACAAGATATGGCAAGAGTGATGGAACGTATGATGGCGCCTAGAGCCCCAATAGAATCTTTGAGAAAGCATGGTTTGGAGGAATTCCATGGAACAAGGTTAGATGAGTCAGAAAAAGCAGAGTACTGGATTGAGAAGGTGGAAAGGATTCTTAAGGAGATACGGTGTCCTCCTGACCAGTGGGTTGAATGTGTGGAGTCACTACTCCAAGGCCCTGCATATCATTGGTGGAAGCTGGTCCTGCAGAACCCGATGCTTCCTGAACCATTAAACTGGGAGTTCTTTGAAAGGGAATTCAAGAACAAGTATATCACTAAAGCACATCGAGAGGCAAACTGGAAGAAGTTTCTGAGTTTAAGACAGAGAACCATGACGGTGGCGAAGTATGAAGCGAAATTCCGTCGCTTAAGCAAGTATGCGCCAAGAGGTGTTTTGACTGATGTGTTGCGATGTCAACAGTTTGAGGACGAGTTGATTGAGGAGATTAAGGCATTGATGATTTCTCTAACAACAGAATAGAATGTAAGGTATTATCGAATTGTTCAAGCAGCTTTGAGAGCTGAAAGAACTTTGGGAGCTCAAAGAGAATGGAGACAAAGGAAGAATGCAAGTAGAGGTGGTTCCCAGATGGGGAAAAGATCAAGAGATTCTCTTGTGGCACCACCTGCGGAATCAGGGTTCAGTTCTGCAGCGAGAGGTAAGAAGCGTGGCTCTCCCTCAGCATCTGGTACGGGAAGAGGAACATCTGGTAACAGAAGTGAGGTTCACGAGTGTCCTCATTGTGGTAAAAGGCATAGAGGAGAATGTTGGAGAGTGACGGGTGCTTGTTTTAGATGTGGAAGCACTGAGCATTTCCTTGCTAATTGCCCGAATGCTTATGAGATGTCGGGAAATCAACAAGAGCAGAGTGGGGGTGGTTCAAATTTGCCTTCTACTAATAAAGGAAGAGGAAGAGGACGTGGCAGAGGTAGCCAGTCCAGGGGTGCAGTTGATTCTGAGATTGTGGATAGGCCTGATGCGGCACCAGTGCGGACTTATGCTATGAGGGCACGAGAGGATCAGGATGCGCCTGAGGTGATAGCAGGTATTATTCTACTCTGTTGTGTGGAAATGTTTGCACTTATTGATCCTGGCTCAACTCATTCATATGTGTGTGATAAAAAGATATGTGAAAAGATGCCTAAAGTTGAATGTTTAAAATATGATATATGCGTGTCTAGCCCTTTGGGAGGTAATGTTAATGTGAATAGAGTGTATAAAAACTGTGCATTAGAGGTTCAAGGTAGTGTGTTCCCAGCGGATTTGATTGAACTATCGTTTGATGAGTTTGATTTGATTTTGGGTATGGATTGGTTAACTAAATATGATGCGGATGTTAAGTGCAAGAAGAAGATGGTTATAATATATGATAATAAGGGGAACAGAGCGACAGTGAGAGGAGTGTGCACTAATCCTCTTGTAAATGTGATATCTGCTATGCAAGCCTATCGGTGTATGAGAAAAGGATGTGAAGGTTATCTAGCTATGGTGATAGACAGTAAGAGAGAACATGTGAAGATACAAGAGATACCGATAGTCAGAGAGTTTCCTGATGTGTTTCCTGAAGAATTGAGCGGTGTACCACTGATAAGAGAGGTTGAGCTATCGATCGATGTGGCGCCAGGAACAGTACCGGTATCTAAGGCACCATACAGAATGGCTCCAACTGAGTTGAAGGAATTGAAAGAACAGTTGCAGGAATTACTGAATAGGGGTTTTATTAGACCTAGTGTTTCTCCTTGGGGAGCACCAGTGTTATTTGTTAAAAAGAAAGATGGTACAATGAGAATGTGTATTGATTATCGGCAGTTGAATAAAGTGACAGTAAAGAATCGATACCCTTTACCTCGGATTGAAGACTTGTTTGATCAGTTAAGAGGAGCTGGTGTATTCTCAAAAATTGACATGCGTTCAGGGTATTATCAGTTGCAAGTGAAGAAAGAGGATACACCTAAGACTGCATTTAGAACTCGGTACGGGCATTATGAATTCCTAGTGATGCCGTTCGGGTTAACTAATGCTCCTGCTGCGTTTATGGATTTGATGAATCGGGTGTTCAGACCGTATTTTGACCAATTTGTAGTGGTATTCATTGATGATATTCTGGTTTATTCAAGGGATGAGAAGGAGCGCGGGCAGCATTTGAGAATTGTACTTCAGACCCTGCGGGAGCATCAGCTTTATGCCAAATTAAGTAAGTGTGAGTTTTGGCTCAAAGAGGTGTCATTTCTGGGTCATGTGATCTCATCTGAAAGGATTAAAGTAGATCCAACTAAGATAGAAGCAATTGTGGATTGGAAATCGCCTAAGAATGTGCTGGAGGTTCGCAGTTTCTTAGGGTTGGCTGGATATTACAGAAGGTTTGTGAAAGGATTTTCAGTAATAGCTTCACCGTTGACAAGATTGTTATGAAAAGGAGTGAAATATGAGTGGTCTGAAAGATGTCAAGCGAGTTTCGATCAGTTGAGGAAGATGTTAGTAGAAGCACCGATTCTTACACAGCCTATGACTGGTAAAGAGTATGTGTTGTTCACCGATGCTTCAGGTGTCGGGTTGGGTTGTGTATTGATGCAAGAGGGGAAGGTGATAGCTTATGCGTCAAGGCAACTGAAGCCGCACGAACAAAATTATCCGACTCATGATTTGGAATTGGTAGCAGTAGTGTTTGGTTTAAAGATTTGGCGACATTACCTGTATGGTGAGAAGTGTAGAATTTATACCGATCATAAGAGTTTGAAATATCTACTTACACAGAAGGAATTGAATCTGAGACAGCGAAGATGGCTCGAGTTGTTTAAGGATTATGATTGTATTGTGGATTATCACCCGGGAAAAGCTAATGCAGTGGCGGATGCTTTGAGCAGGAAATCAATTTCAGCATTACAGTTAAAGCGGATTAAGTGGAGGTTTTCTGCAGACGGAGCTTTATTGGCACAGTTGAAAGCAAGACCGGTCCTGAAAGACGAGTTAATGGTTGCTCAGAGAAATGATGCGAGGTTGCAACAAGTTTTGCAGTCAGTCAGTGATATGGATAAGACTGACTATTCAGCGAATGAAGACGGGGTACTGCTGTATAAGAATAGAATGTGTGTGGCAAGTGATAAAGAATTAAAGAAGAGATTGATGCATGAGGCTCATAATACAATTTTCACTATGCATCCAGGTGGAAATAAGATGTATCAAGATATGAAACCGTTGTACTGGTGGCCTGGGATGAAGAAGGATGTAGTGGAATATGTGTCTAAGTGCCTTGTCTGTCAACAAGTTAAAGCGGAGCATCAAGTGCCTCAGTGGATGTTGCATCCACTCCCTATTCCACAATGGAAATGGGATAATATTACGATGGATTTTGTATCTGGATTGCCTCTAACCTCAAGACAACAAGATGCAGTGTGGGTTATTGTGGACAGGTTTTCGAAATCGGCTCACTTTATACCAGTTCGGATGGATTATTCTATGGACAAGTTAGCTGAATTGTATGTGCGAGAAATTGTCCGATTGCATGGGATACCCTTGTCTATTGTTTCTGATAGGGATCCCAGATTCACTTCTAAGTTTTGGAGGAGTTTACAAGCAGCCTTGGGTACGAAGTTGAATTTTAGTATTGCTTTTCATCCACAAACTGACGGACAATCGGAAAGAATTATTCAGGTTTTGGAAGATTTGATGCGAGCATGTGTTTTGGATTTCTCTAAGAGTTGGGATAAGTATCTTCCACTTATGGAATTTACTTATAACAACAGTTATCAGACCAGTATCAGTATGGCACCGTATGAAGTCTTGTACGGAAGGAAGTGTCATTCACCGGTTTGCTGGACCGAATTGAATGAAAGTAGAATTATTGGACCTGATCTAGTGAGGGATACAGAAGAGAAAGCTAAGATCATACAGCAAAGGTTGAAAGCAGCAAGTGACAGACAGAAGTCGTATGCTAATTTGAAGAGAAGGGACATTGAGTTCAGTGTGGGCGATAAAGTGTTTCTGAAAGTATCTCCTTGGCGGAAGGTACTGAGGTTTGGCAAGAAAGGAAAATTGAGTACAAGGTTTATTGGACCATATGAAGTTCTGGAAAGAGTGGGCTCCGTGGCATATCGCTTGGCATTGTCTCCGGCGTTAGGCAAGCTTCATGATGTGTTTCATGTGTCCATGTTGAGGAGGTATAGATCAGATGAATCTCATGTGCTAACTGTGCAAGAAGTGGAGGTTCAGCCAGACTTTACCTATGATGAGAAACCGAAAGCGATTTTAGCAAGAGAAGTGAGGCAACTTTGGAACAAGCAAATACCACTTGTAAAGGTGCTTTGGCAGCATCATGGTGTTGAAGAAGCAACTTGGGAACTAGAAGCGGCTATGCGAGAGTAGCATCCACAACTGTTCCACTCAGGTATGAATTTCGAGGACGAAATTCTTTAAGGAGGGGAGAGTTGTCATGGCCGAACTTGTACCCTAGTTGCAATTAGTTTAATTTGGGGTCTATGTGTAATTGAGTGTGTAGGATTGGACTTAATTGAAAGGCTAAAGGAATTTAAGAGGTTGAAAAGGGAATTGTGCATGATTAGTAAGAAGTGGATTAACTAAGTTAAGTAAGTGTGGATTAGAGAATAAAATAACTTGATTAAATGGATAGTGGAGGCAGAATTGAGAGTGGAATCCGTATGGCATCATGAGAGTAAGCCACCTCCTTCTTTGCATGCATTTGCCTAGAGAAGTGAGAGGTGAGTGTGTGTTGGCCTCATTCTTCATTTTTCTGCATTTGACTTTGTCTTTCTTCTTGCTTCCGTGAGTGAGGATGAGAGTGGTCGAAGTGGATTTATGCATATAGCTAATTGGAGCAAGAATTAAGTGTTAAGACCTAAAGGTAAGTGGTTATGTGTGCTTATTCTCATCTTCTACTCTTTCTTCTTAGTTGAATTAGTTTGGGTGGGATATTGATGGATTGAGCTTGAGTTTAAGCATTTGTATTGTATTGATAGCCGAAGAAGTGAAGAAGGATAAAGGGAAAGCTGTGGTTGGAGAGCCGAGCGTTCGTCGTAATTAGGAGCTAAGGCGACGAGGTTTGGGAACAAACCCTAAATGTGTAAATTGTATGATTTGTATTGGTCCAATAGGGACTTTGATATGAGCTGTATGTGTATGTGGTAATGTGTTTAGTGAATGAATTGCTTGAGAGCATGTATGCTATGTGTGAATTGGGATTGATTATAAATTGTGCCAAAGAAGAGTGCCAAAACAAGAAGGGAAAAACAGGTATGTGCTAATTGAGTGAGTGGTTGATGAATTTGGGTTGATTGCCAAAAGTGAGAGTGAGATTTGAAGTCTTGATGTGGAAGGAGAATTGGACTGGAAAGCACAGCTGTGCTAGTGATAAAACATAGCTGTGTTATAGTGCTTTTGCATAGGTCACGGTGACAATGGAATTGATTGTGACCGTGAGGTATGCCTGAGTTCAATTCTGCCGATTGGATTTTGGTATGTCACGGTGACAATGAAATCCATTATGACTGTGAGGTACCTAAGGGAGCATTCTGTTTTGCAAAGTATGGATATGTCACGGTGACAATGAACTTCATTGTGACCGTGACATACCCTCAAGTTGTATTCTGCCGAGAGTTGGGAACATGTCACAGTGACAATGAAGTTGATTGTGACCGTGACCTGCTTCCAGTTTGCATTCTGTTTTGAACTTCAACATGTCATGGTGACAATGAAATTCATTGTGACCATGACCTACCCTATTTTGGCAATATAACCCTAATGTGTTTGGACTTTCTAACGGTAAGGCTTTAAGCTGGAATGAAGAACATTATGAGTAAGTGTTATGTGTGTATTAGGTAATGTACATTTGCATACTATGTGATGGTTCTTGAATGCAATCAATTATGTGAATATTAACTATGAAAAATGAATTGGAAGCATAATGGGTATGCAAGTGTAATGCTTAGCTATGTGCTAATGCGAATGTGTAAAGTGAATGTGGTATGGGCTATCTACGTATGTGATGTGAAAAGTGATCAATGTGAACTGAATAATTTGTTTAACAACTTAAGCCTGCGAGTCAAGTAGTGGATAGTTAGGCATGCCTATAGGGTCAAGTGCTGCAGCCCCATGCGTTTAATGTGTCTGATTCCATGGGAATCACAATGCGAAAATAATGTGAATAATCCTTGCTGGATTTTATTATAAGTGGAATGATATTTTGGTACCTGAGGGTACCCATGCGTAAGTGTAATCTCGATGAGATTCTAGTACCTGAGTGGTACCAATGCGATACCCGTTATCCGCGTCATTGAATTGCAGGCTAACTGACTAATCAAATATTAAATGGAAGTGACTGTAATATAATAAAGCATGTGATGTGGATATGTGAATAAGTGATTGATGCTTTGACTGAATATAGTAACGAACATTACTATGCTTGAAATGGTACACGCTATAATAATAATTGTTCTGGCATGACTTCTAGTATGTAATGTATGATGTTTCTGATGTGTGATAAATTATTTGTTATACATGAGTTCCCCACTAAGCGTTATCGCTTAGCATGGATTTACTCTAATCCGTGCAGGTACGGACGAGAGGTGATCGAAGGACTCCCCCGCATTTTGTACGGTCAACAGTAGGAAGTAGAAAGTGTAGGTTTTGGGTTGATATTTTGGGATCCTTTTTGTATAAGCTTTTGTATAATCAGAATGTGTATCGGATATGTAAAGGCATCTAATAATCTGATAACTATGAATGTTGGCCTAAGAGTATAAATAAGTGTGTGCAATGCGTGTGGTTATGAAGAGTGCACTATAAGTAGTTGGCATGTGATGCTTGAGTTAAGATTGTATGTGATGAAATTTTATTATTCAGGTTAAGCATGTGTTTGTTGTGTGTGTGTGTGGCCTTCTCTAACCAAGATTAGCTGAGCTAGTTTGTCATTAGGGAACGGGCGTCACACTTTATGTATGCAAATATGTACATATGTAATTTGGAATGTCATTGAATGAATTGAATGGATTATGCATAGCCTGCAAGTGTCAGTCTAGTGGATAGTAAGGCATGCCTAATAGAGTCTCTTAGCTGCAGCCCTTTGATCAGTTTGGACCCCGATCAGGTCCCCGCTTGGTTGCTCGCGAACCCCTTTGTGTTCGGATCTTGTTTAAGGTCCCTTTTGAAAATGTTTTGTGGAAATTAAAAGTAAAAATTGGTTTCTCGATTCGTACCCGTAAGGTACTATTTGTAATCGGCTCGTACCCGTAAAGTATTATTTGTTCACTCATTATCCACTACTTTGAGTCAGCAGGCGCTTTATCATTTTGAATTGCTTTGATATGTATGAGATTATGTTATCCGAATAGGTTATTTATGAGATGTTATGAAGGCAGTGGTACTCTATCGAAGGTATGACTTTATATGTTTACATGTTCATATGTTCATACTTTTGTTAATGCGTATTTCTGATTATGCCATCTGTATGTGTTTTACCTTGACGACCATTGTGAATGGTTGTCCTTTGCTATATGTGTGTTTCCCCACTAAGCGTTTATCGCTTAGCACGGTGTGTTTACCCGTGCAGGTGCGGAGGGAGTTTGCTTGGGAGAGTCGCAGCCATCGGAGTCAACACAGCTGGGTCTTTAGTGTAGGGCCTAATTTTATATCTCGATGATTCTTTTTGTATAGAACTCGCTTACTTCAGTTTTGTAATAGCTTCCGCATATGTATATGTATAATTTGGTTATGTAATTATCTTTTGTATCTTTGGGTTGATCAAACAGTAATGTAATATTTTCCGTTATATTAATGGATGATCAGCTTCTTTCATGAATGGTTTTGTAAAGTTTTAATTTACCCTGTATTTCGGTATACATGTTTATGTATGAATATATGTATATTCTGCATTTGTGTGGTGGCACCTTTACTCATACGGCATCTCATTCCTTATCGGATGGGATCGCCTGAGTACGGGTAAGGGCTATTACAAGTTGTGGTATCAGAGCCTAGGCTTAGGCGTTTCTGGGTGATTGTTTATGTGATGTTATGTGTGAATGCATCTATATTTAGGGCTGTGTTGGCTGATGTGGCTGTCATCTTATTTGTTAGATGGATTCTGATTCTGCTCGCTGTGCGCTTGAGGAATCCGCTGAAAGTGTGAATCCTCAAGCTGTAGATCCTTCTGTTTCTATTTCTGTGTCGGCTCAACGTGCTAGGGTCCAGTCCGAGGCCGCTGCCATGCCTTTTGATGCAATGTTCAGATTGCATCAGGACATGGCTCGGGTCTTGGAAAGGGTGACTGCCCCTAAAGCTCCGATAAAGAGTTTAAGAAGAGCTGGTGTTGAGGATTTTTATGGGACCGGGCTTGATTAGTCAGAGCTAGCTGAAAAGTGGCTTGATAGAGTAAAGAGAGCTTTAAAGGAAGTTAGGTGTCCTCCCGATCAGCAAGCTGAGTGTGCTGTGGCATTGCTTCAAGGGTCGGCTTACGAATTGTGGGAGTTGGTATGTAGGCAACATCAGATGCCTGATCCGGTTACATGGGAATTCTTTGGGGAGGAGTTCACAAAGAAGTATGTGACTCAGGCATATAGGGACGCAAGATGGGCGCAGTTTCTGAGTTTGAGGCAAAGGGCTTTGTCAGTTTCAGATTATGAGAAAGAGTTTAATCGGTTGTCTCGTTATGCTCCGCGTGGGGTTATGACAGATGATTTCAGATGCAAGCATTTTGAAGTGGGGTTGAACGAGTCTTTGAAGATTGCTTTGATCTCTTTGATGTGTATACCTGGGGTAAGTTATTATCAGATTCCAGAGGCTGCCATGAGGGCGGAGAAGAGGGAATCATTGCTTAGGGAAAGAGCTCAGCGAAGGAATTCTGCACGGGGTGGTTCTTCCTCATCTTCGGGTAAGAGATCTAGGAACCCACAAGATGAACCATCAGCTGGTTCGGCTACTAAAGGTAAAAGGCAAGGTTCAACAGCGGTATCTGGTTCTGGCAGAGGTGGTAGATCGGATGCTACACCTGTTTGTGCACATTGTAACAAGGCTCACCGGGGTGAGTTTAGGTGGCTCACTAGTGGGTGCTTTAAGTGTGGGAGCACTGAGCACCGTTTGGCTAATTGTCCGCAGATGAGCGAGGATTCGGGTCCTCAGATAGGAGCTAGTGGAGTTGGATCTAATGCTACTCAGGCTGCCCGTGGTAGGGGCCGAGGAAGAGGTCGAGGCGGTCGACCAAGAGAGGGAGCTGTTTCAGAGATGGTTGAGCGTCCTCCACTAGTTGCAGCCAGAGCTTATACAGTTAGAGCCAGAGAGGAGCAGGATGCCCCTGATGTGATTGCTGGTAAGTTCCTACTCCATGACACTGAATTATATGCTCTAATAGATCTTGGTTCCACACACTCATATTTGTGCACGCATAAGATTGTTGATAAGTTGCATGTGGTAGATCAGTTAGACTATGAGATATGTGTGACCAATCCATTAGGGCATAGTGTCAATGTGAGTAGAGTCTTTAGGAATTGTCCTTTGTTTGTGGAAGGTGTAGAGTTCCCAGTGGATTTGATAGAGCTGCCGTTCCGAGAGTTTGACCTGATTTTGGGTATGGATTGGTTGGGCAAGCATCGGGCTGTAGTTGATTGTCATAGGAAGACCTTTGTGCTTCGGGATAGGAACCGAGCTCCAGTGTTTGTAAGAGGTTCGGGTGCGAGTTCTGTGAACAATGTGATCTCAGTGATTCAAGCCAAAAGGTTTTTGAGAAAAGGTTGTGAGGCTTTCCTAGCTGTAGTTTTGGATTCCAAGAGAGATCAAGTTAGGATTGGAGATATCCCTGTTGTGTGGGAGTTTGGTGATGTTTTTCCAAGTGATTTGCCTGGGTTGGCTCTAGAGAGAGAAGTTGAGCTAGCCATCGAGATCATGCCGGGTACCACACCTATATCGAAGGCACCTTATCGAATGGCTCCTGTAGAGTTGAGAGAATTAAAAACTCAACTGGAAGCGCTATTGGATAAGGGGTTTATTCGACCCAGCATATCTCCAAGGGGAGCTCCGGTTCTGTTTGTCAAGAAGAAGGATGGGTTTTTGAAGATGTGTATCAATTACAGGCAGATCAATAAGATCACAGTGAAGAATAAGTATCCGCTACCCAGAGTCGAGGATTTGTTTGACCAGCTTCGGGGTGCAGGTGTGTTTTCTAAGATAGATCTTCAGTCAGGGTACTATCTGCTTCGGGTTAAGGATGAGGATGTAGTTAAGACTGCATTTCGGACTCGGTATGGCCACTATGAGTTCCTTGTTATGCCGTTTGGTTTGACTAATGCTCCAGCGGCATTCATGGATTTGATGAACAGAGTGTTTAGGCCATACTTGGACCGATTTGTGGTAGTATTTATTGATGATATCCTGGTGTATTCCAAGGATGAGACCGAGCATGAGGAACATCTTCGATTGGTTTTGCAAGTGTTGAGGGAACATCAGTTGTGTGCCAAGTTGAGTAAGTGTTATTTTTAGCTACGGGAAGTGTCGTTTTTGGGCCACATAGTTTCAGCCAATGGTATACAAGTAGATCCAGCTAAGATTGAGGCGATAGTCGATTGGAAAGCGCCTAGGAATGTTCAGGAAGTGCGGAGTTTCCTTGGTCTGGCGGGTTATTACCGTCGGTTTGTTAAGAATTTCTCTGTGATTGTCGCTCCGATAACTAGGTTGTTGAGGAAAGGAGTTAAGTTCGAGTGGTCGGATAAGTGTCAGGCTTGCTTTGAGAGGTTGAAGCAGTTATTAGTCGAAGCTCCTATACTTACTCAACCCATCTCGGGTAAGGAGTTTGTTATGTATAGTGACGCTTCAGGTGTTGGTCTGGGATGCGTTCTGATGCAGGAAGGTAGGGTTGTGGCTTATGCTTCTCGATAGTTAAAGCCACACGAGAGGAACTATCCGACGGATGCATCTTGAGTTAGCAGCAGTTGTCTTTGCTTTGAAGATTTGGCGCCATTATCTCTATGGGGAGAAGTGTAGAATCTTTACGGACCACAAGAGTTTGAAGTATTTCCTGACTCAGAAGGAACTGAATATGAGACAACATCGATGGCTTGAGTTGTTTAAAGACTATGATTGCATTGTGGATTACCATCCGGGTAAGGCCAGTGTAGTCGCAGATGCATTAAGTCGGAAGTCAGTTTCTGCCTTATTTCTGAGACGGTTCAGATGGAGGTTTGGTTCGGATGGGGCTTTGATAGCTCAATTGGGGGTCAAGCCTACCTTGAGACAGTGGATAGTTGATGCTCAGAAGATTGATGAGAGGCTTCAGAGGATTGTGCAAGAGGTTAGTTTGGGCAAGCAGTCAGAGTTCTCAGTTCTTGATGGAGTGCTTTTGTATGGGAACCGTTTGTGTGTTCCGGATGATGAGGATTTGAGGAAGCAGCTTTTGAGCGAGGCACACAGTACAGTTTTCACCATGCATCCCGAGAGTAACAAGATGTATCGGGATATGAAGCAGTTTTATTGGTGGTCTGGTATGAAGAGGGACATAGTAGACTTTGTATCCAAGTGCTTGACATGTCAGTAAGTAAAGGCTGAGCACCAAGTTCCTTCTGGATGTCTCACGCCTTTGTCCTTTCCCGAGTGGAAGTGGGATGATATCACCATGGATTTTGTTTCTGGGTTGCCCTTGACTCAGAAAAAGCATGATTCTGTTTGGGTTATTGTGGATCGACTCGCAAAGTCCGCTCACTTCTTGCCGGTTAGGATGGATTACCAGATGGATAGATTGGCCAGTATCTATGTGGATGAGATAGTTTGATTGCATGGAGTGCCTTTGTCCATAGTTTCAGATCGGGACCCAAGGTTCACATCTAAGTTTTGGAAAGAGTTGCAGCGAGCTTTGGGTAACAAGTTGAACTTCAGCACAGTATTTCATCCTCAGACAAACGGTAAGTCCGAGCGAGTGATTTAGATCTTAGAGGATATGTTAAGGGCTTGTGTTTTGGACTTTCCAAGTAGTTGGGACAAGTATGTATCGCTTATGGAATTTGCCTACAACAATAGCTATCAGTCCAGTATCGGTATGGCTCCTTATGAGGCTTTATATAGACGTCAGTGTAGGACTCCAGTTTGTTGGACAGAGTTGTCCGAGAGGTCAGTGATTGGGCCAGAATTGGTAAGGGATACAGAAGAGAAGATCAGAGTTGTGCAGCGAAATTTGAAGGCGGCCAAGGATCGACAGAGATCTTATGCCAACTTGAAGAGAAAGGATGTGCAATTTGAAGTAGGAGACAAGGTTTTCCTGAAAGTTTCTCCTTGGAGAAAAGTGCTTAGGTTTGGAAAGAAAGGAAAGGTTAGTCCTCGTTTCATTGGTCCGTATGAGGTGTTGGCAAGAGTTGGTCCGGTAGCCTATAGATTTGCTTTACCGATGAGTTGTCCAAGTTGCATGATGTGTTCCACGTTTCTATGCTTCGTCGGTATAGGTCGGATCCTTCTCATGTTTTGTCGGTTCAAGATGTTCAAGTGCAGTTTGATTTCTCCTGCGACGAGGAACCAAAAGCTATCTTAGCTCGGGAAGTGAGGCAGTTAAGAAGTAAGCAGATTCCGCTAGTTAAAGTGTTGTGGAGTCATCATGGGGTTCAGGAAGTGACTTGGGAACTGGAAGAGTCGATGAGAATTCAGTACCCGCATTTGTTCAGCTCAGGTGAGAATTTCGAGGACAAAATTCTTGTTAGTAGGGGAGAGTTGTCACACCCCGTTTGCCCCCTAGTAGAATGAGCCATGTTTGTACATGTGCATTGTGTGAGTTTTGGCATGTGTTGAGGGTATTTTGGGTAGAAATGCATAATTTAAGAGTTTTGCTAGCATGTGGTTGCATGTGTGGTGTTAGGGTGTGAATTAGTTGGGTTGCACTTGGGTGTGGTTACTCATATGTTTGTAGGGTGTGTTTGTGGGGCTGTGCCAGAGTGTTTGTGTTCACACATTTGTAGGGTATGCATTAGTTGGGAGTGTCTTATGTATATGTGATGCATGTCTTTTGGGTGTGAGTGATCAAATCCCACCAATAGGGAAGTGACACTTGTCTAGGGTTAAGGAAAAGAAAAAGAAAAAGAAAAGAGAAGAGAAGGGGGACGGTGGCTGTCTCCATTTCCCGTTCTTCTTCCCCCTCACTCTCTTCTTCTTCCTTTTCTCTTCCTCTAAGAACCCTAGCTTGGAATCAAGGCTTAGTTGGTGGGGATTGATCATCCTTTCGCATTTCTGAGGTAAATCCATTGCATTTGTCCTTCTTTTCTTCATTTGGTTCTTCATTTTCTCTTCTTTTTCTACTTTCTGGTTTTGGGTTTGAAGTGTCGGTTTTGTGTTTGTGTGTTTTGTTGATTTGATGCTTAGTTGAGCCTCCGCGTGACCCTAAGGGCAAGGAGAAGGCGGGATCTAGTGGAAGTAAGCATTAGGAGCAAAGGATTTCAAGGTTTGGGAAATTTGTTGTTTTGTATGTAAATGTGTTTATGCATGTATTCTTGGTGATTCTCGGAATTGGGTTGTGATATGTTCTTGATAAGGCATGTATGTTATGGGTTTGTGTTTGGGTAAAGTAATTTTGCATGAGCATGGGATTATTGTAGTGATTTTGTGATTAATCTAGTTTTGCTGCAAATTTGTGGGTATTGGAAATTATTGGTATTGTGAGTTTGAATTGATGTTTGGTGTGAAAATAATTGTTGATAAATGTTATATTGTGGCTATTGATGTTGATGGGAGGTTGGATTTGAGGTAAGAGACCATTTGAGTATGAATTGTGTGTTGTGGGTGTGTTTTGGAAGAGGAAGAAATCTGCAGAATTCTGCAGACTTTGCAGATCCCGACTCTGTCGCGATCACGAAACTGTCTCGAGCGCGACAGAGACCGGTGATCTTGGCCTGTGCTGTCGCGAGCTCACGATAGCAAAAGTTGATGTGCTCTCTGTCGCGAGCGCGACGACACCGCGATCGTGATGTAGCGCAATGCTTGCCTGTGCTATCGCGAGCCTGCGATGGCGAAATATTAGTCTCTGTTGCGATCGCGACATAGTCGTGAGCGCGACAGAGTCCAGCTGTTCCCTCCTCCCCATGATTGCGAAGCCCGTCGCGCGCGCACTGCGAAGAGACTATGGTCTCTGTTGCGAGCACGACAGACTTCGCGAGCGCAACAGTCTTGTTATGCTGGATGAGTTTCCTTTGGCGTGTGCGTGTGGTTTTGAACTCCTGTTTCCTTTGGTGACCATAAGCCTTATATCTGATAACTTATGAATTATATGAATATGTCTTTATGTATGCAAATATGTACATATGTAATTTGGAATGTCATTGAATGAATTGAATGGATTATGCATAGCCTGCAAGAGTCAGTCTAGTGGATAGTTAGGCATGCCTAATAGAGTCTTTTAGCTGCAGCCCTTTGATCAGTTTGGACCCCGATCAGGTCCCCGCTTGGTTCCTCGCGAACCCCTTTGTGTTCGGATCTTGTTTAAGGTCCCTTTTGAAAATGTTTTGTGGAAATTAAAAGTAAAAATTGGTTTCTCGATTCGTACTCGTAAGGTACTATTTGTAATCGGCTCGTACCCGTAAAGTACTGTTTGTTCACTCGTTATCCACTACTTTGAGTCAGTAGGCGCTTTATCATTTTGAATTGCTTTGATATGTATGAGATTATGTTATGCGAATAGGTTATTTATGAGATGTTATGAAGGCAGTGGTACTCTATCGAAGGTATGACTTTATATGTTTACATGTTCATATGTTCATACTTCTGTTAATGCGTATTTCTGATTATGCCATCTGTATGTGTTTTACCTTGACGACCATTGTGAATGGTTGTCCTTTGCTATATGTGTGTTTCCCCACTAAGCGTTTATCGCTTAGCACGGTGTGTTCCCATGCAGGTGCGGAGGGAGTTTGCTTGGGAGAGTCGCAGCCATCGGAGTCAACACAGCTGGGTCTTTAGTGTAGGGCCAAATTTTGTATCCCGATGATTCTTTTTGTATAGAACTCTCTTACTTCAGTTTTGTAATAGCTTCCGCATATGTATATGTATAATTTGGTTATGTAATTATCTTTTGTATCTTTGGGTTGATCAAACAGTAATGTAATATTTCCCGTTATATTAATGCATGATCAACTTCTTTCATGAATGGTTTTGTAAAGTTTTCATTTACCCTGTTTTTCGGTATGCATGTTTATGTATGAATATATGTATATTCTGCATCTGTGTGGTGGCACCTTTACTCATACGGCATCTCACTCCTTATCGGATGGGATCTCCTAAGTACGGGTAAGGGGTGTTACAAGCACTTTTTGCATTTTGTAAGTTCGGAGCGGACTCGGTGCATCACCATTCAAAGACGGAACCCGCATCTCGCAAGTTCAGAATAGGTTTGCAGTTCGGGAGATCCTCATAGTAACGGGAAGGACGTCGCCTCAGGTATGCGGTTCATTCCTCTTTCCTGAATTTTGGCTCAACTAGGCACCTATATGCTAGTTTCCCCAAAATTGGGGGCAACTGTAGACACCGGGTCCCGAGTCGGTCCAAGATCAGGATTACCCGATGATGAAAATAAAGACTAATTCACGATCAAGAAAATAGGAATCGATCATCTCTTTGTCAAATTCTCTTATTTTTCTCAAAATCCTTTTAAAGTGTTTATTCTTATTTTTATTTTATTTTATTTTCATTTGTATTTTTATTTGTATCCATATTTTTGTATTTCATTTTATTATATTTTCTAAAATAAAAAATAAAAAAAAATTTGCAAGCGTCGGGTGCGGCGTGCTGCACAGCATGCGTTGCGCGCACAAGGCTGATGCGTAGCTCGCGTCGCTAAAGCGCGCGGCTATTGCGTGCGCCGCGGGCAGCGCGCAGCAATCTCGCCAACAGCTCCCCTAACCCCCCAAAAATCAATTTTTAATTTTTTAGGCCTAAAAATAATTTTTTTCTATGATTTTTTCAGATTTTACTCAAATTTGACAAATATTAGTCAAATTGGGTGGGAATTAAAAGTCAAAAAATAACAAAAAATAATTAAAAATAAATAAAAATATTAATTGTAAATTATTGACTTTAGGGCTTTTACTTTGAATTTTGGAGTGTTTTTTGTTGAAATTAGGGAGATGGGATCTTGGAAAAATCTGTAGAGGAGCTGGAAGTGGGAGAGATTGGAGTTTTGACGGGGGTTAGATTTTATTTTTAGAGGAGGAGGAAAAAATTGGATTTGGAGAGTAAGAAAATTTTCTATAAAAAAGACATTTTTCTAAGTCATTTGCAGGGAGATATTCTTGAGGGTAGTTAGTGGATTTTGCTGGAAAAACAAAGGATTGAGTGTTCTTGGAGTTCATCTTCTCTCATTCTTAACAATTAAAATCATTTTCTTCAATTTTCTTAATTCTCTACTTTTAAATCTACAAGTTTTCATCTTAAAATCCATTCTAGTTTTTTATCTCTAAAAAATTCTTGGTTGATCTTGAAAACTTTGAGAAAGGAAAATCAATTCCTTGGCTCAAATTTTCAGATCATACATCAAACAAAAAAATCAAATCATTTTACTTGGTATTAATGTTCTTGAGTTTCTTAGACATAAACTCAAGATTTACTTGAACACATTTTTTTGAGTAAATTTTCGGATCTTGACAAGAGATTAGATCGGATTATCTTGCTTCAATACCATTTAAATCTAAGGGTAAAGATTCTTGGATCTATTTTTTTCATCTCATTTTTACTTCAATTGATTCATGTTAATTTATTTTATGTTATGCTACTTGGTTATTTATGTGAATTAATGTATGCATATCTTTTTTTGGTTTGAGATCTATTTTTTAGCATTAGTATTCACTCTTTATTTTGTCGTCAGTATAAAAATGGATAAATCTACATCATGTTAAGAGGTGGAAAATAAGATTGGCATGATTTTCTCTTTTATTATCACCCTTTGTAATTTTTTGTGTTTAAATGTTACCATAATATACTACATGTTTAATTGTCTTCCTTTTTAGTTACTCATTTAGTTTCTTTGGCTTGATTATTATTATTGTATATTATTATCTCTTAGTCTTTTATTTCATCTTATTTCTGTTCAATTTTTAATCATGCAAATCTTTACATTTGTTTGGTTTTTATTTATTTTATGTGTTTTTATACATAGATATAACATTTTTAATATTATTTTTATCCTTGTTTCATTTAATCGTTCATCACCATTATTATTATTATTATTGTTATTATTATTATTATCATTACTATTACTATTATCATTATTTATCATCACACATTATTATTATTATTATTATTACTATTACTCTTGTTACCGTTGTTGTTATTATTACTGTTTATCTATTATTATCATCGTCATTGTTATTATTATTGTTTTATGTTTTAAATAGTGATCTATTATTATGTTAATTTATTTTAATATGTCATTTAATTTATTTATCCCATAATATGCAGGTTTTATTTAATTTATGTATTGTTATAAATGTTTAATTGATTTTCTTATTTTTATCACTAACATCAATTTTATTTGTGTTTGTTGTCGGTGTTAAATCTTTGTGCTCCCCCGTTTGAGCACCCGTGCGAATGAAGGAGGAGATCCGAGGAGTTGTTATTTTTTCTTGTATTTGTTATTTTTCCTTTATTTGTTTTATTGAGTTATTTGGCATGTAATTATTAATAAACCATTTATTTTGTGCACGCTTAATCAAAAATCATACAAAAATATTTTTACAAATAAAATTGGGTTTTCTAATAAAATGGGACCAATATCTTAGCTTTCCATCAAAAATAAATTGCCACTTCAAAAATGATTTTTTTTCTTATATTATGCATGAAAGGACCAACGTCCTCAACATTAATGAATACCCCATTTTATGTATGATTTATGTTTTATTTACAATGGGGGTTGTATTCCACCTCTAGTTTTATTGTAATTTATTTTTGTCTTTATTTTCATTTTTTATCGTTTTATATGTGAATGATGTGTGCTTTAAATTCAATGCATTAATCGCGTGAGATGAGGAATGAAATTTTATAATTCAAAAACCCATTTATAATTAACCAAGGCACCAATAAGTGTGAAGTTCCGGACACCATCTCTGGTTTAGACCGATAAGAGGTTAAACTTTCCCAATTTCTTGTAAATTGGGTGGTGACTCCAAAATACCTCAAAAGTGCCTAAAGGTGTTATGGCGATGGATGGTCCTTTCAATGTTCTATTGTGAAAAGAGGTGCCGAAAATATCTCATAACACGTAAGATCGGAAAAGACGCGAACCTATCCCTCGAATCCTAAAAGCGGGTTCAAAGAGGGCCTTTGCTAGGTTCGGCGCGCGTCACAGGTGGCCACTTAGAAGTTACAATATATTTTGTAATCCGTTCCTGTATCTTTTTGTTCATGTTGTAAAGATATTTTTTGTGAATGTTCGGATAATGTAATTGTAGGGGCTTGTATGTATATTGATATTTGTATTATTTAACTTCTTTATTGCTTCCGTGTATGCTTTTGTTTTATTTCGAGTTTGCGTTTTGAGCCAGTTCGGTTGTGGCACTCCGGTCGGGGTGTTTTCTTAATGTTTCGATCGAGGTGTTACAATGTGTATCGATTATAGGCAGCTGAATAAGGTGTCAGTGAAGAATAGATATCCTCTTTCAAGGATTGAGGATTTATTTGACCCGTTGAAGGGAGCTGGCGTGTTTTCTAAAATTGATCTAAGGTCTAGGTATTATCAGTTGCAAGTGAAAAAGGAAGATGTACCTAAGACCGCATTTAGGACTCGATATGGACATTGTGAATTCCTTGTAATACCATTCGGGTTGACAAATGTGCCTGCTGCATTTATGGACTTGATGAATAGGGTGTTCAGACCATTTTTGGATCAGTTTGTGGTCGTGTTTATTGATGATATTTTTGTGTATTCAAAGGATGAGAAGGAGCATGAGCAGCACTTGAGAACCGTGCTTCAAACTTTAAGGGAGCATCTGTTGTATGCGAAGCTAAGTAAGTGTGAATTTTGGTTGAAAGAAGTGTCTTTCATGGGTCACATTGTTTCTTCTTAGGGTGTTAAGGTTGATCGAGCTAAGATTGAAGTTGTAGTGAATTGGAAACCACCCAAGAATGTACCTGAGGTAAGAAGTTTCTTGGGATTAGCGGGGTATTACCGTCGCTTTGTGAAGGGATTCTCAGTGATTGCTTCTCCGCTTACTAAGTTACGTCATCAGGGAGTTAAATTTGAGTGGTCTGATAAGTGCTAAGCCAGTTTCGAACAGTTGAAGAGAATATTAGTTGAGTCACCAATTTTAACTCAACCTATTTTGGGTAAGGAGTATGTTTTGTATAGCGCTGCTTCTAGAATCAAATTAGGATATGTGTTGATGCAGGATGGTAAGCTAGTGGCTTATGCTTCAAGGCAGTTAAAGTCGCATGAGAAAAATTACCTGACCCACAATTTGGAATTGGCTGCAGTAGTGTTTCCCTTAAAGATTTAGCGGCATTACTTGTATGGTAAAAAGTGTAAGATCTTTACCGACCATAAGAGTCTTAATTATCTGCTCACTCAGAAAGAGTTGAACTTGAGACAAAGAAGGTGGCTAGAATTGTTTAAAGATTATGATTGCATTGTGGATTACCATTGGGTAAGGCCAATGTGGTAGCGGATGCTTTGAGTAGGAAGTCCGTTTCAGCCTTGTTATTACAAAGAGTTAAGTGGAGATTTGATTCAGATGGTGCTTTAGTGGCATAGCAGAAAGCAAGGCAAGTTTTAAAGGATGAGTTAGTGAATGCACAGAAAAGTGATACCAAGTTGCAGCAGATTTTTAAGTCAGTTAGAAATGGGGACAAGATTGACTATTCAATGAGCAAAGAGGGTGTTTTCTGTTATCGATGTCGATTATGTGTTGCTAATGATATAGGGTTGAGGAAGAGATTGTAGCATGAAGTACATAATACGGTTTTTACTATGCATCCAGGCGGTAACAAGATGTATCAAGACTTAAGGCAGTTCTATTGGTGGCCTGGTATGAAAAAGGATATCATAGATTATGTTTCTAAGTGTTTGACCTGTCAGCAAGTGAAAGCGGAACATCAGGTTCCACATGGTTTATTGAATCCCATTCCACAGTGAAAATGGGACAACATTACCATGGACTTCATTTCAGGTTTGCCAATGACATCGAGGTAGCACAATTCAGTGTGGGTAGTAGTTGATCGGTTTTCTAAGTCAGCTCACTTTATACTAATTCGACTCAACTACTCAATGGATAGGTTGGCTGATTTATATGTGAAAGAGATCGTCAAACTTTATGGTATTCCTTTATATATTATTTTCGATAGAGATCCAAGGTTTACTTTAAAATTTTGGAAGGGTTTGTAAGCAACTTTGGGTACTAGGTTGAATTTCAGTACGGCTTTCCACCCGTAAACTGATGGATAGTCTGAAAGAGTAATTAAGGTTTTGGAAGATTTGCTTCGAGCATATGTGTTAGATTTCTAGAACAGCTGGGATCAGTATATTCTTTTAATGGAATTTGCTTATAATAACGATTATCAAGCGAGTTTGTGTATGGCACCATTTGAAGTTCTATATGGTAGAAAGTGTCGGACTCCGGTTTATTGGACAAAATTGACTGAGTACAAAGACATTGGTCCTGATTTGGTTAAGGATAGTGAGGAGAAAGCGAAGTTAATTCAGCAATGATTGAAAGCTGCAAGTGATAGGCAGAAATTGTATGTGGATCTGAAAAGGAAGGACATTGAATTTGAAGTGGGTGATAAAGTGTTTCTAAAAGTGTCTCTATGGAGGAAGGTATAAAGGTTCGAAAAGAAAGGAAAGCTAAGTCCGAGGTTTATTGGGCCATATGAGGTATGAATTATGAAAATATTCATTAAACCCAAATATCCAAATACAAAGTATGATTCAAGAATTCCTAAGCATAAAGAACTACTCCAGCATCAAGAATATAATCATAAAATATAGAAAATTGAAGTTTAGAATACACCCTTGATGAGAGAGAAAATAAATCTTGAAGTTCCTTCTTTTTCAACCTTGGAATCTCCTTGAATCTCAAAATTAAAGATCTAAACTAAATTAATCTAAATTATTTAAGAACAAAATTGGAATTTAAAATTTGAAATAGTGTTTTAAAAAAGAAATAAAACCTAAAAACAAAAATAAAAGATGGTTGCTATCTAAATCTAAAAACTATCTCCCTTCTTGAAGATGAAACGACATCCTATTTAAAGTTTGTAAAAAAGCACAACTGTGCTTTGTAAAACACAGCTGTGTTCTTGAATAGGTTGTGTGCTTAGGGTTATTCGTGGAAACCGCACAACACAGCTGTGCGTTTTGTGAAAACATAGCTGTGCTTTTGGCGCTGATGTGCGCATCATTGCTGCTTGTGCGCACGCCCTTTGCTGCATAACACATCTGTGTTTTGCATGAAAATGCAGCTGTACCTTCAGCTGACCGTGCTATCACGACATGCTGGATAGCACAGTTGCGCTATGAAGAAACACAGCTGTGCTTTTTGGGCAGTTTTTCTCTTCTTCACTAATTGCTCCTAAAATCAACCTCAAACCTCCAATTTAGCTCCGGATTAAAATAAAATGCCTAAAAATATCTCAAAATATATTAAAAATTATAAAAATATTATAAACTAATAGAATAACAAAAACTAACTAATTAAGATTAAAAATAATTCAAGAAAACACATAATTATGCCAATAAATAACAAAAAATATAAATATAATTGCAACTTATCATGAGTATTTAGCAAGGAAAACAAGTACTAAAGCTTATGCTAAGAGAGGATATAACAATCAAGGGGCAAGCAAACCAACGAGCTCTAACAATGGTAACAGGGTAGGAAAGATGGCTGAGGTTTTGGCTACTGCAGCAAATACCAAGTACTACTCAAATTTGGGTATATTTCTGTCATGGGTTCTGATAGGCTAATAAAGGAAGGGAAGCTACAACCCTTAATACCCAGACCTACCAAGAGCCACGGACAGCCAAGGCATAAAGATGAAGAATTTTGTGTCTACCATCAACTTACCGGACATACTAAAAATAATTGTAAGATGCTAAGAGATGCAATTCGAAGTCCCATTAATTCCAAGAAGATCACTAATCCAGAATAAAGAAATAATAAGAAGAAGTTCGGATACAACAATGTTCCCCAACCTGTTTTCATAATCCGGTCTAGTCTGCCTGAGTAGTACGTATTAAAAGACTTGTTTGGTAATAAATACATCGCTATTACACATCGTGAACAAAAGGCGAGTGAAGAAGGGTTTTCCATGGCGACGATTGACTGTTTGTCCACTAGTGAGAGTGGAGATGATGAAGATAAATAGGAGGGTGAGGAGCCTACTGATCTTTGGGGCTCAGGCAATGATAAGGTTAGAGCAGTGACCCAAAGTGGAAGGGTAGTTCAAGAAAAAGAAAAACAGCAAGATCCAGTGCAAGTACCTACAAAAAAAGAGCCAAAAGAAAACAAGATAATGAAGGAGTTGAAAAAGACGTTAGCTTAGATATCGACTTGGGATTTGCTGAAGTAATCACTGTCGCACAGACAAAAGTTAGTAGAAGCTTTATGCAATTCAATAGTTGCAACCACTATTTCCCCCACCGAATTGTTAGGCATTATAAAAGGAAGCTCTGGAGAGAGTTTAGTTTATTCAGATGTAGATCTGCCCGCAGAAGGCTGCAATCATAATCGCCCTTTGTACATAAGGGCATAGATCAATGAGAAGCATTTAGCATGTGTAATGGTTGATGATGGGTCGACTATAAATGTGTGTCCTTTGGTGGCGATCTCTACATTTGGGCTGAACGAGAATTTGTTGAACAAATTTGATCTCACGATCACTGCATACGACAACTGCAAAATAAAGGCGTTGGGGACTTTTAGAGCAAGAGTGAAGACATGGGCTAGTAAAGATGGAAGCAAAATTTGTGGTCCTCCCAATTCCTGCTAATTTTTTAGCATTACTAGGAAGGCCCTAGTTTCACAAGTTGGGTAAAGTACAATATACTTTACATCAAATGATAAAAATTCCACATGAGGGGCGGTAGTGACGATCAGAGCTATTATGGAAAATCAGGTTTTTGTTTTGGAAATTTCAAAGAAACTTTTATGTGGTTTTTATGTGGCAATGATAGATAGAGAAGCAAATTCTGTAGAAAGTTCCCATGTGGTCAATATGATGAAAAAGATGTCTTTTCTCCCTAGAGCTGGTTTAGGTAGAAACTCTCAAGGAATCCAATCGGGTATCACAACAAGGGGTCAGAAAAATCAAAAGGGTCCTAGGTACAAAGGCACAACAATGATGAGTAAGAAGACAACAAGAGAGATCCCTCACATCATAGAAAGTTTTGTGCCAGCCACCTCAATTTGTGCCTATGCTGGAGAAGCTAAATCCCAATGGGTAGATGGGAGAATCATACCAGGATTTGAGGTTTTCAATGATGTCTTCGATTGAGACATTGGAGTTATCAAGCCAATAGATGGCTTTTGGGATGAAGAGATCATGACCCAATGCATTGTTTGGGACCGTGATGCACCATAGGAGATTATCACGAATAGACTTTTAGCTAGTCATGTAATGGCCCGAATTGTACCCTAGAAGGATTTGTGGTGTTAATTGATTAGTAATGGTACAAGAGTAATTGTATAAATATGGAATTATGGGAAGTGAGGATGTAATTGAAAAGAAATATAAGTTGTTAAAAGGAAAGAATTGAATTGAAGGACTAAAAGGGAGTTGGCCAAAGGATTAAATGGACTATTGCTTTGAGTTGGGCATGTGGCCAAGAGTTGACAAGTGACTTAATGAGTGTTTTACACCTAAGCCTCACATGCAAATATATATATTAGTGGAGAGGCAAAAATATGCCCCACTCATTGCATGTGATTCGGCCATCTCTTTCTCTCTCTTTATTTTCTTTGTTCTTCATTTCCTTCTTCATTTCTTGCTTTTTCTTCGTTGGATAAGAATAAGATTTGAACTTTGGATTGGTTTGAAGAGATAAAGTGGAAAGGTTAGTGTGGTTGGATGTTCTAGTGTCATCTTCTTTTTCTAGTTCTGTTTTTGATTTTGAGCTGTCATGAGTATTGGATTAAGTGTATGTTTTGATGGGTTTTGTGCAAGAAGCTTTGGATAAGAGAAGAGACAAGGGTAAAGACAAGATTTGAGCTGGAAAAGAGAAGTAGTTCAAGTTGCTTTTGAGGTTTGGGATTAAAATTGTAATTGACTTTTAGTTAGATGCATGTTTGATTATTTGGGGAAATTATTGGTTTTGAAGAGTTCAATAACTCTTATAGTGGTCAAATTTTTATATGGGATAGTATAGTTAAGTGGATAAAGTTCTGTTTAGATGTATTATGTTTTGATCGATGCATGTCGATTATGAGTTTTGTTATAGATATATATGAGAAAGTTGCTTGCATGAGATTACTTGTTAGAAGTAAATTTATTTTAGATGGAATTGGTGATGATTGTGTCAAAAGATAAGTTTTATAGCTTTGAAGTGAATGTGGCATGGTTTTGGTTGATTTAGAAGTTATGTATGTGAACATAGGAAAGTTTGAGAGAAGTATGTGCTTGAGAGGTAAGTGATTTGGGAGTTTGAACACAAAGTTAAGACTCTATCACGAGCACGACAATGGTTGCAAGAGCGATAGAGTGCTCCATAGACCAAGTTTTCCATGCAGTGTTCTGTTGCAAGCATGACAGAAGCCACTTAGGCATTCTATCGCGAGTGTGACATTTGTCGTGAGGGCGACAACAGTGTATTTTGGGTTCTGTCGCGAGTGTGACATATCTATAAGTCATGAATGCAAGTTATTTATCCTTATTTGTGTCTACTATATGAGCTAGTAGATTGAACATTAGCATGTTAGATTGATATTGCTTTGGCATGACCAATGAACAAATATGTATGTATACGTATGTTCATAGTTGCAAAGTTAATATATGAGGTGCAATGCTTTGAAAAGAGGCATGTGTTCTGATGATAAGCACAGAACTGGTCACTCCTATGTCCTGGCTGAACCTAGTTCCTGGCTGGCCTTGGCTCCAAAGGTCTCAACTGCCCCTCCTTCGTCAATCTTTCCAAAACCCAAGATAGGGGACGACCCAAATTCGAGTAGTACCTCTGGCCCTGATTGGATTCTGTTGTTGAGACCTCAGCTATTCTGCCGCTGCCACTCTTATTACTGCTACTACTCCCAGCGCCAGCTGATCTATTCCCTGATTGGTTACCGAAATTATTCTTGACAAAACTCTCTTAGCTTGCCTTCTTTGCCAAATACTCCCCTTTTGCTTCGATGGCTATATCTTTTAAAGATTCCCAATCTCAGAGCCCTTTCATCTTTAATCCATCTCTTAGATACGGACTCGCATTTTGGATGAATAGCCGAATCTGGTCTGGGGTATCCGGCTTCCTTCTCATTTCCATTACCCGATTTCTCCACCAAGTAAGATACTCGTGGAATGATTCATTGGGTTTCTGTTGAAGTAACTCTAAATCTTTTAGCGTAACCTCCATCCAGGTGCTACAGTCATATTGTTTAAGAAACTCCTCAGTTAATAGGTCCCAATCTTATCTTGCCCTTCTGTCCAATTCATGGTACAAGTCTATAGCAGGTCCAGTTAAACTGAGACAAAATATTCCACCTTATGTCTCTTAGTGAGAATAGTCCCTTTCATCACAAGCGTATACTGCTTGATGTGGGCAGATGGATCTGATGTGCCATCAAATTTGGGCAGCTCGGGCATCTTAAATCTCTGAGGAAGTATCTCATTGTCATCCAAATCTCTATCCTCTGGGCTTATCCCCTTTCCTATCGATAGCAAACGAGCCATTGCCTCAACCTTCTCCTCTATCTTCTTTAGAGCAGCATCTTCTTTAGGAGGTCTAGCTTTTACCGACATGGATTCTTCGTGTTCATCCTTTACAAAGTCCTCCTCAGGCCTATGCTCCCCTATCCATATAGGCTCAACATTTGCAAGAACCCTAGGATCTATAGCAGAGGGTGGTTCCATAACTGCTGCCGGAGGTGCCTTCCTGATAGGAATCTATTCGGCTTATCCTCCGACAGGAGGGGCAGGTTGTTGGCCCGCTGGCTGTGCTAGAGCAGCAGTTAAGTTACCCATCATTGCCATTATCCTGCGCTCAAACTCTTCAAATTTGCGCTCCATTTCTTGGGCCCTTCGGTCCATTTCTTTGGTGACCATAGCCCGGGTGGCATTCGCTTCTTGGTTGGCCATATCTAATGATAACTCTGAAGGCAAGGATTCTGTGCTATCTGAAAGTGACTCCGAACCCCAATATGTGACTCGCTCTACTGACTTGAAGAACATGTTTCTCCTTAGGAGTCGGCCGTCTAGACCCCTAGACCATTGATTTGTACCTATGATGGCTGAAATGTAGAGGGGTTAGAATGATACATGCGATGTATGAAAAAAATTGCATGATGAAACATATATGCAAAATGTTGTATATGCAAGATAGAATGTACACACCCCAAAATGCATATGCTTTTAGATGCATGAACGACATGTAATGCATGATCGTACCGAAAGATCAAAAAATTACAATGATACATGTGATACATGAAAAGAATTACACATGGAATGATAATGTACTTATGAAAGCCATATGCATCGAGCATAATGTGCACACGCAAAATGACGTGTATGTGTTTTTCTTTCTTCTCTCTCTTTTTTCCTTTTTTTTAAAAAAAAAAATTGTGTGTACAAAATAAAGCGTATTCACAAGAAATAAAATTATATTTTGGCATGCATGAATGACACATGTGATGGATGATCGTATGTTATGCGACATTTACATCCATATGCAAGCAGATAGAGCCTTCCAACCTTATTACTCCCACACACGAGGTCGTGCAATCTCTCCCCTAGGCGGACTTAACCCATGGGTCAATGGGGAACCCGATGGGCGCATATGGTGCATGGTGATATACTAGCAGCATAACACTCTTAATGTAAAAGCACATGCGTATGGGTTTTGGCCATTATATATTTGGACCATTTAAATAGACTAAAAATGGACCCACCGGGGCATGAAAGCCTTTGATGAGTGTCCAATTAATATATTTGAATTGGTTTAATACATAAGGGCCCACGTAGCAAGCATCGTATTAAGGAGCATACTGCCTAGTGGAAGTTTCTATTGCCATTACATGAGCTTTAGTCATGGGTGGTGTTACTTTAGGTCTACCCAAGCATGGTCCCTGCTAGTGGGTCTAGCTCATCACGAGCATAACAACCGATCGGGTCTCCATTTGATATACCATTAGAAGGTACAAGGCTTGGGCTGGTGATTATTCCGAGCACTTCCCTATAATGAGGAATGCACCGGGGTAAAAGAAGGGACCAACTAGCATAGTTCTAAGGCTCTAATGGATGCAATGCAATTTCGAGGAAAAATGGAATTTTTGTTTGTTAATAACTCAATTATAACTTTAACTTCATTCACTTTCAAAGCGAAGTTTCGATCATCCCCAGTGGAGTCGCCATTGTGACGCACGCCTGAACCAGCAAGGCCCTCATTGAACCAGCTTTTAGGATTCGAGGGATTGGTTCGCGTCTTTTTGATCTTAGGTTATACGAGACATTTTTGAATCACCTACCCTAATAGAACATTGGGAGGTTCATCTAATCCCATGAAACCTGTAGGCACCTTTAAGGCATTTTGGAGTCGCCACCCAATTTACAAGAAATTGGGAAAGGTCATCTAACCTCAGGTGTCTTAAACCAGAGATGGTGTTCGGAACTTCACTTTTATTCTTGCTTTAAGTTAAGTTTATAAATGAGCTTTTAAGAAAATGAAATTCCATCTGTCATCTCACGCGATCATGCAATAAATTTAAAGCGCATTTCAATCACATTGGAAAGCGATAAAGAAAGCGTAAAATAAAGCAATAAATAACCCCAAAATAAAGAAAGCATAAATAAAATAAAAGGATAAACTTGCCCCAAAAATTAATTACAAGGGCCCAAAATGAATTAACAAATAACTGCATCACAAAAATAAAATACATCATACATAAATCGAGATATTTATTGAATTTTAGGAACATTGGTTCCTTTGATTAATCTTAAAAAAACTTGGAGAATTATTTTGGGCATTCATTGTGAAAACTAGGATGAGTGATCCCATTTTATGAAAATCAATTCTCCATTTGAAAATGAGATTTTATTAGTTAAAAATTAGGACATTGGTCCATTTTATTAGAAAAATCCCAATTTTAATTATTATAGAAAAACAAGAATTTTCATAATGAAATAGATCTAAAATACATTTTGCATGAAACATACAAAATAATAAAATAGGAAAAATACAACAATTAAGAAAACTGCAAACCAAACTTTGAAGACTTTTAATCCTCGATCCTCCAACTCGCCCATAGATGATACTCAAATAAGAAGACAAGGTATTGCAACCAAAAAAAAAGAAAATGAAAATTATGGTTAGTAATTAAATCAAATCAAATAAATAAAATAATATGAAATATATAAATAAACCAAATTAAATGAAATGCATAAAATAAGATGATAAACCAAATCAAATTAAACAAACTAAAAATATATTCAATTAAACCAATCAAATGAATAAAACAAATGAATAAAAGGATAAAACATATAAGAATGGATAAGTAAAGGTGTGTGTGTGTGAACAACAAAGAGGGTCCCACGTGAATAATGCATGCATGGAAATTAAGAAGAAAATAAATAAAGGTGACCACTGTTCGCGTGGCCACCATGCAAAGATATGGGGAAAATAACAAACAATTTATTAAGTCGGTGAAATAAGATGATTAGATTAAAGATGAAAGATTAACATGACTAAATTAATTATTTACATGTTAAACACAATAAACATAAATATTTATATGGCAAAAGATCAATCAAAACAAATTAATTAATTGCATGTCAAAATTAATGAGAAACCAAAGCAAAATAAATTAATTACATGTTAAGAATAATAAGAAATCATGGCAAAATAAATTAATTATTTGTTAAGAATAATAAGAAATCAAAACAAAAGAAATTAATTGATTACATGTTAGAAATAAAATCAATAAAAAAATATTTACATGAATGAAATAATAAAAAATAATAGAACAAGATAAAAAAATAATTAGTTCGGAGCACATAAAATTTACCCTCAGATTTGGATTCGATGGAATAATGATGATCTTCTTGGAAAATTCCTCAAACAAATAATTTAGCAATGAAATTAATCCCTTTTGTTTATGGAGAAAACAAAGAAATTAATTTGAATGTTTAAAAGATTGAAAATTGATTTGAAAGTAAAAATTAATTCCTTTTGTTTATGGAGAAAACAAAGAAATTAATTAGAATGATTAAGAATTGAAACTTGAATTTCCAATCTCAATTAATCCTTATTAATGGAAAAAATAGAAATCTGAAATTTTTTTAAAGAAAAATCAAAGAAGAAGAAAAGAAAAAGCTTTACAAAATCTGATGTCAAAAATAATGGAGGCTCCCCTTTTGGTTTTTTCATCTCAAAGTATTAAAATCATGGAAAAATAAAACCCTCATTCTATTAGGAATAGAATAATTTAATTTCCTGCATTTTTTAATGATAAAATCAGCTTTTATTAATTAATTATCTAAAAAAATGATTTAAAATTTAATTTGGACTCAAAAACCTTGATTTGGGTGAAAAAACACGTTTTGCGACGAAAATTGGCGGAAACTGAGCATGCTTGCGTGCAGGGGGGCGAGAATGGGTGCAGAGCGTGCGGCGCTCCGCGTGAGCATGCGGATTGCGCTCCACGGGAGCACGCGCAGCGCTCAGCAGACGCTCGTGCACTGCTCCGCGGGACGCTCGTGCAGCGCTCCGTGCGAGCCAGCGCGCCACGGCTGCCACAATGGTCAAAAATTTTTTTTTTACTTTTAAATTAATACTTTCAAACTCATTTTTTATTTTTTATTTTTAAAATATATAATTTTTATTTTTTATTCTTTTAAAAAAGCAAATTTTCACCAGAAAATCATCACTTCTAATATTTTTGCCTGCAAACGGGCATCTAATCATCATTGGGTAACCCTGGTCTGGACTGCCTTAGGATCGGGTGTTTACACCTACACTTAATTATCACTGACTGCCTTAATGGTCACAACTTGGCCCTCATAGGGGATTTTGATCATTTGGAGGAGGGTAGATGGGACGCCTCCCAACTTATGAAACTAGGGCCTCCTTAGTAGCATAAGGAAGATGGCCGGGATAGGTAGGACAACAAATTCAACTTCAGTCTCAACTAGCCAAGTTTTCACCTGCGCCTTGAAAGTCCCAGCAGCTTGCCTCCTTGAATTGTCGTAGGCGGTGATGGTCAGGTCAGATCTGCTTAACATGCTCTCATTCATCCCGAAGGCAGATAGTGCCATGAGCGGGCATACATTAATGGCAGACCCTTCATGCACCATGATGCAGGCTGTGTGCTTGCCATTAATTTTTGATTTGATATACAAGGGGCAGTTGTGATTGTGACCCTCAATTGGTAGGTCGGCATCAGTGTAGACCACATTCTCTCCAGACCCCCCTTTTACCATATCCAACAACTCGATAGGTGAAATGGTGGTAGCAACTGTTGTTTCACACAAGGCTTCCACTAGCTTCTGCCTGTGACTCGGAGACTACTTCAGTAGGTCCCATACCAATATCTGAGCCGGTGACTTCCTTAACTATTTTAAAATCCGGTTCTCTTCTGGCTCTTGCGCCACAATTGGGGGGTATTGGCTCCTATTGTTTCTCAATTTTTGGTACCACTCTCTCGCTCCAAGTGATAGCGTGCACTTTCTGCTCCTTCTCTTCGCCCTCAAAGTTCCATAAGTGTTCCCACTTGTCAACTTTCTCAGCCTCACTCTCACTAGTTTAATCCCAACAGTCTATCATGCCTACTTGAGGCCTCTCTTAATTGGCCCTCTACTCGGGACAAATAATAGCCACATAATCATTTCCATAAAGGTCCCTCATCACATACACTTCTGATAGACTGGAGCCTATCACAAAGACGGGTGGGGGAACAACATCATACCCAGCTTTCTTCTTCTTTTCTCTCTTTTTGGGGTCTAAGATCTAATTACTGTCGATAAGGTCTTGGACTCGATCCCTTAAAGTCCTACAGTAATCAATGGATGGCCGATGTGCAAGTGAAAAGCACAATATTGGTTCCCCCTGTGGTTCCGCTGGCCATGATTCTTAGCCGGCCTGGCTGGCAACGGCTGAAGCTTCCCTTATTTCATCAATCTCTCTAAAATCCAGGATAATGATCGTCCTACATTCGAGTACTATCTTTGGCTTACATCAGTGGCTGAAACTTCTGCTGTCTTGCCAACTCAATTACTGCTACTTCCGGTGCCACTAAACTTATTTTCTCCTTGAAGCCTATAATTTTTTTTAGTGAAATTGTCATTGCTGGCCTTCTTTGCCAAGTATTCTCCTTCAACTTCTATGGTTATATCTTTCAAAGACTCCCAATCCTTAAGCACTTTCATCTTAAGCCCTTCCCTCAAGTATGGGCTTGCGTTCCTAATGAACAGTCTAATCTGATATGACGTATCAAGCTTCCTTTTCATCTCCATGACTCGATTTCTCTATCGAGTAAGGTAGTCATGGAAGGACTCACCATGCTTTTGCTATAAAAGCTCAAGGTCTTTCAATGTTATCTCAATCCTGGTGCTACAGTCTTATTGCTTCATAAACTCCTCTGTCAGTAGCTCCCAATCTTCCCTGGACCTCCTATCTAAACCCATGGTACCAATCAACTGTCAGATCCGTCAGACTAAGGCAAAAATACTCTACCTTTTATTTCTTTATTAGCCTCATACCCTTCATGATCAGAGTATACTGCTTAATGTGTGCAGAAGGTTATGAAGTACCATCAAATTTTGGCAAGTCTGGCATCTTAAACATTTAGGGCAACAGCTCTTCATCACCCAACTCCATCTTCTTCACCACATCATCCTCTACCTTAGGAACTTTATTTCTCATAGCATGAGGAATTACTAGTTCATCCTCCTCCTCCACTATAAAGTCATCTTATGGGTCAGGAATCCTCACTCTCCTCTTCTCAGCCGGTGTCGCTGCTCTGGGCTCAAAGATTGGTTATTATACGGTAGCATTTGATGTAGGAGTCTCCCCCACAATAGGTGGTTCAACTCGTTCCACAGTAGGAGCTACAGGGGGCTGCCCGGCATTTGGTGCCATTTGAGCAACAATATTTCCCATCATGGCTAATTTCCTCCTCTCAAAATCTTCAAGTCTCTTGTCTAGGTCCTGTACTATCAAAGCACTAGTTGCTTGTGGTAAATCTGCCATTACGGACCCTAAAGATTGCTCTAAAGAGAGATCTGAACTTCTGTCCCAATCTAAACTTGACGTAGGCACTAACTCTGGCGACGAATTCCTAATGAGTCATCCTTTGGATCCCCTAAACCACCCGGATGACTAAATAATGGCTGTAAAAACTTGAAAGGTTAGGATGAAGCATGAATGAAGTGTAATGCATGGCCGTGAATCGTGCAGCATTTGCAACCACATACGAGGAAGTAGATCCTTCCAACCTTTTAACTCCCGCACACGAGGTCAATTGGTCTCTTTCCTAGGTGGGCTTAATCCATGGGTCAATAGGGGACCCAATGAACGCGCATAGTGCACGGCAGAAATTCGGCAGCATAACGTCTCTTGAAATGCGCATACGTATGGGTTTTGTCCATTATGTATTTAAACATTTCAATCAAATTAGGGTGAACCTACCGGGCCATGAAAGCCTTTGATAGAAGGCCACTTAATTTATTTTATTTTGTTCAATAAATGATGGCCCACATCACAAGCATCGTATTACGGTTCATTTCGCCAAGGGAATGTATCTATTGCCATTACATGAGCTTTAGTCAAGGTGATGTTACATTAGGGTAACTAAGCATGGTCCCTGCCAATGGGTCTAGCTCATCACGAGCATAATGACCGATCGGGTGTCCATTTGATATACCAAAAGGTACTAGCCTTGGGTTGGTGATTATCCTTGACACTTCCCCACGTTGAGTGAACATAGGGTCATGCTTCGGGAATGCACCGGGTTAGAATAAGGGTACAAAATAGCATAATTCTAAGGCTCCAAAACGATGCAATGCAATTTTTAAAAAGAGGTAGAATCTTAGGTTTTAAAAACTCGATTATATATTTTAACCAAGACACTTTCAGAGCAAAGTCTCAAAGTCCACAGTGGAGTCGCCACTGTGACGCGCGCCGAACTGGAAAGGCCCTTATAGAGCACACTTTTAGGGCTCAAGGGATTGCTTCGCGTCTTTTGATATAGGGTAACATGAGAAATTTTGGAATCCCCACCCAATAGAACATTGGAGAAGTTCATCTAGCCTCATGAAACCTTTAGGTACCTTTGAGGTATTTTGGAGTCGCCACCCAATTTATGAGAAATTGGGAAAGGTCATCTAACCTTTATGGTCTAAACCAGAGAGAAGTCTGGAACTCCACTCTTATTTATGCCTTGGTTAATTATAAATGAGTTTTTAGATTAGAAAATTTCAACTCTCTTCTCACGCGATTAATGCAATTTATTTAAAGGTGCAATTTATTTAAAGGTGCAATTCAAGCACTAAGAAAGCGATAAATGAAAGCTGTTAAAGAAAGCAGTAAATAAAGTGGGAAATAAAGCAATAAACACACATAGCCATGCCATTTACAAAGAAAAAATTTGGACTGAATACAATCCCAAAGAAAAGCTAAATAAAATTGCCCCAAAAATAATTAAATATAAGGGCCCACAAGATATATAACATAAATCTAAGCAATTAAGTAAAACTAAACAAAAGAGGAGACAAGCAGAAATCGGGATATTTATTTGATTTAGGAACATTGGTTCCTTCATGCTCACTTAAAAAGGGATCGAAGAGTTATTTCGGCTATTGGCTTGAAAACTGGGATGAGTGATCCCATTTTTTGAAAATTTAACTGTTCATTTTAATTCGTGACATTTAGCATTTCTTGGCTAAAATCGAGGACATTAGTCCTAATTTATTGGTAAAAATCCCAGTTTAGTTGTAAAAATATTTTTTAAATTTTTTACTGACACGCATATAAAATAAAATACTTTATTTGAAAATAAAGACAATTACGCAAATAAAGGGTTGGTAAGGTCTCACCCAATTGGCACAGTCTCCTATGCGCCGTGACCCCTCCACTCGGCCACGAAGGCGCTCATGCGAACAAGATCGCATTTTAACCCCAAACAAGGAAAACAACAATAAAAAGGTTAGCAATAATTCTAAAATCAAACACATAAACATAAAGGCAAGAGAAATATAAAACATGGTTAACGTGCATGTAGGGAATAGAATGGGTTAAATCGAGCACATCAATTTAATGTGCAACAACTCACATGCAAAAGCGATTAAAAATTAGTCATGGAAACATATAATAATAGTGCCAATAACAATGAAACACAATAATGCCAATAACATGAATAATAATAGTGACAATAATAACGACAGTGACAAATACATAATAATAATAATAATAATAATAATAATAATAATAATAATAATAATAATAATAATAATAATAATAATAATAATAATAACAACAACAACAATAGTAACGAATACACAATAATAGTAATCATAATAATAATAGCAAATAATAATAATGGTCATAATAAGAAAAATAATAAAAGTAATAGTAACAATACAATAATATTAACAGTGGAAACCATAACATTGACAATAGTAATAATAACAACAAATAAAAATAAAAATAAACATAACAGTAATAAAATTACGTTAACAGTGGAGATAATAATTTAACCACAAGAATGACAAAAAAAGTGAAATGAGATGATGAAAATGGATCCAAGAATCTTTACCCTCAGATTTGATTATATTGGAAGCAAGATGTTTCGATCTGACCCCCTTGTCGAGTTTCAAAATAGATTCGAAATAACTAAAAAAAAGACACTAAAACGACAGCAAATGATTTTTGGATTTTGTTTGATAATAAACCCAAGGTAAGGGAATCGATTTCCCTATCTCAAGCTAAGCTCAAACAGAAAATATTTTCCTGGGTTATGTCACATCCCAAATATGGCCTAGTAGAATTGCATGTGTAATTGGATTATAAGAGAGGGGTATTTTGGTAATTGACTAATGAAGTGGGATATATATGTTAGGAATTATAGGAGTTGGTTGAGAGTAAGATGGTATTTGTGTGTCACTAGAGGACAAAAGAACAAGAAAGTCAAAAGATGAATATGAGGTCCAATAGTAGAGTGATAAGTGGCTAGGGTTGGTGAGTGCATTAATGGAGATTTGAAAGGACTAGAGAGAGGGAAGGCTGGAAATTTTAGCTTCCCGTGGAAGCTATTGGATTTTTGCCCTCTCCCTTTCTTCTCACGTTATCTTGCTCTTTCTTTTCTCCATTTCTTCTCTCTTCCTTTGCATGTACTGTTCTTCAATCTTTTAGCTAGGGTTTTGAGTTTTGAAGGGTTCCAAGAGGTAAGTAGCTGCAAGTACTTTGGGTTTTCTTCTTCTTTTCCATCTCATGGGTCTGATTATGGGTTGTGTGGTTGTTTGCATGGTTAACTAAGCTTTGGTTTTGATTGGATTTGTGCAAGAATCTGAAGAGAGGAGGAAGGATAAAGGGAAAGGAAAGGTTGTAGCTTGAAGTCAGTGGCTTTGTTGAGCTCCATTTCCAGGTTGGGGAGTGTTTTATCATCCTCACTTTGGATCATGTTTTTGAGTTTAAATGTTAATATTGTTTGTGAGTTTTTGGTATATAGAAATGCATGAGTGTAGTAACTTTGTGTACATGATTTGTGGTAGCAAAATAATGATGATATGCATGCTAAATTAGAGGTATATGCATGAGCATGATAGATGAAATTTCTGGGTTTTGAATCTCTATAAATGTCTTTTTAATGTGTAATATTGTTGTGTGTTTTGTGTTATTATAGTTGTAAATGTGTTTTGGAGGCCAAAAATGTATGCTTTTACATGTTTTAGCTTGAAAAATGGGTTTGGGTGAAGTTGGGTTTTGATTTCCTTCAAATCCTACTTTTGCGTTTCTTGTGATCGAGGAGAATCGATTCTATCGTGATTGCGACAGAACCGGCTCTTCTCCTTCTTGCGGGATTATCGCTCTGCAGTCGTGAGTAGGAAGGTCACGAGTCGTGAGTGAGGATCACGACTCGTGACCCTCTGCCCTGGGAAGTCACGAGTCATGAGGGAGGATCACAACTCAGGACCGTGAAGCGGGACGCGTTAGCATCACGAGTCGTAAGGGAGGATCACGACTCGTGACCTCCTCTTCCTCTAAGCGTTGGCATCATGAGTCGTGAGGGAGGATCACGACTCATGACCGTGAAGCGGGAAGCGTCAGCATCACGAGTCGTAAGGGAGGATCACGACTCGTGACCTCCTCTTCCTCTAAGCGTTGGCATCATGAGTCGTGAGGGAGGATCATGACTCGTGACCGCCCCTTCCCTGCGAGGCATTTATGAGACGCTAGCGTCACGAGTCACCACTCCATGTGCGACTCATGACTGGCCTCTCTTCCCTCACTGTCGCGAGCACGACTTCTTGTCGCGAGCGCGACAGTGTGGCCTCTCCTGCCCTATTTTGAAAAAGAGTTTTAAGCTTCTTTTACATGGGGTTTTTCACTACATGACACATGATTGGGATTAAATCTGTATTATAAATAGATAATTGTTTAATTATGAGATATATGTACATGATTAATATTATTATTATATGTGATTTAAATGCCTATAATTTATTTGTACATGGGTTATTTATTTATGAGTACGTGTTCTTATTGCACCCTGTATATGGTGTATATGTTCCAAATTTGACCAACATACATGTATACATAAAATAACATGATTATACTTGATTTATCCTCTGTTATATGATAATCATTTTAGATCATGATTGAGTTGTTATTTGAGCCTTGTAGTCATAGTTAGTGGATAGATAAGTGCTTATGAAGGGTCAGGGTGTGAGTGCAGCTGCTATATGTTATTTGTTACATGCGGGCCCCTTTTGGGTCATATAAGATGTTTGAGACCTCGATCTCTGGTATACCTTCGGGTATACATGATTATAAAATGTTTTGTGACCCATGTCTCCATATGCTTGCGATACTGTGTGCTATCAGTATCGTTAGTACCCGTATCCACTAGTTAGCGAGTAATCAGGCTATTACTTTGATTTATTATATGAGATTGATATATGAAGCTATTAGTTATATGAAATGAATATTTGTTATATGTATAAGTATATGCATTATGACATTATGAAATGGAATACTTGTATTCGGGTATGAATGGTTGTATGATTATATTCATGTTGATACATGAATATTGACTACTTGAATATGAATGGTTACCTTTCGATATACGTGTATGATGAATACTTGCTATAAGTATGAATTATATATGTTTATATGCTTTTGTTATTATTAATCTTATATATATGTTTATTGCAATTATATGTACATGCTTGTGTTATTCCTCCCCACTAAGCATTATCGCTTAGCACGGGCTCTTTTCCCATGTAGGTGGCAGGTTCTTTTTGGAGTCGAATATCTGCAGGTCGGCCACTAGAAGTCTAGAATTGGAGTTATTTTGTCTTTCGCTGATTTTTGTATATGGAGTTTGATTTTGGAAATGTAATTTTTGTAAAGGGTGATTTTGTATATGTATATGTAAATGTTTACATTTACAAATCCCTTTTTTAAGAACTATATGGTTATATTTATGGATTTATTATCTTTTAATTAAATGTATTTATTTTCTTAACCTATTTGAGCATATGTATATGTATTCGAGTTGTGTATATGAGTTTGTGTGCATGGCACTCCGATATCCTTCCAACGGGGGTATCGGGGTGTTACAGCTTGGTATCAAAGCACCGGTTTAGTCAGTTCTGGTTTTATGTGATTGTTTGAGTAAAGAGTCTTTGCATGAGAGTTGTCTAGAGTCGTGGCCTAATGTAGATGTTGTTTTGTGTAGTGTCTAGATGGAGTCGGATCCAACTGAGTATATGGACGACACGATGGAAAGTGTGAATCTGGTTGGAAGTAATCCGGTCGGTCAAGATAGACCTGCACGTGAGCGTGCACCAGTAGAACGTCAGGGTTTCGATCCGGCATTGGTACAAGGTTTACTACAAGTGGTTGACAGATTGACTGCTCTTAAGGCTCCTTTTGAGCTTATAAGGAAAAGGGGAGCAGAAGAATTCCATGGAACCTCTTTGGACGAATCGGATGTGGCGGAATTCTAGTTGAAGAGAACAGATAGGATTCTACAAGAGATAGCTTGCCCTCCGCATCAACGAGTTACTTGTGCTGTATCGCTTTTGCAAGGATCAGCATATGATTGGTGGAACATTGTGCTTCTCAATCCCTAGAGACTAGTTGAATTGACATGGGAGTTCTTCGTGAAAGAGTTTGAGCAGAAATATGTGACCAAGGCTTACCGAGAGGCAAAGTGGAATGAATTTATAAATTTGAAATAGAGGAACTTATCGGTCAGCGACTACGAGAAAGAGTTTAGTCGATTGACCAAGTATATGCCCCAACCGCTGTTGACGGAAGACTTTAAGTGCCAGCATTTTCAAGGTGGATTAAGAGAAGTCATTAGAGGTCCATTGTCAGCTATGGCAGTTATGCATCCGGTTGGATACTATCAGTTGGTGGCTGTAGTGATAAAGTTGGAAGAATTCGAGATGGAGAACCAAAGAATAGAAGAGAAGGGGAGAGCACCGGATGGTGGTGTAATAGCCCGAATTGGACCCTAGTAGAATATTGGATTAATTGTGGTAAATGGGAAAGAGAATTGGAAGAGTGTGTGATTTAGGACTCAAATTTAAGTGAAATAAGGGCTTAATTGAGTAACTAAAATAATTATAAGTGGCTAAAGTGGAATTGTGCATGCCTAGGATTAAGTGTGGTTAATTAGTGTTAATGGAATCCAGATTTTTATTAATGAAAATTAAGGGATTATAATGGAATCCATGTGTCCAGCTGTGGCATTGCCAACCTAACTTATTGCATGCAGTAATTACACCTCATGGTGGGAAGAGAAAGCTCACTCTTGCATGTGTCCAAATACTCATCTTCTTCTTTTCAATTCGTAAGATATTACTTAAGTGATGATCATAAGGATTCTGCTGAAGATAGATGATATTTGAATTGGATTGCTAAGGTTCTACTTTAACAAGGTAAGTGCTTAACTATTGGATTGTTCATCTACTTCTACCCTTTCTCTTTTAGTTGAATTGGAATTGATATTTGGTATCCAATTCTGGAAATTTGGTTTGGAATTGTAGTTGAGGAAGTGAAGGGAACTAAAGGAGAAGAGAAGGTGATTGATCAAGAGACTAAGTGACTTCTAAGGAGCTAAGGAGAGAAGGTTTGGGAAACATGTGTTTATGTGTTAAGTTGCTTGAGTGTATGTGTTGGGTTGTTTGGGACTTTTATGATTAAAAGATGCATGGTTGTGTATTTGAGAATTTGTATGTGTTTATGTGCTAATTGATAGAGGGTATAGTTGAAATATGTAAGTGATGTGAGTTGAAATCGGGGATTGAATTGCTAAGAGATCAACCCAAAGCATGAACCCTAGTTTTAGGGAAAGATTCTACATATATCTCACAGACCTCTGTGTAATATTTTGATCATAACTAGAGTTAGACAACTCTTAATTGAGTGATTCTTGAACCATTTGAACCATGACTTCCATACCTAAAAAAGTCTAAGAATTACCATGAACAATTCTGACTCGAAGAGCCTAAACAATTGCAAAAACAGACTTGAATCTATCTAGACAGGCTCACTGGAATAGTCTATATTGATTAATGCATATCTATTGATTTAAAAGTCCAATTGACCTAAAACTTGTTCCATTTGAAAGCTAGCATCCTGGGTAACAATGGTTTAGAAGGAGGTTTTGCTTGAAAATGTTTTTTATATGTCGGTTTGGGTTGAACAAAAAGAAGTAGTGAATCAGTCTTTAGTTTTGCTTCTGTTTTGGTAAAATTTGGTATGTCATGGTGGCAACAAAATTCATTACCACCGTGACATATGTTTATAGAAGGCAGAATGCCTATTTATGGACGTCACAGTCACAACAAAGTCATAACCATCGTGACCCCTTCTGTTTTGACCATTTTATGGGTTTTTCTTCCCGAATTGAACCCGTATTGCGCCGAAACTTTCTCTGATCTATTTGATGCATGTTTAGGACTATAACATGAGTATAAGAATAGTTATCCCTTGGGAAAATATACATGAATAGGATTAAAATTAATAGCGAACTAATGAAGTAATCATGTCTAATTGTATGAAATAGAATCAAATCAAGTATAATGACATTATTGAGAATTACAATACTTTAATCTATATAAGCATGCATGATATGAACAAGTATGAATAATTACAAATTGAGATCAAGTTATACACACATGAAGGATATCAAATGAAATGAGTTTGCTTAATGTGAATATGTATAAATGTGATATGTTTAATGAATGTATGATTGAAGTATTGGCCTAGCATTATTATATGATGTATGAATTGATATAAAGGTTACTAGAATGAATTATTATACAAGATATTTAAGGATGTTATATTGGTCCATGTGGATAAATGAGTCATTATATATTATGATAATGAAAAATGTGATTAAATACTTTTAGCTTGTGAAGTGATTATGAACTATATGAATGTGTACTTTGGAGAGGAATGTGAACATGATTGTATGCTTACAAACATATGTGAGCTATTATGCATTATGAGCTATTTCATGTGACTATATGAACAATGCGAATCGTGAATGATAGACAGATAACTGGAAATAATAATTAGCCTGTGAGTCAAGTAGTGGATAGATAGGCATGCCTATAGGGTCAAAGTGCTGCAGCCCAATGCGTTCAATGTGTCTGATTCCTTGGGAATCATAATGCGAAAATAATGTGTAGAATCCTTACTGGATTTCTATATGTGGATAATGTACCATGATTGTAGCAATGTGGATTCTGTACCTTAGGGTACCAATGCGAATGTGATGTATCTACGGATACCAATGTGATTAATGTACCCATGGGGTACTAATGCGATACCCGTTATCCGCATCTTTGAGTTGCAGGCAAAGTTAAGAATAACAATAATATTGTGATAATGTAAAGAATGCTATAACATTGAGAATATGAATGAGATGTCTTAAGATTTGTCATGCGATGCGATTACGTGAGTATGATTCTTCAGTATGAGTATAAATTGTGTGAAATCAAGATGTGTGGATGTCATGACAGTATTATGTGCATGCTATTGTGGGTTAAAAGGCGTGATTGTAGATACATGATTAATATGTATACCTTATAAGTATAGCAAAGCAATGATGAATGTAAACACATAAATACACATCCACTGAATATGAAGCCTAAGAAGTTAAAATATGCCTCAAAAAATTTACATGTTATGAAATGTGTATATATATATTGTATTTTTTTCCCACTAAGCGTTATCGCTTAGCACGAGTTTTCTTAATCCGTGTAGGTTCTGAAGCGAGGTGATTTGAAGGACAGTCCCACATTGGCAAGGTCAACACATAGGGTTTCTGATAGCATTGGTTTTTGGGTAGACTTGTGTTTCTTTTTGTTATGTAATTATTATTTTGGATAGCATAAGGTGTGTAACATATTAAGTAACCAAGCCTGTAATATTTAAGCTTGTATAAGTGTGTGTGTAAGCACAAATGCATGAGCAAGCGTATGATGAGTATAGACGATTGGCTGCATGTGAATGTGATGGAAGCAAAAATTTATTTGCATGAAATCTTTGTATGTGTTTAGACTATACATGTGTATGAGGAGCAATTGTCGTGTAACGACCGTTCTCGACTCCATTAGTTGTACTAGCTGTGTATTCGGGAATGGGCGTTATAGGTGGAGTTGCTAGTAACAAGAAGTCCAAAGGTGTCCCGATCGGACAAGGAACTAAAGGGACTACTCAAGTGCCTTCTGAGGTGGGAAGTATAGCATCGCCCGCAAGTAGAGGAAATAGAGCACCGGAGTGTGAGCATTGCCAAAGGTACCATTGAGGTACATGTCGCAAGATCACAGGTACATGCTTCAAGTGCGGAAGCATGGAGCATCGGTTTGCTAGTTGCACCAATGGACAAGAGAACAAGAGCCAACAAGAAAGTAAAGTGCGTGGAGGTAAATCAAATGCAAACAGAAGCAACCGGGACAGAAATAGAGCTCTTCGGGCCCCATCGAAATCAGTGCAGTGACCTGGTACTATGGGAGAGTATGCTCTGGCTAGAGTCTAAGCGATGATTTAAGAAGATACTCCAGAGGCTGCAGGTCCTTCCGGCAAGTATTAATTGGTTAAGTTTCTTTTGAGCTCGGTTTTGGTATTTGGGATGTAAGTGGTTAGCAAAAAAATTTCGAGGACGAAATTTCTTGAGGAGAGAGTTGTCAAATCTCAAATATGGCCTAGTAGAATTGCATGTGTAATTGGATTATAAGAGAGGGGTATTTTGGTAATTGACTAATGAAGTGGGATATATATGTTAGGAATTATAGGAGTTGGTTAAGGGTAAGATGGTATTTTTGTGTCATTAGAGGATAAAAGAACAAGAAAGTCAAAAGATGAATACGAGGTCCAATAGTAGAGTGACAAGTGGCTAGGGTTGGTGAGTGCATTAATGGAGATTTGAAAGGACTAGAGAGAGGGAAGGATGGAAATTTTAGCTTCCCGTGGAAGCTATTGGATTTTTGCCCTCTCCCTTTCTTCTCACGTTATCTTGCTCTTTCTATTCTCCATTTCTGCTCCCTTCCTTTGCATGTGCTGTTCTTCAATCTTTGAGTTAGGGTTTTGAGTTTTGAAGGGTTCAAAGAGGTAAGTAGCTGCAAGTACTTTGGGTTTTCTTCTTCTTTTCCGTCTTATGGGTCTGATTATGGGTTGTGTGGTTGTTTGCATGGTTAACTAAGCCATGGTTTTGATTGGGTTTGTGTAAGAACCAGAAGAGAGGAGGAAGGATAAAGGGAAAGGAAAGGTTTTAGCTTGAAGTCAGTGGCTTTGTTGAGCTCCATTTCTAGGTTTGGGAGTGTTTTGTCATCCTCACTTTGGATCATGTTTTTGAGTTTAAATGTTGATGTTGTTTGTGAGTTTTTGGTGTATAGAAATGCATGAGTGTAGTAACTTTTTGTACATGATTTGTGGTAGCAATATAATGACGATATGCATGTTAAATTAGAGGTATATGCATGAGCATCATAGATGAAATTTCTGGGTTTTGAATCTCTATAAATGTCTTTTTAATGTGTAATATTGTTGTGTATTTTTTGTTATTATAGTTGTAAAAGTGTTTTGGGGGCCAAAAAGGTAAGCTTTTACATGTTTTAGCATGAAAAATGGGTTTGGGTGAAGTTGGCTTTTGATTTCCTTCAAATCCTGCATTTGCATTTCTGGTGATAGAGGAGAATCGATTCTATCGCGAGCGCAACATTCGTCGCGAGCGCGATAGAATAGGCTCTTCTCCTTGCGGGATTACCGCTCTGCAGTCATGAGTAGGAAGGTCACGAGTCGTGAGTGAGGATCACGACTCGTGACCCTCTTCCCTAGGAAGTCACGACTCATGACCGTGAAGCGGGACGCGTCAGCGTCACGAGTCATGAGGGAGGACCATGACTCGTGACCTCCTCTTCCTTTAAGCGTTGGCATCACGAGTCGTGAGGGAGGATCACGACTCTTGACCGTCCCTTCCCAGCGAGGCGCTTGCAAGACGCTAGCGTCATGAGTCGCCACTGCATGTGCGACTCGTGACTGGCCTCTCTTCCCTCACTGTCGCGCTGGCCTGTCCTGCCCTATTTTGAAAAATAGTTTTAAGCTTCTTTTACATGGGGTTTTTCACTACATGACACATAATTGGGCTTAAATCTGTATTATAAATTGATAATTGTTTAATTATCAGATATATGTACATGATTAATATTTTTATTATATGTGATTTAAATGCCTATAATTTATATGTACATGGGTTATTTATTTATGAGTACGTGTTCTTATTACACCCTGTATATGGTGTATATGTTCCCGAATTTGACCAACATACATGTATACATAAAATCACATGATTATACTTGATTTATCCTCTGTTATATGATAATCATTTTAGATCATGATTGAGTTGTTATTCGAGCCTGGTAGTCATAGTTAGTGGATAGATAAGCGCTTATCAAGGGTCAGGGTGTGAATGCAGCTGCTATATGTGTAACGCCCATTCCCGAATACACAGCTAGTATAGCTAACGGAGTCGAGAACGATCGTTACACGACAATCACTCCTCATACACATGTATAGTCTAAACGCATATAAAGCTTTAATGCAAATAAATATTTGTTTCCATCACATTCACATGCAGCCAATCGTCTATACTCATCATACGCTTGCTCATGCATTTGTGTTTACACACACACTTATACAAGCTTAAATATTATAGACTTGGTTACTTAATATATTACACCCTTATTGTTATCCAAAATAATAATTACATAACAAAAAGAAACACAAGTCTACCCAAAAACCAACGCTATCAGAAACCCTAGTGTGTTGACCTTGCCAATGCGGGACTATCCTTCAAATAACCTCGCTTCAGAACCTACACGGATTAAGAAAACCCGTGCTAAGCGATAACGCTTAGTGGGGAAAACAATACAATATATATACACACATTTCATAACACGTAAATTATTTGAGGCATATTTTAACTTCTTAAGCTTCATATTCAGTGGATGTGTATTTATGTGTTTACATTCATCATTGCTTTGCTGTACTTATCAGGTATACATATTAATCATGTTTCTACAATCATGCCTTTTAACCCACAATAGCATGCTCATAATATTGTCATGACATCCACACATCTTGAGTTCACAAAATATATACTCATACTGAAGAATCATATTCACGTAATCGCATCGCATGACAAATCTTAACACATCTCATTCATATTCTCATTGTTATAGCATTCTTTACATTATCACAGTATTATTGTCATTATTAACTTTGCCTGCAACTCAAAGATGCGGATAACGGGTATCGCATTGGTACCCCATGGGTACATTAATCACATTTGTATCCGTAGATACATCACATTCGCATTGGTACCCTAAGGTACAGAATCCACATTGGTACCATCATGGTACATTATCCGCATATAGAAATCCAGTAAGGATTATACACATTGTTTTCGCATTATGATTCCCAAGGAATCAGACACATTGAACACATTGGGCTGCAGCACTTTGATCCTATAGGCATGCCTATCTATCCACTACTTGACTCGTAGGCTAATTATTATTTCCAGTTATCTATCTATCATTCACAATTTGCATTGTTCATATAGTCATATGAAATAGCTCATAATGCATAATAGCTCACATATGTTTGTAAGCATACAATCATGTTCACATTCCTCTCCAAAGTACACATTCATATTGTTCATAATCACTTCACAAGCTAAAAGCATTTAATCACATTTATCATTATCATAATATACAATCACTCATTTATCCCAATGAACCAATATAACATCCTTAAATATCTTGCATAATAATTCATTCTAGAAACCTCTATATCAATTCATACATCGTATAATAATGCTAGGCCAATACTTCAATCACACATTCATTGAACATATCACATTTATACATATTCACATTAAGCAAACTCATTTCATTTGATATCCTTCATGTGTGTATAACTTAATCTCAATTAATAATTATGTACACTTGTTCATATTATGCATGCTCATATAGATTAAGGTATTATAATCCTTAATAATGTCATTAAACTTGACTTGGTTCTATTACATACAATTACCCATCATTACTTCATTAGTTTGCTATTGATCTTAGTCTAATTCATGTTTATTTTCCAAGTGATAACTATTCTTATACCCATTTAATAGTCCTAAACATGCATCGAATAGATCCGAGAAAGTTTTGGCACAATACGGGTTCAAGTCGAGAAGAAAAACCAATAAAATGGTCAAAATAGAAGGGGTTACGGTGGTAATGACTTTGTTGTGACCGTGAGCTCCATAAATAGGCATTCTGCCTTCTATAAACATATGTCATGGTGGTAATGAATTTGGTTGCCACCATGACATACCAAATTTTAGCAAAATAGAAGCAAAACTGAAGACTGCTTCACTACTTCTTTTTGTTCAACCTAAACCGACATCTAAACAACATTTTCAGGCAAAACCTCCTTCTTAACAATTGTTACCCAGGATTGTGAATTTCAAATGGAACAAGGTTTAGGTCAATTGGACTTTTAAATCAACAGATATACATTAATCAATATAGACTGTTCTAGTGAGCCCGTCCAGGTAGATTCACGTCTATTTTTGCAATATTTCAGGCTCTTAGACTCAGAATTGGTTCATGGCCATTCTTATACTTTCATAGATATGGAAGTCATGGTTCAAAAGGTGCAAGAATCACTCAATTTGGAGTTTTTAAACTCTGGTTATGACCAAAACACTACACGGAGGTCTGGTGACCTATAAACAGAATTGTTCCCTAACTAGGGTTCATGCTTTGGGTTGATCGCATAGCAATTCAATCCACGATTTCAACTCACATCACTTACATATTTCAAATATAACCTCTATCAATTAGCACATAAACACATATAAATTCTCAAATACACAACCATGCATCTTTTAATCATAAAAGTCCCCAACAACCCAACAAATACACTCAAGCAACTTAACAAATAAACACATGTTTCCCAAACCTTCTCTCCTTAGCTCCTTAGAAGTCACTTAGTCTCTTGATCAATCACCTTTTCTTTTCCTTTAGTTTGCTTCACTTCCTCAACTGCAATTCCAAACCAAATTTCCAGAATTGAATACCAAATATCAATTCCAATTCAACCAAAAGAGAAAGGGTAGAAGTAGATGAACAATCCAATAGTTAAGCACTTACCTTGTTAAAGTAGAACCTTAGCAATCCAATTCAAATATCTTTTATCTTCAGTAGAATCCTTATGATTATCACTTAAGTAATATCTTACGAATTGAAAAGAAGAAGATGAGTATTTGGAGAGTGTTAATTTAGAAATGCACATGCAAGAGTGAGCTTTCTCTTCCCACCATGAGGTGTAATTACTGCATGCAATAGGTTAGGTTGGCAATGCCACAGCTGGACACATGGATTCCATTATAATCCCTTAATTTTCATTAATAAAAATCTGGATTCCGTTAACACTAATTAATGACACTTAATCCTAGGCATGAACAATTCCACTTTAGCCACTTATAATTATTTTAGTTACTCAATTAAGCCCTTATTTCACTTACATTTGAGTCCTAAATCACACACTCTTCCAATTCTCTTTCCCATTTACCACAATTAATCCAATATTCTATCGGGTGCAATTCGAGCCTGGTAGTCATAGTTAGTGGATAGATAAGCGCTTATCAAGAGTCAGGGTGTCAGTGCAGCTGCTATATGATATGCTCACACCTAAAAACCATACAATGCATCACACACAAAAACATCCCAACTTAAACATACTCTATTATGCTACACTTATGCACATGCAATCACTCCCAAATCATTCACACCCTACAACCATGTGAGCAAGCATACCCTAGCACAATCCTACTATATCACACATAAATACCATGCACACACCCACATGCTAACAGAACCCATATACATGCACTTTTACCAAAATGCCCCTCATGGCATGCCAAAACAAACACAAATGCACACCTATACATAGCTCATTCTACTAGGGGGCAAACGGGGTGTGACAACTCTCCCCTACTAACAAGAATTTCATCCTCAAAATTCTCACCTGATCTGAACAAATGAGGATACTGAGCCTTCATCGAATCCTCTGGCTCCCAAGTCGCTTCCTCGACTCCATGGTGATTCCGCAAAACTTTAACTAGCGAAATCTGCTTGCTTCTCATCTGTCTCACTTCCCGGGCTAGAATAGCTCTCGGCTCCTCATCGTAAGAAAAATCAGGCTGCACTTGCACCTCTTGCACTGACAGAACATACGACGGATCCGACCGGTACCGACGAAGCATCAAAACATGAAACACATCATGCAACTTTGATAACTCCATTGGCAAAGCCAATCTATAAGCCACCGGACCAACTCTAGCCAAAACCTCATACGGTCCAATGAAGCGAGGACTAAGCTTCCCCTTCTTTCCGAACCGAAGCACCTTCCTCCAAGGCGACACTTTAAGGAAAACCTTATCCCCGACTTCAAACTGCACATCTTTCCTCTTTAGGTTCGCATATGACTTTTGTTGATCCTTAGCTTCCTTTAAGTTCCGTTGCATAACCCTGATCTTTTCCTCGGTATCCCTAAACAATTCTTGCCCAATCACTGAACGCTCGGATAGCTCGGTCCAACAAATCGGAGTCCTACACTGTTGACCATACAAAACCTCATATGGTGCCATACCAATACTCGACTGATAACTGTTATTGTAGGCAAACTCCATGAGTGACACATATCTTTCCTAACTACCTGGAAAGTCCAAGAAACAAGCTCTTAGCATATCCTCCAAAATCTGTATCACCCGCTCAGACTGACCATCTGTCTGAAGATGGAATGCCGTACTGAAATTCAACCTTGTACCCAAAGCTCTTTGCAACTCTCTCCAAAACTTAGATGTGAACCTTGGGTCCCGATCTGAAACTATGGACAACGGCACTCCATGCAACTGAACTATCTCATCCATATAGTCACTAGCCAACCTATCCATCGAATAATCCACTCTCACTGGCAAGAAGTGAGCTGACTTGGTAAGCCGATCCACTATCACCCATACTGAGTCATGCTTCTTCTGAGTCAAAGGCAAACCCAATACAAAATCCACGGCTATATCATCCCATTTCCACTCGGGAACAGATAAGGGCGTGAGCAATCCTGAAGGAACTTGATGTTCAGCCTTTACCTGTTGACAGGTTAAACACTTGGACACAAAATCCACTGTGTCCCTCTTCATACCGGACCACCAGTAAAACGGCTTCATATCCCGATACATCTTTTCACTTCTGGGATTCATGGTGAAAACTGTACTATGTGCCTCTCTCAAAAGCTATCTTCTTAATTCTTCATCCTCTGGTACACAAAAACGGTTTCCATACAGAAGAACCCCATCCTGAATTGAGAAATCTGACTGCTTGCCCAAACTAACCTCTTGCACAATCCACTGAAGCCTTTCATCATCCCTTTGAGCATCAACAATCCTCTGTCTTAAGGTGGGCTTTACTCTCAGCTGAGCGATCAAGGCTCCATCCGAACCGAACCTCCATCTGAACCTCCTCAAGAACAAGGCCGAAATCGACTTCCGACTTAAAGCATCTGCGACTACATTGGCCTTACCCGGATGGTAATCCACCATGCAGTCATAGTCCTTAAACAACTCAAGCCAACAACGCTGTCTCATATTTAACTCCTTCTGGGTGAGGAGATACTTCAAGCTCCTATGGTCCATAAAGATTCTACAATTCTCCCCATACAGATAATGGCGCCAAATCTTTAGAGCAAAGATCACAGCCGCCAATTCTAAATCATGTGTTGGATAATTCCTTTTATGCGGTTTCAACTGTCGAGAAGCATATGCCACTACTTTACCCTCCTGCATCAGAACACATCCAAGGCCAACACCTGAAGCATCACTATACATAACAAACTCCTTACCCGAGATGGGTTGAGTCAGTATAGGAGCTTTGACTAGCAACTTCTTTAACTGATCAAAACAGGCTTGGCACTTATCCGACCATTCAAATCTAACTCCTTTTCTCAACAATCTTGTTATCGGAGCGGCAATTACTGAAAAACCCTTCACAAATCGACGGTAATAACCCGCCAAACCAAGGAAACTCCGCACTTCCTGGACATTCCTAGGCGCCTTCCAATCCACTATTACCTCAATCTTGGATGGATCCACTTGGATACCCCTGGCTTAAACTATATGGCCCAAAAACGACACTTCCCGAAGCCAAAAGTCGCACTTACTAACCTTAGCGAACAACCGATGTTCCCTCAACACTTGCAAAACCAACCGGAGAAGCTCCTCATGCTCGGTCCCATCCTTAGAGTACACCAAAATGTTGTCTATAAACACTACCACAAATTGGTTCAGGTATGGCCTAGACACTCGATTCATCAAATCCATGAATGCCGCTGGAGCATTGGTTAAACCAAACGGCATCACGAGGAACTCATAGTGGCCATACCGGGTCCGAAATGCCGTCTTAACCACATCTTCATCCTTAACACGTAGCTGATAGTATCCCGACCGAAGATCTATCTTGGAAAACACACCTACACCCCGAAACTGATCAAACAAATCCTCGACTCTAGGCAACGGATACTTATTCTTCATTGTGACCTTATTGATCTGCCGGTAGTCGATACACATCCTCAAGGATCCATCTTTTTTCTTAACAAATAGAACTGGAGCTCCCCAAGGAGATATGCTGGGTCTAATAAACCTCTTATCCAATAGCTCTTGTAGTTGAGTTTTGAGTTCTCTCAACTCTACAGGAGCCATCCGATAAGGTGCTTTCGATATAGGTGTGGCACCCGGCATAATCTCTATGGACAACTCAACTTCCCTCTCGGGAGGCAACCTTGGCAACTCACTCGGGAACACATCACTAAACTCTCGCACAACAGGGATATCTTCAATCCTTACTTGATCCCTTTTAGAGTCCAAGACCACAGCTAGAAAAGCCTCACAACCCTTCCTAATAAATCTCTTGGCTTGCATCACTGAGATCACATTGTTCATAGAGCTCGAACCCAAACCCTTCACATATACAGAAGACCGATCCTTAATCCGAAGCACCACTGTCTTCCTATGACAATCAACCACTGCCCGGTACTTACCCAACCAGTCCATACCCAAAATAAGATCAAACTCTCTGAACGGCAACTCTATCAAGTCCACAAGAAACTCAACTCCCTCAACCAATAGGGGACAATTCCTAAAGACTTTACTCACATTGACACTATGCCCTAATTGACTGGTCACACATATCTCATAGTCTAACTGATCTACCACATGCAACTTATCAACAATCTTATCTGTGCACAAATATGAGTGTGTGGAACCAGGGTCTATTAGAGCATACACTTCAGTGTCATGGAGTAGGAACTTACCAGCAATCACATCAGGGGCATCCTGCTCCTCTCTAGCCCTCACTGCATAAGCTTTGGCTGCAACTGGTGGGGGACGCTCAACAGACTCAGAAATAGCTCCATCTCTAGGCCAACCGCCTCGACCTCTACCCCTACCTCTGCCACGACAAGCCTGTGTGGCATTAGATCCCACTCTGCTGGCCTCTCTCTAGGTACCCGATTCCTCATACAATCTTGGACAATTGGCCAAAAGATGCTCGGTGCTCCCGCATCTGAAACATCCACCAGTGAGGCACCTACACTCACCCCGGTGAGCCTTACTACAATGCGAACACACTGGTAAAGCCTCAGATCTACCACCCCTGCCAGAATCGGATACTGCTATAGAACCTGCCTTCTACCTCTTGTAGCAGGACCAGATAATGACTCATCCTGTGGGTTACTGGATCTCTTACCCGAGGATGATGAAGATGATCCACCACGTGAGGGGTTTCTTCTCTGAGCTCTCTCTCTTAGCACTGTTTCTAACCTCTTAGCCCTCATGGCAGCGTCCACTATCTGATAATAGTTCACTCCTGGGGTGCTCATCAAGGAGATCAGTGCAACCCTTAAGGACTCATTCAATCCGGCCTCAAAATGCTTGCATCGAAACTCATCTGTCATGACTCCTCGCATAGCATACCGGGACAACCGATTGAATTCGTTTTCATAGTCCGAAACCGACATAGCCCTTTGTTTCAGGTTCAGAAACTGTGCCCACTTTGCATCCTTATAAGTCTGAATCACATACTTCTTCGTGAATTCCTCACCAAAGAATTCCCATGTAATAGGGTCAGGCAGTTGAGGTTGTCCACACACCAATTCCCACCATTCATAAGCCGACCCTTAAAGCAAGGCCACAGCACAATCTGCTTGCTGATCAGGAGGACATCAAACTTCTCTCAAAGCCCTCTTCACTTTGTCTAACCATCTCTCAGCCAACTCTGACTCATCCAAACCGATCCCATAAAAGTCTTCAACACCCGCTCTTCTTATATAGGGGCAGTCACCCTCACCAAGACCCGAGCCATGTCCTGATTTAATCTGAGCATAACCTCGAAAGGCATGGCAGCGGCCTCGAGCTGGACCCTAGCAGGTTGAGCCGACACCGAAACAGAAGGATCCCCAGCCGGAGGGTTCACACTTTCAGCGGACTCCTTAAGAGATCGACGAGCAGAACTAGAAGCTATCTAACAAAACAAAACAACCGCATTAGCCAACACAGCCCTAGACATAAACACATCTATACACAGCATCACGTTAATAACACCCAGAAACGCCTAAACCGGGCTCTGATACCATAACTTGTAACACCCCCTACCCATACATAGGCAGGCCCACCCCCATCGGAGTGAGAAGCCGTATGAGTAAGGTATGTCACCACACAGATCGATGTAAGACATACACCTATACATTAATGAACATACATAAAAGCGGAACAATTAAAAAAACTTGCCGAAACATCAGATGCCGAAGCTGATCATGCATTGATAAAATTAAAATACATTACATTACTGTTTGCATCAACTTACTGATCCAAAAGTATTACATGTCCAAAAATATACATATACATATGCGGAAGCTATTACAAAAGGTACAAGAGTGTCCTATACAGAAAAATCTTCATTACAAAAGAATATAGCCCTAAAGCTAAACCCTGCTGTGCTGGCTTGGACTGCGACGATTCCCCCGAGGCAAAACTCCTTCCGCACCTGCACGGGTAACACACCGTGCTAAGCGATAAATGCTTAGTGGGGAAACACACACACAAGAAATGGACGGCCATTCACAATGGTCGTCAAACATAACGCATCCAGATGGCATAAACCAATATACATATAGGGTACAAATACTATCATGCTTGCATATAATCCATCATTCAATCGAGTGTAGTCATAATCATATTCACATCTGCAGTCGAATCATCTCATTTCCATATACATATTCAAGTAATACGTTCTTATGGTTATTAAAACATTTCAAAGCAATTAAGCACCTGCTCACTCAAAAGTAGTGGATAACGAGTAAAGGCATGGCAGTACCTTACGGGTACGAATCGGACGCATGGCAGTACCTTATGGGTACGAATCGTAAATCGTTTTTACTTTTCATATTCAAAACATTTTACAGAGGGACCTTAAACAAGATCCTATATTGAGGGTTCGCGAGGAACCAAACGGGGACCTGATCGGGGTCCAAACTGAACTGAGGCCGCAGTTATAAGACTTTATTAGGCATGCCTAACTATCCACTATACTGACTCTAGCAGGCTATGCATAAACCATTCAATCCAATTTATAATATTCGAAGTCTCATTCATATATCACTTATAATTACCCATTCATATAATTCGTAACATTAATCTTGCATGTAAACCAAAAACATCATCATTCAAAGATTCGTACACAAGCATACGAGAAGACGAACCCAGATGGACAGCAGAGCTGTCACGCTCGCGATAGACCTCGCGATCGCGAGAAGGAACAAGTAGCCGGCTCTGTCGCTCTAATGACGTTGTTGCGGTTGCGACAGAGAGCCCTCATCGCTTTTGCGGGCTCGCGACAGATCACGTGCTCGCGATAGCGCGAACTAGCAGTGCAGCCACCAGCGCTCTATCGTGTTCGCGACACTGTCGCGCTCGCGATAGAGAGCGGTGTCACGCCACAATGATCGCTACAGGATGAAGGCTGGAACACCGGCCTCTGTTGCGCCCGCGACGCTGTCACGATCGCGACATACACGGGTTTTCCAAAATCTGCAGAATTCTGCAGATTCCTTCTTCTCCAAAATCACACACAGATCACTTCACTTGGTCTCTTACCTCAATTCCAACCATCCAGCACCCACAACAAACACAATATAACATGGTTCCACAAATAATTTCACACAATTCATCAATTTAATCTCATAATCTCAATAATTATCAAAACCTAGAAATTTACAGCAAAACTACATCAAACCACACAATCACCACAATAAATACACACTCATGCATAATTACTCTTCTCAATTAAAATCCCATAACATGCATGCCAAAATAAGTCCATTTCACAACCCAATTTCCAGAAATTCATCAAGAACACATATGGACATATTCACATTCAAGAGCAGAAAATTCCCAAACCTCAAATCCTTAGCTCCAATCAATGAGCTCCACTAGATCCAACCTTCTCTTTGCCCTTTGGCTCACGAGGAGGCTCAACTAAGCATCAAACCATCAAACACACAAACACAAAACCCTAACTTAGATCCAAACCTAGAAAATGCAAGAAAGAAAATGAAGATGGAAAAACTTAAACAATAACAAGACAAATGCATGAAAACTTACCAATCAATCTCACGGAACAATCAATTCCCACCACACAAGCTTGAATCCAAGCTAGCACACAAAAATAGAAAGAGAGGAGGAAGAAAGGAGGCCAAGAGAAGGGAGAACGGGATGGAGAGGCAGAAATTCCTGTTCTCTTTTCTCTTTCCTCTTTTAATTTCCCCTTTTCAAACCTAGGCCACATGTCCATCTCCTAGTGGTGGAAACCAATCACTCACACACTACATGCATATGTCACACACACTCAATGCTCTCTCTCACCATCACACCCTATATGATATGCTCGCACCTAAAAACCATACAATGCATCACACACAAAAACATCCCAACTTAAACATACTCTATTATGCTACACTTATGCACATGCAATCACACCCAAATCATTCACACCCTACAACCATGTGAGCAAGCACACCCTAGCACAATCCTACTAGATCACACATAAATACCATGCACACACACACATGCTAACAGAACCCATATACATGCACTTTTACCAAAATGCCCCTCATGGCATGCCAAAACAAACACAAATGCAAACCTACACATAGCTCATTCTACTAGGGGGCAAACGGGGTGTGACAACTTTCCCCTACTAACAAGAATTTCATCCTCGAAATTCTCACCTGATCTGAACAAATGAGGATACTGAGCCTTCATCGAATCATCTGGCTCCCAAGTCGCTTCCTCGACTCCATGGTGATTCCACAAAACTTTAACTAGCGGAATCTGCTTACTTCTCAGCTGTCTCACTTCCCGAGCTAGAATAGCTCTCGGCTCCTCATCGTAAGAAAAATCAGGCTGCACTTGCACCTCTTACACTGACAGAACATGCGACGGATCCGACCGGTACCGACGAAGCATCGAAACATGAAACACATCATGCAACTTCGATAACTCCATTGGCAAAGCCAATCTATAATCCACCGGACCAACTTTAGCCAAAACCTCATACGGTCCAATGAAGCGAGGACTAAGCTTCCCCTTCTTTCCGAACCGAAGCACCTTCCTCCAAGGGGACACTTTAAGGAAAACCTTATCCCCGACTTCAAACTGCACATCTTTCCTCTTTAGGTTCGCATATGACTTTTGTCGATCCTTAGCTTCCTTCAAGTTCCGTTGCACAACCCTGATCTTTTCCTCGGTATCCCTAACCAATTCTGGCCCAATCACTGAACGCTCGGATAGCTCAGTCCAACAAATCGGAGTCCTACACCGTCGCCCATACAAAACCTCATATGGTGCCATACCAATACTCGACCGATAACTGTTATTGTAGGCAAACTCCATGAGTGACACATATCTGTCCCAACTACCTGGAAAGTCCAAGACACAAGCTCTTAGCATATCCTCCAAAATCTGTATCACCCGCTTAGACTGACCATCTATCTGAGTATGGAACGCCGTACTGAAATTCAACTTGGTACCCAAAGCTCTTTGCAACTCTCTCCAAAACATAGATGTGAACCTTGGGTCCCAATCTGAAACTATGGACAATGACACTCCATGCAACCGAACTAACTCATCCATATAGATACTAGCCAACCTATCCATCGAATAATCCATTCTCACTGGCAAGAAGTGAGCTGACTTGGTAAGCCGATCCACTATCACCCATACTGAGTCATGCTTCTTCTGAGTCAAAGGCAAACCCGATACAAAATCCATGGCTATGTCATCCCATTTCCACTCGGGAACAGATAAGGGCATGAGCAATCCCAAAGGAACTTGATGTTCAGACTTTACTTGTTGACAGCTTAAAGACTTGGACACAAAATCCACTGTGTCCCTCTTCATACCAGACCACCAGTAAAACTGCTTCATATCCAGATACATCTTTTCACTTCCGGGATGCAAGGTGAAAACTGTACTATGTGCCTCTCTCAAAAGCTGTCTTCTTAATTCTTCATCCTTCGGTACACACAAACGGTTTCCATACATAAGAACCCCATCCTGAACCAAGAAATCTGACTGCTTGCCCAAACTAAACTCTTGCACAATCCGCTGAAGCCTTTCATCATCCCTCTAAGCATCAACAATCCTCTGTCTCAAGGTGGGCTTTACTCTCAGCTGAGCAATCAAGGCTCCATCTTAACTGAACCTCCATCTGAACCTCCTCAAGAACAAGGCCGAAATTGACTTCCGACTTAAAGCATCCGCGACTACATTGGCCTTACCCGGATGGTAATCCACCATGCAGTCGTAGTCCTTAAATAACTCAAGCCAACGGCGCTGTCTCATATTCAACTCCTTTTGGGTGAGGAGATACTTCAAGCTCTTATGGTCCGTAAAGATTCTACACTTCTCCCCATACAGATAATGGCGCCAAATCTTTAGAGCAAAGATCACAATCGCCAATTCTAAATCATGTGTTGGATAGTTCCTTTCGTGCGGTTTCAACTGTCGAGAAGCATATGCCACTACTTTACCCTCCTGCATCAGAACACATCCAAGGCCAACACCCGAAGCATCACTATACATAACAAACTCCTTACCCGAGATGGGTTGAGTCAGTATAGGAGCTTCGACTAGCAACTTCTTTAACTGATCAAAACAGGCTTGGCACTTATCCGACCATTCAAATCTAACACCTTTTCTCAACAATCTCATCATCGGAGCGGCAATTACTGAAAAACCCTGCACAAACCGACGGTAATAACTCCACAAACCAAGGGAACTCCGCACTTCCTGGACATTCCTAGGCGCCTTCCAATCCACTATTGCCTCAATCTTGGATGGATCCACTTCGATACCCCTGGCTGAAACTATATGGCCCAGAAACGACACTTCCCGAAGCCAAAAGTCGCACTTACTAAGCTTAGCGAACACCCAATGTTCCCTCAACACTTGCAAAACCAACCGGAGATGCTCCTCATGCTCGGTCCCATCCTTAGAGTACACCAAAATGTCATCTATAAACACTACCACAAATTGGTCCAGGTATGGCTTAAACACTCGATTCATCAAATCCATGAATGCCGCTGGAGCGTTGGTTAAACCAAACGGCATCACGAGGAACTCATAATGGCCATGCTGGGTCCGAAATGCCGTCTTAACCACATCTTCATCCTTAACACGTAGCTGATAGTATCCCGACCGAAGATCTATCTTGGAAAACACACCTGCACCCCGAAACTGATCAAACAAATCCTCGACTCTAGGCAATGGATACTTATTCTTCACTGTGACCTTATTGATCTGCTGGTAGTCGATACACATCCTCAAGGATCCATCTTTTTTCTTAACAAATAGAACTGGAGCTCCCTAAGGAGATATGCTGGGTCGAATAAACCCCTTATCCAATAGCTCTTGTAGTTGAGTTTTGAGTTCTCTCAACTCTACAGGAGCAATCCGATAAGGTGCTTTCGATATAGGTGTGGCACCTGGCATAATCTCTATGGACAACTCAACTTCCCTCTCGGGAGGCAACCCTAGCAACTCACTTGAGCACACATCACTAAACTCCCACACAACAGGGACATCTTCAATCCTTACTTGATCCCTTTTAGAGTCCAAGACCACAGCTAGAAAAGCCTCACAACCCTTCCTAATAAATCTCTTAGCTTGCATCACCAAGATCACATTGTTCACAGAGCTCAAACCCAAACCCTTCACATATACAGAAGACCGATCCTTAATCCGATAGCTCTTGTAGCTGAGTTTTGAGTTCTCTCACCTCTACAGGAGCTATCCGATAAGGTGCTTTCGATATAGGTGTGGCACCTGGCATAATCTCTATGGATAACTCAACTTCCCTCTCGGGAGGCAACCCTGTCAACTCACTCGGGAACACATCACTAAACTCCCGCGCAACAGGGATATCTTCAATCCTTACTTGATCCCTTTTAGAGTCCAAGACCATAGCTAGAAAAGCCTCACAACCCTTCCTAATAAATCTCTTAGCTTGCATCACCGAGATCACTTTGTTCACAGAGCTCAAACCCAAACCCTTCACATATACAGAAGACCGATCCTTAATCTAAAGCAGCACCATCATCCTATAACAATCAACCACCGCCCGGTACTTACCCAACCACTCCATACCCAAAATCAGATCAAACTCTCTGAATAGCAACTCTATCAAGTCCACAAGAAACTCAACTCCCTCAACCAATAGGGTAAATTTCTAAAGACTTTACTCACATTAACACTATGCCCTAATGGACTGGTCACACATATCTCATAGTCTAACTGATCTACCACATGCAACTTATCAACAATCTTATCTGTGCACAAATATGAGTGTGTGGAACCAGGGTCTATTAGAGCATACACTTCAGTGTCATGCAGTAGGAACTTACCAGCAATCACATCAGGGGCATCCTGCTCCTCTCTAGCCCTCACTGCATAAGCTCTGGCTGCAACAGGTGGGGGACGCTCAACAGACTCAGAAATAGCTCCATCTTTAGGCCGACCGCCTCGACCTCTACCCTTACCTCTGCCACGATAAGCCTGTGTGGCATTAGATCCCACTCTACTGGCCTCTCTCTGGGTACCCGATTCCTCATACAATCTTGGACAATTGGCCAAAAGATGCTCGGTGCTCCCACATCTGAAACATCCACCAATGAGCCACCTACACTCACCCCGGTGAGCCTTACTGTAATGCGAACACACTGGTAAAGCCTCATATCTACCACCCCTGCCAGAACCGGATACTGATGTAGAACCCTGCCTTCTACCTCTTGTAGCTGGACCATATAATGACTCATCCTGTGGGTTCCTGGATCTCTTACCCGAGGATGATTGTAGACACCGGGTCCTGAGTCAGCCTAGATCGAAGTTACCCAATGATGATAATTGCCTTCACAGGCTTAAAAGGTTAAAGGTGATGATTTTCTCGTCAAATTTGCATTTTAGAGTGAAAAAATAGAAAATAATAAAAAATATTTAAAAAATTAATTTTGAAAAATGGGGGCTTAAAATTATAGTGTTTTTAGTCAATTTATAATTTAAAAAAAAAAAAAAAAAATTCGGACCGCGAGTGTCGGGCGCGGCAGCGCGCAGGCGCGCTGGCGCCCAGCTCGCAGGCGCTGGCGCCCAGCACGCAGACGCCCAGGCGCCCAGCGCGCTGGGCGCGATTTGGCGACGCGCAGCGTCGCCAATGCCGCGCGTCGCTAAAGAGCGACGCGCAGCGTTGCGCGCTGCGCGCCGCACCGTGCGCTGAGGCGCGCGATTTCCGCGCCTCAGCGCGCGGATTTCGCCCGCCTGGTCGCCGTGTGAGTCCCCGTCGCTCTATAGCGACGGGCGGCGTCCCTCTAGCGACGGCTCCCTGGCCGTCGGTATAGGGTCTGTTACCCTATTTTCCTTTTTTCCAGCTTTTTTTCGATTTTTTCACCCAAAAATCCGTTTTTATCCCAAAATTAAGGGTTTTTGACTTCAAATAAAATTCCAAAATATTTTTTATAGATTATTAATTAATAAAACTTGATTTTATCCCCAAAAATAAAGGAATTTGAATAAAATTAGGTTTGTTTTCCTTAATTAAATTAGGGCAACATTTCCTATCTTTTAAATACTTTAGGATGAAATCAAAAAAGGGGAGCCTCCACATTTTTGAGACCTAATTTTCCAGAATTCATCTCTTCTATTTTCTCTTCAAAATTTCAGATTTTCTCTTTTTAATTAATAAGGTTTAATTGAAATTGAAAGATTCATTTTCAATTGTTAATTATTCCAATTAATTTCTTTGTTTTTGCTCCATAAACACAAGAAATTAATCATCATTTTGACATCAATTTCTTTTTAATCTTAAGCATACAAATCAATTCCTTTGTTTTTCTCCATAAACAAAGAAAATTAATTTTATTGCTGAATTATTCTTTCAAGCAATTTTCCGGAAAATCATCACTTTTCCTTCATCAAATCCAATATTCTGAGGGTAAATATTCTTGGCTCCATTTCTATTTTATTTTATTTTTATTTAATTTATTCATATATATTTTATTGTTTTTATTGATTTATTTATTGTTTTCATCTATTCATTTGTTGTATTCATCTTATATTTGTTCCATTTAATTGTTTATATATGATTTTATTTTTATTCATGTGAATATTGTTTTTTTTTAATTCCTAACATGTAAATAATTTATTTTGATTCCTCATTATTTTTAATATGCGAATAATTAATTAATTTAAACTAATCTTTTTGCCATGTAAATAGTTTGTATTAACTATGAACACATCAATTAACCTTGTTATATATCATTATTATTTTCATTCCTTTGTTTACTAATTTTTATCATTGTTACATGATTTTATTATCATTTGTTTATTTATTCATTCATTATTTTTCACTTATCATCATTATTTTCATCATGTTCATATTTTTTACATGTATTAATTAATTAATTAACATGTTTTATTTTATTTTCATCACATCATTTAATCATTTATCACATATAATCCATGTTTCTCATTTTATTTTTGTTTGTTAATATTTTTGATTCCATTATCATTTTTTTATATCACCTCATTTTATTTTAATTTGTTATTCATTATTTTGTACGTTTAATTAGTTTAATTGATTTAATCACTAACATTATTTTATTTGTATTTTTTTTATGTCTAAACTCATTTTTCGCTTGGGCGTTTTTGCGAGCACATCGGGAGGTCCAGTAGGCTCATTTGGTTCATATATTTATTTTCTTTATTTGTAATATTTTATTTAATTTTGCCATATAATTTTCTTGTAAAATTCTTTATTTAGGCTTGCTAAAAAGAAAATCACAAAAACGTTTTTATTAATTAACTTGACATTTTTTTCTAAATAAAGGGGGACCAATATCCTAGTTTTTCATACCCAAATAAATCATCACATCAAAACTGTTTCATAATAAATATGCATGCGAGGACCAATGTTCTCACTATTAATGAATAACCCGTTTTATGCATGTATTTCACTTTTATAAATGGGAGTTGTATTCCGCTCCTAGTGTTATTGTAATTTATTTTTTAAAATGCTTTATTTTGGATTTTGCTTACATTTACCGCTTTTGAAATGAATGAATGCGCCTTCAATTAATTGCATCGTGTGGAGAGAGAGCGAATCAATGGTATTAAAATTTGATCATAAAATAATCGAGGTAGAAATAGATGAGAAATCTCGGACCCAGCTCTGGTCTTTGGGCTCGAGAGGTTAGAGGTTATCCTCCAAAATACTTCTTGGGTCACGAGGCATTAGCGCTAATCCTAGGCCTCATGGCCTAATATGGATAAAATGCGCAAGTCTTAGGCTCTCCGAGGCGAGAGAAACTTTCCCAATGTTCTATTGGGTGGCGACTCCATGATACCTCCTTGTTGCCCAACATAGACGCACTTGCGATTTATCGCAAGCTGCCAACGGACCCGCAAATGCCCCGATCGCCCACGTGCGGGCGGTCCGAAAGGGCGGCGCTCGGGATCCGGCGCGCGTCACAGTGGCGACTCCACTGGGGACGTTTATGGTTCGAGATTTCGATTCGAAAATACCTCTTTTAACATTTATGATTAAAATTTAATTCATAAATTCACCTTCTCTCAAATTTGCATTTGCATATCATTAGAGCCTTAGAATACGCTAGTTTGGTCCCTCTTTTAGCCCCGTTGCGTTCCTGAAGCACCTCCTCATTTTCACTCAATTTGGGGAAGTGTTAAGGATAATCACCAGCCCAAGCCACGTACCTTAATGGTATATCAAAATGGTGACCCGATCGGTCGTTACGCTCGTGATGAGCTAGACCCGTCGGCAGGGATCATGCTTGGGTAGCCTTAAAGTAACATTTCCCTTGTCCAAAGCTCATATAATGGCCATAGCTACTTTCCACAGGTGATATGAACCCTAATTCCATGCTTGCTGTATGGATCCTCATGTATTGGGTGAGTCCAGATATCTCTCTTGGTAACCTAGCCAAAGGCTTCCATGCCCCGGTAGGGCCATGTCGAAATTTGTGGAACGTCTAAATACATGACGATCACTATCCATCCGCTTGTACATTAGTATAGGAGTGTTACGATGCCGGTTTTTCACCGCACACCATACGCATCCATTGGGTTCCCCGCTAACCCATGGATTGGACCCACCTAGGAAAGAGACCGCATTACCTCGTATGTGGGAGTAATAAGGTTGGAAGGCTTTACTTGCTTGCATGTGATTGTAAATGTTGCATAGCTCACTATCATGCATTGTATATGTCATTCATGCATCATCCTAACAATCTAATTTTTTTAGCCATTATAGATTCATCTAAGTGGACTAGAGGTTCCGACAGTCGGCTAGTAAGGACAAATTTGCTCTTTGAGTTGCTAGAATTTGTGTCTGACGGGGATTCTGAGCTACTCTCATCCCGTGAGTCCTCTCTAAAATTATCAATGGCAGAATTACCACAAGAGACTGGTGCGTTGACAATACAGGACCTAAATAAGAGGCTCGGCGATTTTGAAAGGAAGATGTTAACCATGATGGAAAATATCGCCTCTCAAGTAGCATCAAATTCCAAGCAACTGCCTACAGCTCCTTCTGTTAAACCATTTGAATCACCTGTCAAGGAAGAGACTCCTATAGCATTCACTACAGCACAACAACCAGATTTTGAGCTCAGAGCAACGACACTTTTTGAGCACAAGAAGACCCTTGATGTGAAGGGTGATATCATGGGAGAGGAAGAGGATGAACCCATAATTCCATGGACTATCATGAATGAAGTACCCAAGGGAGAGGATGGTGCAGTAAAGGAGATAGAACGAGGGGTTAAAAACCGTAAAACTCAGACCATGGCTATTATGGAGAATTTAATTGTTGTGCCACCTACTGAACAACAGTCTGCTGCTTTTACCGAATTGCAAGAAGAGTATGATTCGCCTAAGGAAGTGCACCTACCACCAAATGGACCTGGAGGAGAGTCACCCGTTGCTATGTCACCCGAGCGAAAAGGCAAAGGGCATGTTTCAGAGAATGGCCTTCTAGCAGTGACACGGGGCCTAAAGAAAATGATGGATATCCTCGAAGAAGAAATTTCAAAGTCTAAACTTGCAATTACCCTGGCCGCCCGGGAGAAAGTCTCTATGGACTTAAAGAATGGGAGTCAACCGGATAGGTGTGACATCTGTGCCGGCACTCAAGGGATAAAGGAAGCATCAATGGTTAGAACAACTCAGAAAGGTCATCTCAGCATGGACGAATCTTTTCCTCAAGTAGGGGATGGGGACCTGCGCTCATAGTTAGCTAACCCAGCCAGAAATCGAGGGCATAGGAAATGTCGTCGGCACGCTAGATATCTGAGGAGTGATGGCCAAACCCCAAAGTTTCATGTACAGAATCTTGGCAAGCAACCGGTCGCCCTTGAAGGAGGGGGCAACGTCATTGAGGGTAATAATCAGGAAAGCTCAAGTCTCGACGATAATAGCGTGGGGGGTGTTGGGACTACTAAGGTTCCAAACATAGGAACTACTCAAGGTTGTTATGCCATTTGCGAAAAGCCTTTATCTGAGCTCCTTTCCTATTTCATCGATAAAGGGAAACTACAACCGAAACCTGCAAGACCCGCCAAGAGCCAAGGATTCCCTAGTCACCGATCGAATTTGTATTGTGCCTACCATCAGCATACTGGGCATAAGACTGATAGATGCCGAATTCTAAAAAAGCTTATTCAAGGTCTCATTGATGAGGAAAGGATGGGGCAAGAGAATGGTTCCCGGGGGTGATAGACTGTTGGCTACAGCATCCATGTTGGCGAGAAAGAAAAGATGTTAGCTATTTAGATGCTCTATTTATTTTTGAACTATCTAATGATGATGTTTTAACTCTACTTTTATGAAATAAAAGGAATGCTTTTGTGTTTTTGTTTATTTGTGTGATGTTTCTTGTGATTTCACTGTGCATAATCATGATTGACATTTATTCAATTAATGCTATTCCGTTTAATCCCGAAACTTGGGAGAACCCAAATAAAATCTTGATAGCATCTGTTATGACTCTTGAAGAGAGATTGAAACTTGAGAGAATAAAAAAAATGAAATAAAAAAGTCTTTGCCTGGACCAGTGAAGACATGGTAGAAGATGATTATGAAGCCACTAAGTATGCTATGCCAAAATCATGGACAGGTGCCACAGAAGCTCAGAAGACTCAAGCCCAAGTGGGTAGAAATGGTTGAAAGGAGAGATCCGCAAGTAGAAACAAGACCTAATTTCTTTTTGAAACACAACGCCAAACTAGGTTGGCCAATGGCATCCCGATGGTTAAAAAGAAAAGTGCGTGTATGTGTAAACTTCAGGATTTGAGCAAAGCTTGCTAAAGGAAGGAAAATTTGCGGCCAAGCTTTATCCAAATCTCGCGGATATACACATACCTGCACCTTGTCACTCTATTTGGCTACTGAAAGGAACCAGAAGACTGATTCACAAGTTATCCACCCAGTTCATTCATGTAAAGGATGTGAGGTACGAGAGGAAAGCTAATGACGTGCAGTTGAGATGCTAGATAGGAAAAGGCCAAGAAGATTATGAAGGAGACCCATGCAGGGGCTTGCAATCAAAAATCTTTACACGTATCACACTTTATTCCTCGAGGCATGAGGTAAAAGCAATACATGTCGAAGCACTTAAATCATAAAGGGCAATCATGGGAACGATGCTACAACGGTTAAACACATCAGACAATACCGGGACAGTCATAGAAACAGTTTTGCAGCAGCTAAGCACATCAGACCAAAATAGGTTATGGGATTACTATTGCAATCATATCAATCAGGAAATAATTTACTTAATTATTCGGGAAGAAAGTCAGAAAGCACCTACTAGAAATAGTGAGATTTGGTATTCAGGAAAATAAGACCAAGTATTCCGGATGAACGAAGTAAATTCAGGCTAGCAAACGAAGACTTGTTTGTTCTTGAAAAGTCATTATCCCAGGCAGTAGCATTTCGGCAGACAGTAAAGGAAGCAAGTTCGATGAAGCAGTCAGCCTCAACAAACCCGAGAAGGTCCATGGTAAAGACTAAAAATCAAAAGAAGAGAATAAATGCCCCGCGGGTTGAAAACCGAAAAAAGGCGGCCTTGCTAAAATTGGGCGCCTCGTCAGGGTGAAAACCGAAAAAAGGCACTCTGGTCAAAAATTAGAGGCTCGAGAGAAAATATCCAATCAGGAAAACCCGAGAGGGCTGATTGGAAACAGGAGTCTGATACTTTCAAGATCCATTCTGAGATTAAACGTAATTTTGCATTTTGAATCTATGTTATATGGTGATCATGTACGGAGAAATCATACCAAAATGCACACAATCTTTGCAAATGCATAAAGCAGAAGTAGTTTTAACTCATCATTTCCTAGTTCTTTTATAAAAAGAAAGATGTCATTCATTATTGAGTGTATAAAATCTAACTGGCTATACTTTGCTTCTACTCTCGCCGACCAGGTGCTTAAGCCGTTGAGTTTTATTATCTACCGGAAGGTTATGTATCATTTTTTTCGCAGGCACTTATGGAAGCAAGGATGTAGTCTCTGACCCACAATATGACAATTTTGGGAAAGCAATTGTGTCCAGGGGTTGTGGTACTCAGGAGTGAAAGCCGAAGACAAGATACTGAGGAAGCCTTGACAATAGTTCTAATTTTTCAAGTCGTAAAAAAAAAAAAAAAAAAAAAAAAAAAAAGCCGTTAGAGTGAAAACCGTAACTGGCGCTCTAAGCAAAAATTAGGCAAAAGGATAGGGTGAAAACCTGAAAACAGGCAGTCTGTCCTTCAAAAAAAAATAAGAAAGAGAAAAGCCGCTGGATTGGGTTGGGTCCATTCCAGGCAAAAAAAAATAATAATAATAATAAGGCACAGGGTTATGTGAAAATCCACAAAGGACGCATCTCCCACTAAGAAAAGCTAGTGTGAAAATCCACAAGGGACGCACTACCTTCAAATAATGACTATAGGTACAGGATGAGAATCTCACAATCCCAAAGGGCATGAAATTCAAAAGCAGCTCAAAAGGCATCAATTATATCGCAAATTGCAGCTAGCCCGGCTATCATCTTCAAGTTCACATAGATGAATTTTTATCATGCATTCCTGCATTACTCATGCATTTCACTTGCATGCTCACCATTTTTGCATAGTTTAGTTTCCTTATTTTGCAGAAAGAAAGGCTTGATGCGGACACCGGCCAAAGCCGAGTGATGACATCGATCAAAACATATATCCAAGCCTCAATTCAATCATCAATCCAGACATCGATCAAATCATCAATCCACATACCAGCTTAATCATCAATCCAAGCACCATCCGATGACCTCTCAGGGGGCAATCAATAAAAGACTTCTCAGGGAGCAGCAAATCAAAGACTTCTCAGGGAGCAGCAAATCAAATACTTCTCAAAGAACAGCAAATCGAAGACTTCTCAGGGAGCAGCAAATCAAAGAAGGCCGTTAGAGATGAAAACCGTAACTGGCTCTCTAAGCAAAAGTTAGGCCAAAAGGCAGGGTGAAAACCTGGAAATAGGCAGTCTGCCCTACAAAAAAAAATAATAAATATAAAATAAACAAAAGCCGCTGGATTGGGTTGGGTCCATTCCAGGCAAAAGTTAGGCAAAGGGTTGTGTGAAAATCCCATAAGGGACGCATTTCCCGCAAAGAAAAGCTAGTGTGAAAATCCACAAGGGACGCACTACCTTTAAAACAATAACGTTCAATGCCTGGAGCGATAAGGCGGCGTTACTTCAGATGATCTTCTTTCAATCAGGTAACATACAATACAGAACATGAAACAGAATCTCGGGTAAATGATCATTGACCAGGGGGGGCAAGGATATATACCGGACGTCTCTTTCAGAAAACTTGTCGATGATCCTCAGGTTTCAGGGGGCATTGTAGAGCAGGAAGGCTACAACCTCAGCGAACCATGGACCACCTAGGGCACAGTCTATACATTGTTGCAAGCATTTGCATTCCATATCATGCACACGTGATTTCTTGTATATTCCTATGCATACAATCTTGCAGGAGAAATCGGCGGGGAACACCAACAAAAGCCGAGTGACGACACCAGTCCAAACATCTAAAGGAGCACAGTACCAAAATTCACAGCGGTTAGCACGATGGCGGCACAACCCACAAGAGGTTAGCACGACCACGGCACTACCAATTCACAGCGGTTAGCACGATGGCGGCACTACCCACAAGAGGTTAGCACGACCACGACACTACCAATTCACAGCGGTTAGCACGATGGCGGCACTACCCACAAGAGGTTAGCACGACCACGGCACTACCAATTCACAGCGGTTAGCACGATGGCGGCACTACCCACAATAGGTTAGCACGACCACGGCACTACCAATTCACAGCGGTTAGCACGATGGCGGCACTACCCACAAGAGGTTAGCACGACCACGGCACTACCAATTCACAGCGGTTAGCACGATGGCGGCACTACCCACAAGAGGTTAGCACGACCACGGCACTACCAATTCACAGCGGTTAGCACGATGGCGGCACTACCCACAAGAGGTTGGCACGACCACGGCACTACCAAAATTCACAGCGGTTAGCACGATGGCGGCACTACCCACAAGAGGTTGGCACGACCACGGCACTACCAAAATTCACAGCGGTTAGCACGATGGCGGCACAACCCACAAGAGGTTGGCACGACCACAGCATTACCAGCTACAACCAAAAGACAACAACAGCTATCATTACAATTCCATCAAGCAGGAAGATCGACGCCTCAGGTACGCGTCTCTTTCCTTTTCTTCTTTGAGTTTAGGCTCACCTAGACACTAGTGTACTAGATTCCCCTAAACTGGGGGCAACTGTAGACACCGGGTCCTGAGTCAGCCTAGATCGAAGTTACCCAATGATGATAATTGCCTTCACAGGCTTAAAAGGTTAAAGGTGATGATTTTCTCGTCAAATTTGCATTTTAGAGTGAAAAATTAGAAAATAATAAAAAAATATTTAAAAAATTAATTTTGAAAAATGGGGGCTTAAAATTATAGTGTTTTTAGTCAATTTATAATTTAAAAAAAAAAAAAAAAAATTTCGGACCGCGAGTGTCGGGCGCGGCAGCGCGCTGGCGCCCAGCTCGCAGGCGGTGGCGCCCAGCTCGCGGGCGCCAGGCGCCCAGCACGCAGACGTGCAGCGTCGCCAATGCCGCGCGTCGCTAAAGAGCGACGCGCGCTGCGCGCCGCACCGTGCGCTGAGGCGCGCGATTTTCGCGCCTCAGCGCGTTGATTTCGCCCGCCTGGTCGCCGCGTGAGTCCCCGTCGCTCTATAGCGACGGGCGGCGTCCCTCTAGCGACGGCTCCCTGGCCGTCGGTATAGGGTCTGTTACCCTATTTTCCCTTTTTCCAGCTTTTTTCCGATTTTTTCACCCAAAAATCCGTTTTTATCCCAAAATTAAGGGTTTTTGACTTCAAATAAAATTCCAAAATATTTTTTATAAATTATTAATTAATAAAACTTGATTTTATCCCCAAAAATAAAGGAATTTGAATAAAATTAGGTTTGTTTTCCTTAATTAAATTAGGGCAACATTTCCTATCTTTTAAATACTTTAGGATGAATCAAAAAAGGGGAGCCTCCACATTTTTGAGACCTAATTTTCCAGAATTCCTCTCTTCTATTTTCTCTTCAAAATTTCAGATTTTCTCTTTTTAATTAATAAGGTTTAATTGAAATTGAAAGATTAATTTTCAATTGTTAATTATTCCAATTAATTTCTTTGTTTTTGCTCCATAAACACAAGAAATTAATCATTATTTTGACATCAATTTCTTTTTAATCTTAAGCATACAAATCAATTCCTTTGTTTTTCTCCATAAACAAAGAGAATTAATTTTATTGCTGAATTATTCTTTCAAGCAATTTTCCGGAAAATCATCACTTTTCCTTCATCAAATCCAATATTCTGAGGGTAAATATTCTTGGCTCCATTTCTATTTTATTTTATTTTTATTTAATTTATTCATATATATTTTATTGTTTTTATTAATTTATTTATTGTTTTCATCTATTCATTTGTTGTATTCATCTTATATTTGTTCCATTTAATTATTTATATATGATTTGATTTTTATTCATGTGAATATTGTTTTTTTTTAATTCCTAACATGTAAATAATTTATTTTGATTCCTCATTATTTTTAATATGCGAATAATTAATTAATTTAAACTAATCTTTTTGCCATGTAAATAGTTTGTATTAACTATGAACACATCAATTAACCTTGTTATATATCATTATTATTTTCATTCCTTTGTTTACTAATTTTTATCATTGTTACATGATTTTATTATCATTTGTTTATTTATTCATTCATTATTTTTCACTTATCATCATTATTTTCATCATGTTCATATTTTTTACATGTATTAATTAATTAATTAACATGTTTTATTTTATTTTCATCACATCATTTAATCATTTATCACATATAATCCATGTTTCTCATTTTATTTTTGTTTGTTAATATTTTTGATTCCATTATCATTTTTTTATATCACCTCATTTTATTTTAATTTGTTATTCATTATTTTGTACGTTTAATTAGTTTAATTGATTTAATCACTAACATTATTTTATTTGTATTTTTTTTATGTCTAAACTCATTTTTCGCTTGGGCGTTTTTGCGAGCACATCGGGAGGTCCAGTAGGCTCATTTGGTTCATATATTTATTTTCTTTATTTGTAATATTTTATTTAATTTTGCCATATAATTTTCTTGTAAAATTCTTTATTTAGGCTTGCTAAAAAGAAAATCACAAAAACGTTTTTATTAATTAACTTGACATTTTTTTCTAAATAAAGGGGGACCAATGTCCTAGTTTTTCATACCCAAATAAATCATCACATCAAAACTGTTTCATAATAAATATGCATGCGAGGACCAATGTTCTCACTATTAATGAATAACCCGTTTTATGCATGTATTTCACTTTTATAAATGGGAGTTGTATTCCGCTCCTAGTGTTATTGTAATTTATTTTTTAAAATGCTTTATTTTGGATTTTGCTTACATTTACCGCTTTTGAAATGAATGAATGCGCCTTCAATTAATTGCATCGTGTGGAGAGAGAGCGAATCAATGGTATTAAAATTTGATCATAAAATAATCGAGGTAGAAATAGATGAGAAATCCCGGACCCAGCTCTGGTCTTTGGGCTCGAGAGGTTAGAGGTTATCCTCCAAAATACTTCTTGGGTCACGAGGCATTAGCGCTAATCCTAGGCCTCATGGCCCAATATGGATAAAATGCGCAAGTCTTAGGCTCTCCGAGGCGAGAGAAACTTTCCCAATGTTCTATTGGGTGGTGACTCCATGATACCTCCTTGTTGCCCAACATAGACGCACTTGCGATTTATCGCAAGCTGCCAACGGACCCGCAAATGCCCTGATCGCCCACGTGCGGGCGGTCCGAAAGGGCGGCGCTCGGGATCCGGCGCGCGTCACAATGATGAAGATGATCCACCACGTGAGGGATTTCTTCTTTGTGCTCTCTCTCTCTTAGCACTATTTCTGACCTCTCAGCCCTCATGGCAGCATCCGCTACCTGATAATAGTTCACTTCTGGGGTGCTCATCAAGGAGATTAGTGTAACCCTTAAGGACTCATTCAATCCGGCCTCAAAATGCTTGCATCGAAACTCATCTATCATGACTCCTCGCGTAGCATAACGGGACAACCGATTGAATTCCTTTTCATAGTCAGAAACAGACATAGCCCTTTGTTTCAGGTTTAGAAACTGCCCCCACTTTGCATCCTTATAAGTCTGAGTCACGTGCTTCTTCGTGAATTCCTCACTAAAGAATTCCCATGTAATAGGGTCAGGCAGTTGAGGTTGTCTACATACCAATTCCCACCATTCATAAGCCGACCCTTGAAGCAAGGCCACAGCACAATCTGCTTGCTGATCTGGAGGACATCAAACTTCTCTCAAAGCCCTCTTCACTTTGTCTAACCATCTCTCAGCCAATTCTGACTCATCCAAACCAGTCCCATAAAAGTCTTCAACACCCGCTCTTCTTAAACTCTCTATAAGAGCTCTGTGGGCAGTCACCCTCTCCAAGACCCGAGCCATGTCCTGATTTAATCTGAGCATAGCCTCAAAAGGCATGGCAGCGGCCTCGGGCTGGATCCTAGCAGGTTGAGCCGACACCGAAACAGAAGGACCCCCAGCCGAAGGGTTCACACTTTCAGCGGACTCCTCAAGAGATCGACGAGCAGAACTAGAAGCCATCTAAGCAAACAAAACAACCGCATCAGCCAACACAACCCTAAACATAAACACATCTATACACAGCATCACGTTAACAACAGCCAGAAACGCCTAAACCGGGCTCTGATACCATAACTTGTAACACCCCCTACCCATACATAGGCAGGCCCACCCGCATCGGAGTGAGAAGCCGTATGAGTAAGGTATATCACCACACATATCGATGCAAGACATACACCTATACATTAATGAACATACATAAAAGCGGAACAATTAAAAAAAGTTGCCGAAACATCAGATGCCGAAGCTAATCATGCATTAATAAAATTAAAATACATTACATTACTGTTTGCATTAACTTACTGATCCAAAAGTATTACATGTCAAAAAATATACATATACATATGCGGAAGCTATTACAAAAGGTACAAGAGAGTCCTATACAGAAAGAATCTTCATTACAAAAGAATATAGCCCTAAAGCTAAACCCTGCTGTGCTGGCTTGGACTGCGACGATTCCCCCGAGGCAAAACTCCTTCCGCACCTGCACGGGTAACACACCGTGCTAAGCGATAAACGCTTAGTGGGGAAACACACACACAATAAATGGACGTCCATTCACAATGGTCATCACACATAACGCATACAGATGGCATAAACCGATATACATATATGGTACAAATACTATCATGCTTGCATATAATCCATCATTCAATCGAATGTAGTCATAATCATATTCACATCTGCAGTCGAATCATCTCATTTCCATATACATATTCAAGTAATACATTCTTATGGTTATTAAAACATTTCAAAGCAATTAAGCACCTGCTGACTCAAAAGTAGTGGATAACGAGTAAACGCATGGCGGTACCTTACGGGTACGAATCGGACGCATGGTGGTACCTTACGGGTACGAATCGTAAATCGTTTTTACTTTTCATATTTAAAACATTTTACTGAGGGACCTTAAACAAGATCCTATATTGAGGGTTTGCGAGGAACTAAACAGGGATCTGATCGAGGTCCAAACTGAACTGAGGCTGCAGCGATAAAACTCTATTAGGCATGTCTAACGATCCACTATACTGACTCTAGTAGGCTATGCATAAACCATTCAATCCAATTCATAATATTTGAAGTCTCATTCGTATATCACTTATAATTACCCATTCATATAATTCGTAACATTAATCTTGCATGTAAACCAAAAACATCATCATTCAAAGATTCGCACACAAGCATACGAGAAGAGGAACCCAGATGGACAGCAGAGCTGTCGCGCTCTCGACAGACCTCGCGATCGTGAGAAGGAACAAGTAGCCGGCTCTGTCGCGCTTGCGACATTTTCGCGGTCGCGATAGAGAGCTCTCATCGCTGTCGCGGGCTCGCGACAGATCGCGTGCTCGCGATATCACGAACTAGCAGTGCAGCCACCAGCGCTCTGTCGCGCTCGCGACAGAGAGCGGTGTCACGCCATAATGATCGCTACAGGACAAAGGCAGGAACACTGGCCTCTGTCGCACCTGCGACGCTGTCGCAATTGCGATAGACACGGGATTTCCAAAATCTGCAGAATTCTGCAGATTCCTTCTTCTCCAAAATCACACACAAATCACTTCACTTGGTCTCTTACCTCAATTCCAGCCATCCAGCACCCACAACAAACACAATATAACATGTTTCCACAAATAATTTCACACAATTCATCAATTTAAGCTCATAATCTCAATAATTATCAAAACCTAGAAATTTACAGCAAAACTACATCAAACCACACAATCACCACAATAAATTCACACTCATGCATAATTACTCTTCTCAATTAAAAGCCCATAACATGCATGCCAAAATAAGTCCATTTCACAACCCAATTTCCAGAAATTCATCAAGAACACATATCGACATATTCACATTCAAGAGCAGAAAATTCCCAAACCTCAAATCCTTAGCTCCAATCAATGAGCTCCACTAGATCCAACCTTCTCTTTGCCCTTTGGCTCCCGAGGAGGCTCAACTAAGCATCAAACCATCAAAACACACAAACACAAAACCCTAACTTAGATCAAAACCCAAAAATTGCAAGGAAGAAGATGAAGATGGAAAAACTTAAACAATAACAAGACAAATGCATGAAAACTTACCAATCAATCTCACGGAGAAATCAATTCCCACCACACAAGCTTGAATCCAAGCTAGGACACCAAAATAGAAAGAGAGGAGGAAGAAAGGAGGCGAAGAGAAGGGAGAACAGGATCGAGAGGCAGAAATTCCTGTTCTCTTTTCTCTTTCTTCTTTTAATTTCCCCTTTTCAAACCTAGGCCTCATGTCCATCTCCTAGTGGTGGAAACCAATCACTCACACACTACATGCATATGTCACACACACTCAATGCTCTCTCTCACCATCACACCCTCTATGATATGCTCACACCTAAAAACCATACAATGCATCACACACAAAAACATCCCAACTTAAACATACTCTATTATGCTACACTTATGCACATGCAATCACACCCAACTCATTCACACCCTACAACCATGTGAGCAAGCACACCCTAGCACAATCCTACTAGGTCACACATAAATACCATGCACACACCCACGTGCTAACAGAACCCATATACATGCACTTTTACCAAAATGCCCCTCATGGTATGCCAAAACAAACACAAATGCACAACTACATATAGCTCATTCTACTAGGGGGCAAACGGGGTGTGACAGGGCACCCCTCTCCCGCGTCCCTCGCTGCCAAGCTGCCGAAAATCGCTGATTTCACCCAAAATTTGGGATTTTATGTCCAAATTTGACTCTAAATAAATTTTTCGCGATTTTTCACAATAATTTCGGATTTTTACATCTAATTAAGGTAGAATTTGATTAAAATTCAATTTTGTTTCCTAAATTAACTAGATTTTTTCCAAAAAGCATATAAGAAAAGAAAGAAAGAGAAAAGGGAAAGAGACATTTGGTTGCAAACTTTTTCTTTTCTTCTTCAAGAGAACTTTTAAGGTTTCAAAATTAATTTTTCTTAATAAAAAAAATTATTTTTGAGATAGAGAGTTCTTAGGAATCTTAATTTTCTTTCATTATTTTTCAGCAAACTTTTCTTGAATTTTTCTTTCTAATGTGATAAAACTCCAATTTTTATTATTTTTAATTCTATTTTTACGGATCTAGACAAGGAAATCAACCATTTTTTCCTTCCATCGAATCCAAATTCTGAGGGCATATATTCTGGCCTCAATCCCATATTTTTATTTATTTATATTTTTTATTCATAGTCAATTAATCACTATATAGATTCTTAAATCCATTGATTATTAATCTATTCTTTCTTTACTTTTTTTTTTTATTTATTTACTTGTTTATTTACTTAGTTGATAGTTCATCCGCTATTATTATTATTATTATTATTATTATTATTATTATTATTATTATTATTATTATTATTATTATTATTATTATTATTTAGGTTCTTATGTGTGTTAATTTATTAATCAACTAATTTATTTGTTTTATTATGTCATTTAATTTATTTGTCATTCATAATGCATTTTATTTCATGTTATTTATTTTAATTAATTTTTTATTATTTTATGTGTTTTAATTGATTGTTGATTTAATTACTAACATTAACTGTATTCGTATTTGTTTTGGTTTCAATACTTGTTTTTCCATGTTTGATCACTCTTGCGAGTGAAAGAGGATATCCAAGAGATTCGTTTTTGTGGAATTACAATTTATTATTTTTATTTTGCTTTTTATTCATTTTGTCATGTAATTTATAATAAAATTATTTATTTCATGTGCAATTAATAAAGAAAATCATAATATATTTATATTAATGAATTTGGGTTTTTTTTTTCTACTAAAATAGAACCAATGTCCTAATTTTAGCCAATAAAATGTCAATTTCAAAAAAAGAGTTAGTTTTTATAAAATGGGATCACTCATCCCACTTTTCTCGATAATTCCTAAAAATAACTCTTCGTTTTTTTAAGTGTGCATAAAGAAAACCAATATTCTTATTCTGAATAAATGTCTCGTTTTATGTATGAATTTTATTTGTTTATTTAATTTTCTATTTTTGGGGCACTGTATTTTTTGTCTCAATTTCATCTTGTAATTTATTTTATCGCTTTCTTCCAATGCTTGTGTAACGGCCCCAATTCCGGGTTAGTCATGAATAGTATTTTTTGATAGTAAATAGTATTTTCTGGGGTGAAAAGTACATATGTAGGTGAAAAATATTTTATTTGACTGTCAGAAAATATAACTCACAATGAGTCTGAGGTTAAAATTTGGAGTGGATTTAAGGTCAAAAACATCCTCAAAAGTCGAAAATAATAAAAAGTCACGGTTTCGATGTGAATAGTAACTAGGTTGACTGAATATTTGACCGCACCATAAAAAATGTTACGGACCTTAGAAAAATAATTTGAAAATATGTATGTATTTGTATTGATGAGTAGAATCATATAGTAATGAAAAATTTATTTTTGGTCACACTGAAAAATTGGATTATCAGACTGATAAATAATTATTAGACCGAGAAATGATATCTAATTGACCTAAAAATATTCTTGGAGTCTAATGAATATATGTTAAGAATTATGGAGTCATTTTTATGAGGAATTAAACTTAAAAAGTAGGGAAAAAGTTACAATTTTGTTTCCCAAAATTGATGAAAATTTTCAAATGGACTGCAAATGATATTTAGGATTTTTTGGTAGTGAAAAGGGAATTTTTTGAGAACACTAAAAATTTACTAATCGGACTGGTTTGATTGAACCGGACTGGAAATGGACTCTGATTGAGGTGAAATTTTGTGTACAGTCTAGTTTTCACATGATATGAATTATGAAATCAAATTTGGGATGAATTGCAATTTAGAAGAGAGAATGTAACAGCCACACCGTTGCCCCCGTTGGAAGGGCGCAGGCGGGCGCGCTACCCGACGCTCACTCACATACAGGCACACACACACAGTGCGGAAGCATACATTCATACATAATCATACATGCATAAATGCGAGATAATTAAAAACTTACCTTGCGGGCAAAAGCTGTTCATGCGGTAACTCACACACACGCAAGCACTAAGCGGAAGCATATACACATGCACACACACATACACTCTTTCAATCAGTGGAAGCATAAGGCGAATGATAAAACCGAGGAACGATTTTAAACTTAAATATAACAACATTTACATAGCCCAAATATTACATCAAGGTCCTTAATATTACATCAAGGTCCTTACATATAATTACATATACAAAGGACTACAGAATTACAAAATCAAAAATACAGAAGCTGAATAAAATACAAAACTTCTAACTCCTATGTAGCTGACCTTGCAGATGCGTGACTTGAACGGAACCAAACCTGCCACCTGCACGGGAAAAGAACCCGTGCTAAGCGATAACACTTAGTGGGGAGAACACACAAGCAACATGGATGGCCATTCACAATGGTCGTCAAAGCATAACACATTCATAATAGCAAATGCATATAGTCCTAACAGATAGATATACATGCTTGCATAAAAAGTCATGCATTCAGAAGATCATAACCACATTCATGTACACATTACCTGATTGTTCTTTCCATTATCATAATCATGCGGTTACCGTATTCCTATAATCATACTAAAGCAACCAAAGCAGACAGAATACCATACAGGATACAAGCGATATCATGCAATTACACGTAAAAATTAACTTTCACTTACCGAACTCACGGGCATCAGATGTCAGAGATTTCACATGCATAGCTACTAATTATCATGCAGAATGTACACCATCATCACACAAAATCCCTAGAGGTCTAATCATACAAATATCATGCCATAATGCATTCACATTATCCGAGAACCGAGGGACAACGTCAAAACCCCACACTTCCATTGCGCAACACTAATACATAAATATCATGCCTTGAAATGTAAACACATGACCACACGCCGAAATCACTACAACAGGAAAAGCTAGAGAGAGAACACGTAACATAACACAATATTTATAACATTCCATGGTCAAGAGCACATTCATACGTATCTTGATTCACATACTTCACCATAACAGTCAATCGCACCAAAATCACGTTCATATACATACTTATTAACCATAGCATTCAGTAATTCAAGTTTGCATTCATATACCTATTAATTCATATGCTTATAAACATAACTAATCGGATTCACATGCTTATCAGCATAACACAATAAACTATAACCATGGCATTCAAGAGATCATGATCACAGTTGTACACCTTTCAATTCACATACTTATGTCCATGACTGATTGTATACGAACACATTCACAACATGATATATGTTGATAATCATGCACAATACACATGCTTGAGTCACATTCAACCCATTCAGAGATTCATAATCACATTCGAGTACATAACTGATTCACATGTCTAGAATTATGCTCATCCAAATATCACATTCTCTTAATCATATCAGATAAAACAAACAGGATACCTGCTGACTCAAAATAGTGGATAACGAGTGAACTGACAGTACCTTACGGGTACAAATCGAATACTGACATCACCTTATGGGTACGAATCGAATACTGATATCACCTAACGGGTGCGAATCGAATACATTAAAGGGTTCGCGAGGAACCAAATAGGGGACCTGATCAGGGTCCAAACATAACTGAGGGCTGCAGCTAAGAGACTCTATTAAGCATGCCTAACTATCCACTTACTTGACTCTAGCAGGTCATGCGTAACACAAATCATGTTTTGAATTATATAATATATCATTATATAATATACAGAGTATGATAGACATATAAATATGTTCATAATGTTAGTCATGCATCATACCATACATATGGCAAATGTAGACACCGGGTCCCGAGTAGCCTTGATCAGGATTACCCGATGATGAAATTTAGCTATGCCGGCTTATAGGCAAAAAGATTGAAGCTCGGAAGTGATTTTCCTTGTCTTTTCGGTGAGTAAAAAGGGGATTTTAAAAATATTTTAAAAATATTTTTTAAATTATTTTGAAGAAGAAAAAGTGTGTTTTAGATTGGTGGTATTTAAAAAAAAAAAAAAAAAAAAAAAAAGGTGAAAAATGATGGAAAAATGTTGAAAATAAAATAGGGGAAATTAATCGCGACGAAAAGGCGACGGCCAAGGGCCGTCGCGAATTTCCGTGCGCTCCGCGCGAGCGACGCGCAGGGCGTCGCTCGCCCCGCGCACGTCGTGCGCGGAAACTCCGTGCAAATCGCGCGGAAACGTGCGCGACGCGCACGATCTCTCGCCCCTGACACCGATTTCTCGCCCCACTTCGCCCATTTCGCCCATTTTTCGACCCAAACACGATTTTTAGCGGTTTTTGGACGGTTTTGGGTGGTTTTTGGGTAGTTTTTGATGGTTAAAAACACTAGAAAAATTCAGAACAAGGGGAGGACGAAAAAAAGAACATTTTGGAGAGAAAAAACTGAATTTTGGAGCTTTGAGTTGAGAGAAAAAAATCCATCTTACACACTTGTTTCCAAGAGCTTTTCTTCAAGTTTTCAAGCTATTTTCTAAGGATTTTCACAAGAGAAGACAAGGAATTCAACACTTCTATCTTCAATTCTTCAAAACTGAATTTGAGGGTAATTATTCTTGGCTTTACTCATTAATTCTCTTGTTAATTTCATTTATTTTGGCTTCCAATTAACATATCAAACATGTAAATTCTCTTAGTCTCCATATTCTTCTTCTTATTTTTTTATCTTCAATTATTCATATAACAAATAAGCTTTTTAAATTCTATTATCTTTTTTTTTCATGTCAAATTATTCTTTGTTCATGTAATTATGCATGTTTTAGGTTGTAAATACCTTTAATTTCTTAATGCTATATCATGTTTATTATTATGCTTTCTTTTGCATGTATGAGTGTTATAATCATTATTTTATACTAGTCATGCATGTTAAGTTGTGTTATTCTCATGTTACATTTTTTTTATTCATGTCTTAACTATAGTAAAATTGATTGTCACTAATTTTCCATGCACGTTAATTACTAATATTAATAAGTTGCATGTGCCATGATACTTTCTCATCTTATGCATGTTAAATTGCATCTTAATTATTCTATGCATGTTAAATTGCATCTTAACTATTCTATGCGTGTTAAATTACATCATGATTATTTTATGCATATTATATTTTCATGGTACATATTATCTTTTATGTCATATTATTTTGTTGGCTTAATCACTAACATGAATTTCTTTTGTTTTATTTTTGGTTGCACATCATTGTTTTTACTTTCAATTGAGCATCCATGCACGTTGAAGGAGGAGTTACGGGGTTTGGTATTTTCTTTATACGTTTTTAATTCCCATTTTATTTACATTGCCTTGTATATATTCATTAAATAAAATGTTTTCTTATGCGCACCAAAATAAAAATCACCAAAATATTTTTACTAAATTAACTTGGATCTTTCATAATAAAGCGGGACCAATGTCCCAGTTTTCATCCCAAATAAGATCATCACATCCAGAATATTTTCTTTAATTGTGCATGCGGGGACCAAAGTCCTCATGATTAATAAATTCCCTGGTTTTATGCATGTTTGCACTTTTAAAAGGGAGTTGTATTCCGCTCCTTGTATTATTGTAATTCATTGCTTTACTTGCTAATTTATGGTTTTCCTAACATGTATAAATGCGCTTTTAGATTAAAATTGCATCGTGTGGAGAGAGAGCGAATTAATGATAATTAAAATTTGATCATAAATTAATCGAGGTAGAAATAGATGAGAAATCCCGGACCCAGCTCTGGTCTTTGGGCTCGAGAGGTTAGAGGTTATCCTCCAAAATACTTCTTGGGTCACGAGGCTTTAGCGCTAATCCTAGGCCTCATGGCCCAATATGGATAAAATGCGCAAGTCTTAGGCTCTCCGAGGCGAGAGAAACTTTCCCAATGTTCTATTGGGTGGCGACTCCATGATACCTCCTTGTTGCCCAACATAGACGCACTTGCGATTTATCGCAAGATGTCAACGGACCCGCAAATGCCCCGATCGCCCACGTGCGGGCGGTCCGAAAGGGCGCCGCTCGGGATCCGGCGCGCGTCACAGTGGCGACTCCACTGGGGACGATATGATTCGAGATTTCAATTTGAAAATACCTCGTTTAACATTTATGGTTAAAATTTAATTCATCAATTCGCTTTATCTCAAAATTGCATATCATCTCATTAGAGCTTTAGATTAAGTTAGTTTGGTCCCTTTTTTAAGCCCCGGTGCGTTCCCGAAGCACGACCTCATTTTCACTCAATTTGGGGAAGTGTTAAGGATAATCACCATCCCAAGCCACGTACCTCAATGGTATATCAAAATGACGACCCGACCGGTCGCTATGCTTGTGATGAGCTAGACCCGTCGGCAGGGATCATGCTTGGGTAGCCTTAAAATAACATCTCCCTTGTCCAAAGCTCATGTAATGGCAATAGATACTTCCACTAGGTGAAATGTACCGTAATACTATGCTTGCTATGTGGGCCATCATATATTAAACGAAACCAATTTAATTAAATGGTCTTCATCAAAGGCTTTCATGCCCCGGTGGGCCCATCTTAGTTAAGTTGAATTGTTTAAATACGTAATGGCCAAACACCCATACGTATGTACATTAGATAGGAGCTGTTATGCTGCCGGTTTTTCACCGCGCACCATACGTGTCCATTGGGTTCCCCGTTAACCCATGGATCAAGCCCACCTAGGAAAGAGACCGCATTACCACGTGTGTGGGAGATACAAGGTTGGAAAGATCTATCTGTTTGCATGTGTTTGTCTATGTTGCATCAGCACGAGCATGCATTGCATTTTAATCATGCATCATCTTAACAATTTTTGCACTTCAGCCATCATAGATTCTCCTGGGTGGTCTAGAGGTCCCGACGGACGGTTAAGAAGGACGCCGCTTTTGGGGTTAACTGAGTTAGTGTCAGGTCAGAGTTCAGATTCAATCTCAGAAGATAGTGTGGGGTTTTCTTCCGAATCATCAACAGAAGTAAGCATGGCTAATCCATCAAATGAGTCTGATGCAACCCGGGCAGTAATCATTGAGGAGGTAGGAAAGAGAATGGAGGAATTTGAAGCCCGAATGATTGCAATGATGGGCAATCTTGCCGCCACTATAGCTGGGCAACAAGCTGCTGCTATTCCTGTCCAAGTACCAGCTGAACAAGAGGTTGTTAGAGAAGAACGTCCTGCTGCGGTTAACCAACCAGTGGTTGACCCACCTATTATTGAGCAAAGAGTACCTGCACCCATTGAGCGCAGAGAAGGCCCCAGGTCTGAAGTTGAGTTTGGGGGAGATGAGCATGAGGAGCATGCAGTAGCTAAAGAAAAGTTGCCAAAACTGGATGAGGCAATGTGGAGGAAAATGGAAGAGAGATTTGAGGTCATGGCAAGGATGATGACCGTGGGAAAAGGAATGAACCCGGAAGATCGAGAGCTGGATGGGGATGACCTAATTCCCCAGAATTTTAAGATGCCGGACATCCCCAAATTTGATGGAACCTCTGACCCTGCCGCACACATCAAGCAATACTCGCTGGTCATAAAGGGAACGACCTTAACAAGAAAGCAGAAGATAGAATACTTCTGCTTGAGTCTCACAGGAGCTGCTATTGATTGGTACCATGGGCTTGACAGGAGATCCAAGGAGGACTGGGACTTGTTGATCGAAGAGTTCCTTAAGCAGTACGATTGCAGTACCCGGATGGAGGTCACTTTGAAAGATCTCGAGTTGTTACAGCAGAAGGCTGGGGAGTCCTTCCACGAGTACCTTACTCGGTGGAGAAACCGGGTTATGGAGATGAAACGCAAACCGGACACTTCTGATCAGATCCGGCTATTCATTCGAAATGCCAGTCCTTACTTGAGAGAGGGACTGAAAATGAAGGGACTCAAGGATTGGGAGTCTTTGAAGGACATTGCCATAGAAGCGGAAGGAGAATATTTATCCAAGAGGGCAAATAGTGAGTCCTATGCCCGGAGGGGATACAGCAATCAGGGGACGGCCAAACCAGTAAGTTCAAGCAGTGGTAACAGAGTTGGGAAGACTGCCGAGGTGTCTGCAACCGGCGTAAGTCAGAGGTATTTCTCCAACTTGGGTAGGCCTTTATCATGGGTGCTGAAGAGGCTAATAAAAGAAGGAAAACTGCGGCCCCTATCACCTAAACCGGCCAAGGCCCAAGGGCAGCCAGGGCACAAAGAGAATGAATACTGCGCATTCCACCAACATACCGGGCATTTGACGGATGAGTGTATAATGCTAAGACATCGGGTCCAAGATCTAATTGACAACAAGCAGATCACCGATCCTGAGCAGAGAGAAAGCAAGAAGAAGTCTGGTTATAACACAGTGCCACCTCCAGTCTTTATGATCGGATCGAGCCTACCAGAGTGGTACGTAATGCAAGATCTATATGGAAATGAGTATGTCGCTATTACTCGCCCTGCAGTGGATGAAAAAGGGGTTTCCGTGGCAGCGATAGACTGTTGGTCCACTAGTGAGAGTGGAGATGACGAAGATGAGAAAAATGGAGAGTTTACGGATCCGTGGGATTCAGAGGGAGAAGAAAGAGTAGAAGCAGTAACAAGAAGTGGGAGGGTCATTCCAGAAGTTGAGAAGCAGCAAGACCCAGCACAAACAATCGCAGAGAAAGAGCCGGAAGAAAATTCAATAGTGAAGCAACTGAAAAAGACCACGGCTCAGATATCTATTTGGGATCTCTTGAGACAGTCTCCCTCTCACAGACAGAAGTTAGTTGAAGCATTGAGCGTATCCACCGTAGCAACTACAATCTCTCCATCCGAGCTTTTAGACTTTGTAAAGGGGGGATCCGAGCAGAAGTTGGTTTTTTCTGATGCAGACCTACCGACAGAGGGTCGTAACCACAACCGACCTTTGTACATCAAGGCACAGATCAATGGTAAACACACCGCTTGTGTCATGGTTGATGACGGGTCATCGATAAATGTCTACCCTTTGGTGGCACTTCAGGCCTTTGGGATGGATGAGAGTATGTTAAGCAAATCTGACCTGACCATCACTGCCTACGACAACTCCAGGAGGCAAGCATCGGGAATTTTCAAAGCTTTGGTAAAGACAGGGCCCATTGAGATAGAAACAGATTTTGTGGTCTTGCCGATTCCAGCAAACTTCTCAGCTCTGCTTGGTAGACCGTGGTTCCACAAGTTAGGGGGAGTACCATCCACATTACACCAGATAATTAAAATACCCCATGAAAGAGAAGTAGTGACCATTAAAGCAGCAAGAGAGAACCAAGTGTCTGCCTTGGAGATCTCTAATCAGCCATTCAGTGGCTTTCATGTATCGATGATCGGAGAAGAGCAAAACCTAGAAGGTAGCCCTCAAGTGGTGAATATGCTGAAGAAGATGCACTTCCTCCCAGGGGCTGGTTTGGGAAAAGAGTCACAAGGGCTGCAGAATGCTATCACTACACGTGGTCAGAAAGATCGAAAGGGGTTGGGCTACAAAGGAGAATATGGTAAGAAGAAAGGGTCAGGGAAGATTCCCCATATTTCGGAGAGCTTTGTGCCATCATCATCGGTTTGTGCCTACACCGGAGAAGAAGAACCGCAGTGGGTAGATGGGAAGATTATCCCTGGATTTGAAATTTTTAACGACGCCTTTGATTGGGAGATCGGAGTTGTTAAAGCTGTAGAGAACTTTTGGGATGAGGAGATTATGACCCAATGCAGCATCTGGGACAGAGATGAGCCCGAAGAGATTGTAACTGATAAACTGTTAGCCACCAGACTTAAGGGGAAGGAGAAGATAGTGGAGCCAGAGCCGAAGATTGAAGATCTCAAGATTTCACCGAATCAAGAAGCCAAAGCGCAGTCAGCTGCAGCATCGGCGTCGACTGAAGTTGATAGTCATTTAGATTCTCTTTTTATACCAGAACTCTTTGAGGACAATGTTAATGTTTCTGATTATGTTAATGAGATGAACAACTTTGCTTACTTGTGTGATGTTTCTGATGATTTCATGGCGCATGATCATAAGCATGATGCATTCATTTTTGATATTAATTCAACTGGCACAACTGCATTTAATCTCGGAACTTTGGAAAATCCAAAGGAAATTTTGCTAGCATCAGACATAACTCCTGAAGAGAGAATAAAATTTGAGAGAATATTAAAAAAATATAAAAAAGTCTTTGCCTGGACCTATGAGGATATGCCGGGAATAGATCGAGATGTTGCCGAACATGCCATCCCAACTTACCCAGAGTTTAAACCAGTCAAGCAAAAGCTTCAGAGGCTTAGGCCAGAATGGGCACAGAATGTCACACCCCGTTTACCCCCTAGTAGTATGAGCCATGTATGTGTGTAAACTTATAAGTATTTTGGCATGTGACAAGGGTATTTTGGGGTATATTGCATGTTATAAGAGTTATTTTAATATGTGGGTGCACATATGTTAGTAGGGTGTGAATTAGTTGGGAGATACTTGTGTGTGTATGCATATACCATTGTGGGATGTGAGTAATGGTGTAGTGATTGTGTGTTTTACTCACACATTAGTAGGGTGTCTTAAGTTGGGTTTTGATTGTGTGTAGTGAGCATACCATAGTAGAGGGAATCTAAGTGAGATATTATTGTATGGGGATACTCATACCTATGTAGAGTGAATTATTAGGGTGTTTTATTGGGTGCTTTACTCACACATTAGTAGGGTGTGTTAAGTTGGGAATGTGTTATATGTGAGTAGCGTATGGTAATTAGGTGTGAATGATTAGTTTCCACCAATAGGAAAGTGACAAGTGTTAGGGTTAGGAAAAGAAAAAGAAAAAGAAATAGAAAAGGGAAAGAGCAGAATTTGCTCTTCATTTTCCCGTAGCCTCCTCCCCTCCACATCTCCTTCTTCTTCTTTGCTCTTCTTTTGTTTTCTCTAAGCTTGGATTCAAGCCCTTGGTGGTGGGAATTGATCACACTTTGCATTAATTAGTGAGTTCATGCATCTCTTTTGTGTAGTCTTCTTCTTCTTCTTTCTTCTTCATATTTTCTGGTTTTGGATTTGTAAGTTAGGGTTTTGAGTTTGTGTATTTTTGTGGTTTGATGCTTAGTTGAGCCTCCTCGCGATCCTAAAGGCAAAGAGGTTGCTGGATCCAGTGGAGTCAAGTAATTGAGCTCCTAATTTTCAGGTTTGGGAATTGGTTTATTGATTTATGTGTTAATGGTTTTTAATAACTGAATTGAGTATTCTGAGATGTTAATTTATGTGTTGTGATTGTTTGGATTAAATTTGGTGAATTAATGGTGTCAAATGAGTTGGTTTGAAGCTTGTTGAACTTCATAGTGCAAATCTGTTTTTGAGGGTCAGATTGACCTTTGGTCATTCTTTTTAGTATAAGTTGAGTTTTAGAACTCCAAAATACATGATTCCAGTTGGGTTAGAACCAAAACTTCCGTATCTAAAACTTTGTAGGAGTAATCATAATTTAATTCGGACTCTAACTATTTTAAAATCGCCCATTACAGTAGCAAAAATCATCAGGTGTGTCTGTGGAACAGGGTAGAGAAATTTGAGTATATCTCCCCGATTTTCGTTCCAAATGATCTGAAATTTTGTCACTAGAAAGATAACATCTTGAGGATTAATTGTTATGAAGATAAGTTTGTCTAAAAATGTCATTTAGTAGTTCAAAAATGCATATAGATTCAGTAAATTAATTCTGCCCTGTGTTTAATAATGTTTGGGAACTGGTTGGAAAGCACAGCTGTGCTTTTGGGTATGACACAGCTGTGTTTTGGCTTTTAGATCGACCATAAACAGCAGAGCACAGCTGTGCTTTATAAAAAGTACAGCTGTGTTTTAATAAAATTTGTTCCTCTTCACCAATTCATCCTAGAATCGATCCTACACCTCCGAATTAGCCCCAAAGTGTCTAGAAACGCCTGAAAAATTTAATATTACTTATTAAATAATTAGGTAATGAGGATATATAATTAAATTACCTATGAATTGAATAAATTCTTATAACGAAAAATTAATTAATATGATGATTAACCATGAATTAAACTATAAGTATAATTTGCTAGATGAATAAATACTCATGACGGGAATTATATAACATGTGTATAATTTATGATTAAGGCATTAAACCTAATATATTATTTGATTAAATCTAATTTAATTAGGAAGCAAGAACTTGTGATTTGAATATTATATAAGCTATCTAAACGTTATTTAATGTCTTCTTATATGCTTTACATCTTATAATTGTATTTTTGCTATGCTAAATATTTGTATGCCATATTATGCTTTAACTTATTAACTTAATGTGTCATGCCTAATAGAGTCTTTTAGCTGCAGCCCTCAGTTCAGTTTGGACCCCGATCAGGTCCCCGTTTGGTTCCTCGCGAACCCTTCAGTATAGAATCTTGTTTAAGATTCCCTCAGTATATAAATAACATGTTTTGATAAATGATGTAATATTTGACTTGTACCTGTGAGGTACCCTCAGTATTCGATTCGTACCCGTAAGGTACCCTCAGTACACTCGTTATCCACTGTCTAGAGTCAGCAGGTGTTATTTAAATGTTAATGGAAATGTTCTGATCTGATCTGGCTTTGAGTGGAATATCTGAATGAGTTTAATGATGAAATACATGCTGATTTACTCTGTAATGTATATGATTATAAGATACTGAATGTATGGCTTTTAAATACGAGCATGCTTATATGAATTATGCAATAGTCCTTGCATTCTGCCATAGTGAATGTGTTATGCCTTGACGACCACTGTGAGTGGCCGTCCATAATTTATGTGTGGTTCCCCACTAAGCGTTTTTCGCTTAGCACGGTGTTTTTACCCGTGCAGGTGCGGAAGGCGTTTTGCTTTGAGAGAGTCGCCGTCATCAAGCCAACACAGAAGGGTTTTAGTGTAGGGTTCAGTTTTGTATTTGTGATGATTCTTCTTGTATAGAACTCTCTGTATCAGCTTCCGCATTTGTAATATTATTTTGTTCCAGCTTGTCGATCAGATCATTATTGTAATAGTTTAATTATAGTAATGCATGATCAGCTTATGCTTTCTGCATGTAAAGTTTTTAATTATTCTGTATTTCGGAATGTATGTTATGAATGGATGCATATTTTGCTTTGCTTTTGTTTGTTGACACCTTGTCTCATACGGCATCTCACTCCTTATCGGATGGGATCGTCTATGTATGGGAAGGGGGTGTTACAGTTAGTGGTATCAGAGCATAAGTTTAGGCGTTTCTGGGTGTTATTGTGATTGTTTTGAGTTTCTTAGATGTGTATGAGTCTAGATCTGTGTTGGCTGATACGGTTGTTTCTTGTTTGTTTAGATGGCTTCTAATTCTGCCCATGGTGCGCGTGAGGAATCCGCCGAGAGTGTGAATCCTCCAGCTGTAGATCAGTCTGTTTCTGTTACTGTGTCGGCTCAGCATGCTAGGGTCCAGCCCGAGGCTGCAGCCATGCCCTTAGAGGCTATGTTCAGGTTGCATCAGGACATGGCTAGGGTTTTGGAGAGAGTGACTGCTCCTAGAGCACCTATGGAGAATTTGAGAAGGGCAGGAGTTGAAGATTTTTATGGTACTGGTTTGAATGAATCTGAGTTGGCAGAGAGATGGTTAGATAAAGTCAAGCGTGCTTTGAGGGAGATTCGGTGTCCTCCCGACCAGCAGGCAGAGTGTGCATTAGGTCTTCTTCAGGGGTCTGCTTTTGAATGGTGGGAATTGGTTTGTAGGCATCCTCAGTTACCGGATCCGATTACATGGGAGTTCTTTGAGGGTGAGTTCACAAAGAAGTACATTACCCAGACCTATAGAGATTCTAGATGGGCACAGTTTTTGGGTTTGAGACAGAGGGCCATGTCTGTAGCTGAGTATGAGAAAGAGTTCAACAGGTTATCTCGCTATGCCCCTCGAGGAGTTATGACTGATGACTTTAGATGCAAGCATTTCGAGGCTGGATTAAATGAGTCATTAAAGATTGCTTTGATTTCCTTGATGTGTATACCTGGGGTTAGCTATTATCAGATTATTGAGGCTGCTGTGAGAGCTGAGTTGAATGAGACTGTGATGAGAGAGAGAGCTCAGAGGAGGAGTTCTTCTCGTGGAGGATATTCTTCGAGTAAGAGATCTAGGAACCCACAGGATGAGTCAGTATCTGGTCCGGCTTCTAGAGGTAGACGACAGGGTCCTACAGCTGCGTCAGGTTCTGGTAGGGGTGGTAGAGCTGAGACTACACCAGTTTGTCCTCACTGTAGTAAGTCACATCGGGGTGAGTGTAGGTGGCTCACTGGTGCATGCTTCAGGTGTGGGAGTTCTGAGCATCAGTTGGCTGGTTGTCCGAGAGGGCAGGAGGATTCGGGTTCCCAGAGAGAGGGCAGTAGGGTTGGTTCGAATGCTTCCCAGGCTACCCGTAGCAGAGGCCGAGGTCGAGGTAGAGGTGGTCGGCATAGAGATGGTGCTGCTTTTGAGTCCGTTGAGCATCCTCCTCAGGGTGCCATTAGAGCATATGCTATGAGAGCCAGAAATGAGCAGGATGCGCCTGATGTTATTGTTGGTAAGTTCTTACTCCATGACACTGAGTTGTATGCTCTAATTGATCCTGGTTCCACACACTCATATTTGTGCACAGATAAAATTGTTGATAAATTGCATTCAGTTGATCAGTTAGATTATGAGATTTGTGTGACCAGTCCATTAGGGCATAGTGTCAGTGTGAGTAGAGTTTTTAGGAGTTGTCCTCTGATTTTTGAGGGAGTTGTGCTTCCAGCGGATCTGATTGAGTTACCTTTCAGAGAGTTTGATTTGATTTTGGGTATGGACTGGTTAGATAAGCATCGGGCTGTAGTTGATTGCCATAGGAAGACAGTTGTACTTCGGGATAGAAGTCAGTCTCTTGTGTTTTTGAAAGGTTTGGGTGCTAGTTCTGTGAATAATGTTATTTCCGCGATGCAAGCCAAGAGATTTATCAGAAAAGGTTGTGAGGCTTTTCTAGCAGTTGTGTTAGATTCCAGGAGAGATCAGGTTCAGATTGAGGACATTCCTGTAGTGCGGGAGTTCAGTGATGTGTTCCCGAGTGAGTTGCCTGGTTTGCCTCCTGAGAGAGAGGTTGAGTTGTCCATTGAGATTATGCCAGGTACTGCACCTATTTCGAGAGCACCTTATCGGATGGCTCCTGTAGAGTTGAGGGAACTTAAATCTCAGCTACAAGAGTTATTGGATAAGGGGTTTATTCGACCTAGCATATCTCCTTGGGGAGCTCCAGTTCTGTTTGTCAAGAAGAAAGATGGATCTCTGCGGATGTGTATCGACTATCGTCAGATTAATAAAGTTACAGTGAAGAACAAGTATCCGTTGCCTAGGATTGAGGATTTGTTTGATCAGCTTCGAGGTGCGGGTGTCTTTTCCAAGATAGATCTTCGATCAGGGTACTATCAGCTACGAGTTCAGGATGCGGATGTGGTTAAGACTGCATTTCGGACTAGGTATGGCCACTATGAGTTTCTTGTGATGCCGTTTGGTTTGACAAATGCTCCAGCGGCTTTTATGGATCTGATGAATCGTGTGTTTAGGCCATACTTAGATCGATTTGTAGTAGTGTTTATTGATGACATCTTGGTGTATTCCAAGAATGAGAGTGAGCATGAGGAGCATCTCAGATTGGTTTTGCAGATGTTGAGAGAGCATCAGTTGTTTGCTAAGCTTAGTAAGTGTGACTTTTGGCTTCGAGAAGTATCATTCTTGGGTCACATTGTTTCAGCTAGAGGTATTCAGGTTGATCCAGCCAAGATTGAGGCGATAGTGGATTGGAAAGCGCCTAGAAATGTTCAGGAAGTGAGGAGTTTCCTAGGTTTAGCAGGTTATTACCGTCGTTTTGTTAAAGGATTTTCTATGATTGCTGCTCCTATGACTAGATTGTTGAGGAAAGGAGTTAAATTTGAGTGGTCAGACAGGTGTCAGTCTTGTTTTGATCGGTTAAAGCAGTTGCTTGTTGAGGCTCCTATCCTTACTCAACCCATCTCGGGTAAGGAGTTTGTTATTTACAGTGATGCTTCTGGAGTTGGTCTTGGATGTGTGCTGATGCAGGAAGGAAAAGTGGTGGCTTATGCTTCTCGTCAGTTGAAGCCACATGAGAAGAATTATCCGACGCATGATCTTGAGCTGGCAGCTGTGATATTTGCTTTGAAAATTTGGCGTCATTATTTGTATGGAGAAAAGTGTAGGATTTTCTCGGACCACAAGAGTTTGAAGTACTTCCTTTCACAGAAGGAGTTGAACATGAGACAGCGCCGATGGTTGGAGTTATTTAAGGACTACGACTGCATTGTGAATTACCATCCTGGTAAGGCCAATGTAGTTGCAGATGCTTTGAGTCGGAAATCGGTTTCAGCCTTGTTCTTGAGGCGATTCAGATGGCGATTTGGTTCTGATGGGGCTTTGCTTGCCCAGTTGCGTGTGAAGCCTATTTATAGACAAAGGATAGTGGATGCTCAGAGAGATGATGTGAGACTTCAGCGGATTGTGCATGAGGTTAGATCGGGTAAGCAGTCAGAGTTCTCAGTTCAGGATGAGGTACTTATGTTCAGAGATCGTTTATGTGTGCCAGAGTCTGAGGACTTGAGGAGACAGCTCATGAGTGAGGCGCATAGTTCAGTCTTTACTATGCATCCAGGCAGTGAGAAAATGTATAGAGATATGAAGCAATTCTATTGGTGGTCCGGTATGAAGCGTGACATAGTGAATTTTGTTTCCAAGTGCTTGACTTGTCAGCAGGTAAAGGCTGAGCATCAGGTTCCTTCAGGTTTGCTTATGCCTTTATCCATTCCTGAGTGGAAATGGAATGATATCACTATGGATTTTGTTTCTGGTTTGCCTTTGACTCAGAGGAAACATGATTCGGTCTGGGTTATAGTGGATCGGCTTACGAAATCAGCTCACTTCTTGCCAGTTAGAGTAGATTACTCCATGGACAGATTAGCCAGTATCTATGTGGATGAGATAGTTCGGCTGCATGGTGTGCCTTTGTCCATAGTGTCAGATCGGGATCCGAGGTTTACTTCCAAGTTTTGGAAGGAGTTACAGAGAGCTTTGGGCACTAGGTTAAATTTCAGTACAGCGTTTCATCCTCAGACCGATGGTCAGTCAGAGCGAGTTATTCAGATTTTGGAGGATATGATGAGAGCTTGTGCTTTAGATTTTCCGGGTAGTTGGGACAGATATGTATCGTTGATGGAGTTTGCCTACAACAACAGTTTTCAGTCGAGTATTGGTATGGCACCATATGAGGCTTTGTATGGTCGTCAGTGTAGGACTCCGGTTTGTTGGACCGAGCTATCCGAGAGATCTATGATTGGACCTGACTTGGTTAGGGATACTGAAGAGAAAATCAGAGTAGTGCAGCGGAATTTGAAGGCAGCCAAGGATCGACAGAAGTCTTATGCCAATTTAAAAAGGAAAGATGTGCATTTTGAGATCGGGGACAAAGTTTTCCTTAAAGTTTCTCCTTGGAGGAGAGTACTTCGATTTGGAAAGAAAGGTAAGCTGAGTCCTCGTTTCATTGGACCTTATGAGATTTTGGCTAAAGTGGGACCTGTAGCCTATAGATTAGCGCTACCGATGGAGTTATCAAAGTTGCACGATGTGTTCCATGTTTCGATGCTTCGTCGATATAGATCAGATCCTTCACATGTTTTGTCGGTTCAAGATGTGCAAGTGCAGCCTGATTTTTCTTATGATGAGGAACCAAAAGCTATTCTAGCCCGAGAGGTAAGACAATTAAGGAGTAAACAGATTCCTTTAGTTAAAGTATTATGGGATCACCATGGAGTCGAAGAAGCAACTTGGGAAATCGAAGAGTCAATGAGAGCTCGGTATCCGCAATTGTTCAGTTCAGGTGAGAATTTCGAGGACGAAATTCTTATTAGTAGGGGAGAATTGTCACACCCCGTTTACCCCCTAGTAGTATGAGCCATGTATGTGTGTAAACTTATAAGTATTTTGGCATGTGACAAGGGTATTTTGGGGTATATTGCATGTTATAAGAGTTATTTTAATATGTGGGTGCACATATGTTAGTAGGGTGTGAATTAGTTGGGAGATACTTGTGTGTGTATGCATATACCATTGTGGGATGTGAGTAATGGTGTAGTGATTGTGTGTTTTACTCACACATTGGTAGGGTGTCTTAAGTTGGGTTTTGATTGTGTGTAGTGAGCATACCATAGTAGAGGGAATCTAAGTGAGATATTATTGTATGGGGATACTCATACCTATGTAGAGTGAATTATTAGGGTGTTTTATTGGGTGCTTTACTCACACATTAGTAGGGTGTGTTAAGTTGGGAATGTGTTATATGTGAGTAGCGTATGGTAATTAGGTGTGAATGATTAGTTTCCACCAATAGGAAAGTGACAAGTGTTAGGGTTAGGAAAAGAAAAAGAAAAAGAAATAGAAAAGGGAAAGAGCAGAATTTGCTCTTCATTTTCCCGTAGCCTCCTCCCCTCCTCATCTCCTTCTTCTTCTTTGCTCTTCTTTTGTTTTCTCTAAGCTTGGATTCAAGCCCTTGGTGGTGGGAATTGATCACACTTTGCATTAATTAGTGAGTTCATGCATCTCTTTTGTGTAGTCTTCTTCTTCTTCTTTCTTCTTCATATTTTCTGGTTTTGGATTTGTAAGTTAGGGTTTTGAGTTTGTGTATTTTTGTGGTTTGATGCTTAGTTGAGCCTCCTCGCGATCCTAAAGGCAAAGAGGTTGCTGGATCCAGTGGAGTCAAGTAATTGAGCTCCTAATTTTCAGGTTTGGGAATTGGTTTGTTGATTTATGTGTTAATGGTTTTTAATAACTGAATTGAGTATTCTGAGATGTTAATTTATGTGTTGTGATTGTTTGGATTAAATTTGGTGAATTAATGGTGTCAAATGAGTTGGTTTGAAGCTTGTTGAACTTCATAGTGCAAATCTTTTTTTGAGGGTCAGATTGACCTTTGGTCATTCTTTTTAGTATAAGTTGAGTTTTAGAACTCCAAAATACATGATTCCAGTTTGGTTAGAACCAAAACTTCCGTATCTAAAACTTTGTAGAAGTAACCATAATTTAATTCGGACTCTAACTATTTTAAAATCGCCCATTACAGTAGCAAAAATCATCAGGTGTGTCTGTGGAACAGGGTAGAGAAATTTGAGTATATCTCCCCGATTTTCGTTCCAAATGATCTGAAATTTTGTCACTAGAAAGATAACATCTTGAGGATTAATTGTTATGAAGATAAGTTTGTCTAAAAATGTCATTTAGTAGTTCAAAAATGCATATAGATTCAGTAAATTAATTCTGCCCTGTGTTTAATAATGTTTGGGAACTGGTTGGAAAGCACAGCTGTGCTTTTGGGTATGACACAGCTGTGTTTTGGCTTTTAGATCGACCATAAACAGCAGAGCACAGCTGTGCTTTATAAAAAGCACAACTGTGTTTTAATAAAATTTGTTCCTCTTCACCAATTCATCCTAGAATCGATCCTACACCTCCGAATTAGCCCCAAAGTGTCTAGAAACGCCTGAAAAATTTAATATTACTTATTAAATAATTAGGTAATGAGGATATATAATTAAATTACCTATGAATTGAATAAATTCTTATAACGAAAAATTAATTAATATGATGATTAACCATGAATTAAACTATAAGTATAATTTGCTAGATGAATAAATACTCATGACGGGAATTATATAACATGTGTATAATTTATGATTAAGGCATTAAACCTAATATATTATTTGATTAAATCTAATTTAATTAGGAAGCAAGAACTTGTGATTTGAATATTATATAAGCTATCTAAACGTTATTTAATGTCTTCTTATATGCTTTACATCTTATAATTGTATTTTTGCTATGCTAAATATTTGTATGCCATATTATGCTTTAACTTATTAACTTAATGTGTCATGCCTAATAGAGTCTTTTAGCTGCAGCCCTCAGTTCAGTTTGGACCCCGATCAGGTCCCCGTTTGGTTCCTCGCGAACCCTTCAGTATAGAATCTTATTTAAGATTCCCTCAGTATATAAATAACATGCTTTGATAAATGATGTAATATTTGACTTGTACCTGTGAGGTACCCTCAGTATTCGATTCTAACCCGTAAGGTACCCTCAGTACACTCGTTATCCACTGTCTAGAGTCAGCAGGTGTTATTTAAATGTTAATGGAAATGTTCTGATCTGATCTGGCTTTGAGTGGAATATCTGAATGAGTTTAATGATGAAATACATGCTGATTTACTCTGTAATGTATATGATTATAAGATACTGAATGTATGGCTTTTAAATACGAGCATACTTATATGAATTATGCAATAGTCCTTGCATTCTGCCATAGTGAATGTGTTATGCCTTGACGACCACTGTGAGTGGCCGTCCATAATTTATGTGTGGTTCCCCACTAAGCGTTTTTCGCTTAGCACGGTGTTTTTACCCGTGCAGGTGCGGAAGGCGTTTTGCTTTGAGAGAGTCGCCGTCATCAAGCCAACACAGAAGGGTTTTAGTGTAGGGTTCAGTTTTGTATTTGTGATGATTCTTCTTGTATAGAACTCTCTGTATCAGCTTCCGCATTTGTAATATTATTTTGTTCCAGCTTGTCGATCAGATCATTATTGTAATAGTTTAATTATAGTAATGCATGATCAGCTTATGCTTTCTGCATGTAAAGTTTTTAATTATTCTGTATTTCGGAATGTATGTTATGAATAGATGCATATTTTGCTTTGCTTTTGTTTGTTGACACCTTGTCTCATACGGCATCTCACTCCTTATCGGATGGGATCGTCTATGTATGGGAAGGGGGTGTTACACAGAAAGTGAAAGAGGAGATCCATAAGCAGATTGAGGCTAAGTTCCTGATAGAGGTTCAATACCCAACATGGTTAGCTAATGTGGTTCCTGTAGCTAAGAAAGATGGTAAGGTTCGAGTATGCGTCGACTATCGAGACCTGAACAAAGCTTGCCCTAAAGATGATTTCCCACTGCCTCATATTGATGTGCTAGTAGATAGTGCTGCTGCTTGTATGATGTATAGCTTTGTGGATGGGTACGCAGGGTACAATCAAATCCTTAACAAGATAGTGGACCGGATCAAGACAGCCTTCATCACCGAGTGGGGGACATATGCCTATCGGGTTATGCCTTTTGGGTTGAAGAATGCAGGAGCAACCTATCAGAGGATGGCGACCAAGGTTCTCAATGACTTAATCCACAAAGAAGTGGAGGTGTACGTCGATGACATGATGATTAAGTCAGCTACCAGAGAAGGCCATTTTGAGGCTTTAGAAAAGTTCTTTCAAAGAATTAGCAAGTATGGTTTGCGCCTCAATCCCAAGAAGTGCATTTTTGGAGTTACATTAGGAAAGTTGTTAGGACATGTAGTAAGCCAGAGGGGAATCGAGGTAGATCCCGATAAAGTCAAAGCCATTAGAGAGATGCCAGTGCCCCAGAAGGAGAAGGACGTCAGAAGTTTCCTAGGAAAGCTTCAGTACATCAGCCGATTTATTGCCAAGCTAGCTTCAGTATGTGAGCCTATTTTCAAGCTTCTTAGGAAGAATCAGTCGGTGATATGGAACAATGACTGTCAATTGGCCTTTGACGCCATTAAGGAGTATTTGTTAAATCCTCCGGTGTTAAGACCACCACGCCATGCCAAACCACTAATCCTGTACCTAGCTGTGGAAGATAACTCAGTGGGTGCTATGATGTCTCAGGAAGATGATTTTGGTATAGAGTTTGCCGTTTACTATCTTAGCAAGAAATTTCTTCCTTACGAAGCCAAATATGTGGAGGTAGAAAAGATTTGTTTAGCAGTTATCTGGGCTTCTAAGAAGTTGCGACACTACTTTCATTCCTTCAAGGTACAAACGGTGGCCAAACATAATCCGCTTAGATACCTCCAAGAAGCACCCTCTTTACTAGGGAAGATGGGAAGATGGTTACCGCTGTTGCAGGAATTTGACATTGAGTACATAACCAGGAAAACCATTAAGGGAAGAGCTGTAGCAGAGTTCTTAGCCGAGCATCCTATTGAGGGAGATCAATTTGAATACAACTTCCCAGATGACGACGTCACGGCCATAGCAGTGCAAGGGTGGCAGTTATTCTTTGATGGAGCAGTCAATAATAAGGGGGCAGGCGTAGGAGTTATTCTTACGACCCCAGATGGTGAAAGGCTACCATTGGCTAAGAAGCTGAGGTATAAGGCTACCAATAATGAAGCAGAATATGAAGCTTGCATCTTTGGATTGGAAGCGTTACTTGCTCTGGGGGCAAAGACCGCAGAAGTATTTGGGGATTCCTCCTTGGTAATTCATCAAATTAAAGGAGAGTGGTTAGTCAAGGAAGAAAGGCTGTTGCCTTATGTAAAGCACTTGAGAGCGTTGAGCAGCCGATTTGAGATTTGCACTTTTCACTTCATCCCTAGAGACGAAAATCAGTTAGCTGATGCTCTAGCAACTTTAGTGTCTATGTGGGACAAGCCAACAGGAGTTGCGATGAAACCCGTGCTGATATATAGTTCGGAAAGACCTAGTTTTGAAGCAGAACAGGTGATGGACATTGAGGCCACTGATGGAAATCCATGGTATTATGACATTCAGAATTATTTAGAGAGATCAATCTTTCCAGAGGAAGCCACTGAGAAGGACCAAAAAATGATCAGGAAGTTATCCACTCAATTCATCAGTGTTAATGGCACTTTATACAAAAGGCAAGCTGATGGTATCCAGTTAAGATGTCTGGCAGAGAAAGAAGCTAAAAGAGTTATGGAAGAAGTTCATGCCGGGGTTTGTGGAGCTCACATGAATGGCTTAGCCTTAGCAAAGAAGATCATGCGCCAAGGGTTTTATTGGCTCACAATGGATACAGATTGTTCAAAATTTGTGAAGCAATGCCAGTTATGCCAACAGTACGCGAATTTGAGGCATGTGCCAGTTTCAGAGTTACATAACTTAGCATCTCCATGGCCATTTGCAGCATGGGGAATAGACATCATAGGCGAAATCCATCCTACTGCTTCTAATGGGCATAGATTCATCATAGTTGCCATTGACTACTTCACTAAGTGGGTTGAGGGTGAATCTTTTAAGAAGATTGACGCAAGGGACATGGCCAAGTTCATAGAGAGGAATTTGATCTGCAGGTATGGCCTCCCTCATCACATAGTGTCTGACAATGGGGTGCAGTTCATGGGAGAAACCAGAAAACTTCTCGAGAAGTATGGTGTCAAGCATCATAAATCCTCTCCCTACCGACCGCAAGCGAATGGGGCAGTAGAGGCCGCGAATAAGAATATAAAGAAGATCCTGTCCAAGATGGTCCAAACTTACAAGGACTGGGCTGAAAAGTTACCCTTTGCCCTGTGGGGATACAGAACGACGGTGAGGACGTCTACAGGCACTACACCATTTTCCCTGGTATACGGAACAGAAGCAGTATTACCAGTAGAGATAGAACTTAAATCTCTAAGGGTGGTCATGGAGGCCCAAATCCCGGAGGCCGAATGGGCGCAGCAGAGGCTACAGCACTTGAATTTACTGGATGAGAGTAGGCTGAAAGCTTATTATCATAATCAGATTTACCAGAAGAGATTGGCAAGGACTTTCGGAAAGAAGGTGAGAAAGCATCCGTTGAAAGAAGGGGACTTGGTGTTCAAGATGATGAGGCCGGGAGTTTCAGACATACGAGGCAAATTCAGACCAACCTGGGAAGGTCCATTCATTTTGAAAAAGTTGCTGTCCAAGGGAGCTGCAATCTTGTCGGATAGTGATGGGAATGAGTTTAAGGACCCGGTCAATGTTGATAGAATCAAAAGGTTCCACGGCTAAAGACCAAAATAAAAAGAAGAGAATAAAATGCCCTGCAAGTCAAAAACCGAAAAAAGGCGGCTGTGCTAAAATTGGGCGCCTCGACAGGGTGAAAACCGAAAAAAAGGCATCTTGTGCAAAAATTAGAGGCGTCAGAGAAAATATTTAATCGAGAAAACCCGAGAGGGCCGATTAATAACAGGAGTTTGAGGCTGACAAAATCCACTCCGAGATTAGGTGTAGTCATATGCTTTTGAATTCTTGTCAAATGAAAATCATGTATGATGAAATCATATAGAAATGTACACAATTTTTGCAAGGAATAAAAGAATATATTTTCATTGATCTTTCAGTTCTGTCTCAAGAAGAGTTATATCAATTTTTCATCTAATGATTATCGCTCATCAGATATGTCCTATTTGCTCTTAACAGAAGCCTTGGTGATAACCTTCTCTAAAAAAAAAAAAAAAAAAAAAAAAACAAAGAAGGCCGTTAGAGATGAAAACCGTAACTGGCTCTCTAAGCAAAAGTTAGGCCAAAGGGCAGGGTGAAAACCTGGAAACAGGCAGTCTGCCCTACCAAAAAAATAAAATAAACAAAAGCCGCTGGATTGGGTTGGGTCCATTCCAGGCAAAAGTATAGGCAAAGGGTTGTGTGAAAATCCCATAAGGGACGCATTTCCCGCAAAGAAAAGCTAGTACGAAAATTCACAAGGGATGCACTACCTTTAAAATAATGACATTCAATGCCTGGAGCGATAAGGCGGCATTATTTCAAGATGATCTTCTGTCAGTCAGACAACACACAACACAGAACATGAAATAGAATCCCAAGTAAATGATCATTGACCAGGGGGCAAGGATATATACCGGACGTCTCTTTCAAAAAGCTTGTCGACGATCCTCAGGATTCAGGGGGCATGGTACAGCAGACAAGCTATAAGTTCAGCAAACCATGGATCACCTAGGGCGCGATCTATACATTTTTGCAAGCATTTGCATTCCATAACATACACACATGATTTCTTGTATATTCCTATGCATACAATCTTGCAGGAGAAATCGGCGGGAAACACCCACAAAAGCCAAGTGATGACACTAGTCCAAACATCTAAAGGAGCAAAAAAATAAAAAATAAAAAATAAAAAATAAATTCACAGCGGTTAGCACGATGGCGGCACTACCCACAAGAGGTTAGCACGACCACGGCACTACCAATTCACAGCGGTTAGCACGATGGCGGCACTACCCACAAGAGGTTAGCACGACCACGGCACTACCAATTCACAGCGGTTAGCACGATGGCGGCACTACCCACAAGAGGTTAGCACGACCACGGCACTACCAATTCACAGCGGTTAGCACGATGGCGGCACTACCCACAAGAGGTTAGCACGACCACGGCACTACCTATTCACAGCGGTTAGCACGATGGCGGCACTACCCATAAGAGGTTAGCACGACCACGGCATTACCAACTCACAATGTTTAGCACGATAGCGGCGCCACCCACAAGAGGTTAGCGCACCTACGGTATTACCAGCTACAACCAAAAGACAGCAGCAGCTATCATCATAACTCCATCAAGCAGGAAGATCGCCGCTTCAGGTACGCGTTTCTTTCCTTTTCCTGAATTTTGGCTCACCTAGGCACCCATGCACTAGTCTCTTCAAAATTGGGGGCAACTGTAGACACCGGGTCCCGAGTAGCCTTGATCAGGATTACTCGATGATGAAATTTAGCTATGCCGGCTTATAGGCAAAAAGATTGAAGCTCGGAAGTGATTTTCCTTGTCTTTTCGGTGAGTAAAAAGGGGATTTTAAAAATATTTTAAAAATATTTTTTAAATTATTTTGAAGAAGAAAAAGTGTGTTTTAGATTGGTGGTATTTAAAAAAAAAAAAAAAAAAAAAAAAAAAAAAAAAAAAGGTGAAAAATGTTGAAAATAAAATAGGGGAAATTAATCGAGACGGCCAAGGGCCGTCGCGAATTTCCGTGCGCTCCGCGCGAGCGACGCGCAGGGCGTCGCTCGCCCCGCGCACGTCGTGCGCGGAAACTCCGTGCAAATCGCGCGGAAACGTGCGCGACGCGCACGATCTCTCGCCCCTGACGCCGATTTCTCGCCCCACTTCGCCCATTTCGCCCATTTTTCGACCCAAACACGATTTTTAGCGGTTTTTGGACGGTTTTGGGTGGTTTTTGGGTAGTTTTTGATGGTTAAAAACACTAGAAAAATTCAGAACAAGGGGAGGACGAAAAAAAGAACATTTTGGAGAGAAAAAACTGAATTTTGGAGCTTTGAGTTGAGAGAAAAAAATCCATCTTACACACTTGTTTCCAAGAGCTTTTCTTCAAGTTTTCAAGCTATTTTCTAAGGATTTTCACAAGAGAAGACAAGGAATTCAACACTTCTATCTTCAATTCTTCAAAACTGAATTTGAGGGTAATTATTCTTGGCTTTACTCATTAATTCTCTTGTTAATTTCATTTATTTTGGCTTCCAATTAACATATCAAACATGTAAATTCTCTTAGTCTCCATATTCTTCTTCTTATTTTTTTATCTTCAATTATTCATATAACAAATAAGCTTTTTAAATTCTATTATCTTTTTTTTTCATGTCAAATTATTCTTTGTTCATGTAATTATGCATGTTTTAGGTTGTAAATACCTTTAATTTCTTAATGCTATATCATGTTTATTATTATGCTTTCTTTTGCATGTATGAGTGTTATAATCATTATTTTATACTAGTCATGCATGTTAAGTTGTGTTATTCTCATGTTACATTTTTTTTATTCATGTCTTAACTATAGTAAAATTGATTGTCACTAATTTTCCATGCACGTTAATTACTAATATTAATAAGTTGCATGTGCCATGATACTTTCTCATCTTATGCATGTTAAATTGCATCTTAATTATTCTATGCATGTTAAATTGCATCTTAACTATTCTATGCGTGTTAAATTACATCATGATTATTTTATGCATATTATATTTTCATGGTACATATTATCTTTTATGTCATATTATTTTGTTGGCTTAATCACTAACATGAATTTCTTTTGTTTTATTTTTGGTTGCACATCATTGTTTTTACTTTCAATTGAGCATCCATGCACGTTGAAGGAGGAGTTGCGGGGTTTGGTATTTTCTTTATACGTTTTTAATTCCCATTTTATTTACATTGCCTTGTATATATTCATTAAATAAAATGTTTTCTTATGCGCACCAAAATAAAAATCACCAAAATATTTTTACTAAATTAACTTGGATCTTTCATAATAAAGCGGGACCAATGTCCCAGTTTTCATCCCAAATAAGATCATCACATCCAGAATATTTTCTTTAATTGTGCATGCGGGGACCAAAGTCCTCATGATTAATAAATTCCCCGGTTTTATGCATGTTTGCACTTTTAAAAGGGAGTTGTATTCCGCTCCTTGTATTATTGTAATTCATTGCTTTACTTGCTAATTTATGGTTTTCCTAACATGTATAAATGCGCTTTTAGATTAAAATTGCATCGTGTGGAGAGAGAGCGAATTAATGATAATTAAAATTTGATCATAAATTAATCGAGGTAGAAATAGATGAGAAATCCCGGACCCAGCTCTGGTCTTTGGGCTCGAGAGGTTAGAGGTTATCCTCCAAAATACTTCTTGGGTCACGAGGCTTTAGCGCTAGTCCTAGGCCTCATGGCCCAATATGGATAAAATGCGCAAGTCTTAGGCTCTCCGAGGCGAGAGAAACTTTCCCAATGTTCTATTGGGTGGCGACTCCATGATACCTCCTTGTTGCCCAACATAGACGCACTTGCAATTTATCGCAAGATGTCAACGGACCCGCAAATGCCCCGATCGCCCACGTGCGGGCGGTCCGAAAGGGCGCCGCTCGGGATCCGGCGCGCGTCACAGCAAAGCATATAATATAATTCAGTCAACACACCTAAACAACATTCCAAATTTTTAAAGCATATCAAAGTCAGATATGGGAACACAGTCATGCTAAATATTGTCAATACAAAACCCTAATCATACTATAGTGCTACTCATGATAACTATAACATATTATTCTTAGGGACGGATCGTGAATTAAGATATGCATAACACGTTTCACATTTTAGCAGGACATGTTCATAATGAAGAATCATGACATTAGACATTCATTGATCATTTGTATTTCAAAATGCAATATGCGATACCATTTGCAGTATTAACATTAATAAACCAAATCATAAAAATCACGTTCCAAGTCACCACATATCGTTTATTGAGCATAATCCATAACACAATGGGCATTTAAACAAGTTCATATAGCATACAGTAAGGAGAAACCATGAAAAGGACATTTCAAACTCGTTTCAGAAAACAGAGCACGAAAGAGAAACGGGGCAGAATGGAATCTCTGTCGCGATCGCGACCAAGTCGTACTCATGACAGAACACCAGGGACACTAGTCCTGACCAACCTTCACGAGTCGTGAAGGTTGGTCATGACTCGTGAGCACTGTCCAGAGGCTAACGACTCGTGAGCATAGCTTACAGCTCGTAAGCCTAGCTCACATCCCGTGAGATAGCTCACGACTCGTGAGCATTGCTCACGATTCGTGAACTTTCCCTCAGCATACGAGAGCTGGATTTCACGTCACTGTCACGCTCGCGATAGAGTCGTGACTTCAAGTTACAGCAGAAACGCAGGAAAAACCAGAAAATTCCAAATCAAAAACCATTTTCATCAAAACAAATCCAAACTCAATCTTACCTCAAAATAGGCTTTCCAAACACTATAATCAGCATAAAACACAACATTTCAACAATTATTTCAAATCAAATGATCCATTCACAATTCAAGATCTCAAAAATTGGAAACCAAAAATTTGCAATGAATTCAACCAAACCTCACAATCATTTTAATAATTCCATAATCATGCATACTCATTCATCACAATTAAAAACCCATATAATATACACTCATTTAAGCCTAATAACCATATTCAATTTCCAGAAATTCAAACAAAACAAAACACACATGCAATCTAAACGAGAATTAGGACAGAGACAACTCAAATAACTTCCAAACTGAAAATGAAGAACACAGAGCTCCCAAACCTCTTTGAAGCACAACCCAGCTGATCTCTTCAAACTTGAACCTTCCCTTTTCCTTTATCTTTCTTTTTGACACCCAAAACTTGCATAAACAAAAATCCAAAATTCTCTTAATCCAAACCCTAACTCAAATAAAACCAAAAGAAGAAGAAGAGGGAGAACCCAAATATAGGAACCCTAAATGCCATACTTACCTCTTCAATCTTGTTCCAAATCTCTGTCAAAATCACCTCTAAGCATGCACAAACTCCAGCCAAAAGAGAAGCAAGGAGGAAGAACAGAAAATGAAGAGAGGAAGAAGAAAGAAAACGTGAGAGGGAGGAGAGAACGGGAATGCAAATTTTCTGTGTTCTCTCTCTCTCTCTTTCTCTTTTCTTCTTTTCACATTCAATGCCCATCAACCAAGTCCACTTGGCAAGCTCTCATTGGACCAACCATTCCTCCTTTGACTTTCAAACACCGAAGCACCATACACATATATACACCACATAATTATTTAAGTAGATATTTTAATGCCTTGGTACAATACTCTCATTTCACTAGATACTTTCTCCACTAACATATTAGATTAATTGATGCATTAAATTCCTTAATGTCCAATATTCTCATGCACCAATTATCGATTTACCCTTGAAATTCCGACTGGGCACGCACATTCTGACTGGGCCCAATTTGTGGTGTGACAACTCTTCCCTCCTAAAAGAATTTCGTCCTCAAAATTCACTTACATCGGAAAGAATTCCCAACATTACATTCCAAGTCACCATCAAACTCATACACTTCACTTTCAAACTACTCACTTGCTTACACTTATCGCCATCATTGTACTCTTAAATCACTTTCTTATATTCGAATCAAACACATTCATCAGAATAATCATTACACAACTGTACGTCAGAAATCAAAGCACAAACACTTTACACATAAACCAATTAACTTTCGCCGATAGCTACATAAATCCTTTAATACTTCGAAGATGTCTGTCATACCTACGTTTCTCATTACCAATAACACTTCTGTCAAACTCCAAAATCCTTTTTACATTCACTTGTACAAGATTTCGAAATACTCTTTCTGTTCAACTTTAACCAAACACAGAACACTTTCCTTAACAGTTGCTAAGCTCGTCATTCCTACCCTTAATCTTAATATCAAATACTCCACGTACACCCTGTCAGCTTTCTCTCAATCAAAACGCATATGCAAATGCTTCTCATGTATGGTCAAAGGGATGATAATGCAATGAGATTATGATGGCTCATGTATGCAGAGTGATGCAGACGAAATGCAAACGATGCTATAATGATGCACTTTGTCCCATCCCCATAATTCAATATGCTTTTATTCAAATACTTTTTCTTGAGATAGTTGACAGGCATATAGAGTATTACCAAAACCTTACAGAGTCCAAATATCCCTTCATCTCAAAATACCAAAATAAACTTTACTCGAACATACCAAAACAAACTTACCGGAAGGCTCTGCAGTCTCTATCACTTCACTGCGGTGCGCAACAATCCCGATGGCACACGGGGTGGTTCTAAGCAGTTCCTCTACGTCCTTTCTAGCTTGTCGAGCTAAATTCTCACTTGTGTTTTTAGGACAAATGTCAATCTGGCATCCCATGCTACCACATCTGAAATAAGCTCTAGTCATCAGCCGACACAAACCCCGATGTCGCTTCTGACAGTGCTGGCATATCGGTGGTATCCAATTCTTCTTACTTTTCTTACACTTGTCCCAAGGTTGCTTCTGACATTGTTGACACATCGGAGGTCCTCGAATTTTCTTTCCCACTGACACTTCTTTACCCGACACCTTTCTTTTCTGTGGTACCTTCTGAACAGGGCCTTGAGAAACCCGAGGAGCAATTAGCCTATCCAAAATCTGAATTAATCCTTGCACTAATGTCCTATCATTAGAAACAGGACCGGAATCCCCAACCAAAGGTTGCTCAGAAACACTCTGATTAGCACAACTGGGTTCACACTTACTGTTGTCTCGCCCACATTCTCACTAGAATCAAACTCCATCTAGACACAACACCAGACAAGACACATCTGCATTCGGCCATGACACAAAACCAACTCACATGCAAAGACACGACACATAACCGTCTATCATGCAAAGACTTGACACTTAAACAAACAAAGGCAACCAGAACCGCCAAACCTGGGCTCTGATACCACTAACTGTAACACCCCCACCGTCGCCCCCGTTGGAAGGGCGCCGGTGGGCGCGCTACCTGACGCTCACTCACTTACAGGCACACACACACATTGTGGAAGCATACATTCATACATAATCATACATGCATAAATGCGGGATAATTAAAAACTTACCTTATGGGCAAAAGCTGTTCATGCGGTAACTCACACACATGCAAGCACTAAGCGGAAGCATATACATATGCACACACACATACACTCTTTCAATCAGTTGAAGCATAAGGTGAATGATAAAACTGAGGAACGATTTTTGATAAAACTGAGGAACGATTTTAAACTTAAATATAACAACATTTACATAGCCCAAATATTACATCTAGGTCCTTACATATAATTACATATACAAAGGACTACAGAATTATAAAATCCAAAATACAGGAGCTGAACAAAATACAAAACTTCTAACTCCTATATGGCCGACCTTGCAGATGCGTGACTTGAACGGAACCAAACCTGCCACCTGCACGGGAAAAGAACCCGTGCTAAGCGATAACGCTTAGTGGGGAGAACACACAAGCAACGTGGATTGCCATTCACAATGGTCCTCAAAGCATAACACATTCATAATAGCAAATGCATATAGTCCTAACAGATAGATATACATGCTTGCATAAAAAGTCATGCATTCAAAAGATCATAACCACATTCATGTACACATTACCTGATTGTTCTTTCCATTATCATAATCATGCGGTTACCGTATTCCTATAATCATACTAAAGCAACCAAAGTAGACAGAATACCATACAGGATACAAGCGATATCATGCAATTACACGTACAAATTAACTTTCACTTACCGAACTCACGGGCATCAGATGTCAGAGATTTCACATGCATAGCTTCTAATTATCATGAAGAATGTACACCATCATCACGCAAAATCCCTAGAGGTCTAATCATACAAATATCATGCCGTAATGCATTCACATTATTCGAGAACCGAGGGACAACGTCAAAACACCACACTTCCACTGCGCAACACTAATACATAAATATCATGCCTTGAAATGTAAACACATGACCACACGCCGAAATCACTACAATAGGAAAAGCTAGAGAGAGAACACGTAACATAACACAATATTTATAACATTCCATGGTCAAGAGAACATTTATACGTATCTTGATTCACATACTTCACCATAACAGTCAATAGTACCAAAATCACGTTCATACACATACTTATTAACCATAGCATTCAGTAATTCAAGGTCGCATTCATATACCTATTAATTCATATGCTTATAAAAATAACTAATCGGATTCACATGCTCATCAGCATAACACAATAAACTATAACCATGGCATTCAAGAGATCATGATCACAGTTGTACACCTTTCAATTCACATACTTATGTCCATGATTGATTGTATATGAACACATTCACAACATGATATATGTTGATAATCATGCACAATACACATGCTTGTGTCACATTCAACCCATTCAGAGATTCATAATCACATTCGAGTACATAACTGATTCGCATGTCCAGAATTATGCTCATCCAAATATCACATTCTCTTAATCATATCAGATAAAATAAATAGGATACCTGCTGACTCAAAATAGTGGATAACGAGTGAACTGACAGTACCTTACATGTACGAATCGAATACTGACATCACCTAACGGGTGAGAATCGAATACTGACATCACATTACGGGTGCGAATCGAATACTGACATCACCTTACGGGTGCGAACCGAATACATTAAAGGGTTCACGAGGAACCAAACAGGGGACCTGATCCGGGTCCAAACGTAACTGAGGGCTACAGCTAAGAGACTCTATTAGGCATGCCTAACTATCCACTTACTTGACTCTAGCAGGTCATGCGTAACACAAATCATGTTTTGTGTAACACCCCCATACCCCCGGTAAGGAATATCGGGGCGCTACGCGGACACTTACGTATACATGTACATGCATTAGCGGAAGCGATAGCATAAACACATCCATATAAAAGTATTTAAATACTACACTAGGGCCCAACATGCATTTCATATCAACTATACATATGTACTTCTTTCTCTTTATACATGTTCATATTACACTCTGTTTTCATTTAACTTTACATATACATTTACATGTGATTCTTTAACTTTTATTACATAATGATGTTACTCAAAACATCACTAGTTCTGTATCTAATCTATACAAAAGACCTGAATAATACTCCCTAGTGGCCTTGAACTGCAGATGCTCGCTCATTGTTCCGAACCTGTAAACCTACACGGAAATAAACATCCGTGCTAAGCGATAACGCTTAGTGGGGATGAAAACAATGCAAAGGACTTCTTTACGAAGTCACAAATAGCTCACACATATGTCATATAACAAATATCAAGTAGTTCATGCATATAGCTCTGATACTTGTATAGGTTTCATGTTCAATTATCAAATACTATGAGTTCACATGCATATAACATCTACTCTTTTACTTGTTCATATATACTACAACTTGTACATTTCGTTTATTCAAATATACATTATCATGTAACCACATTCATGTCAATACACTCATGTAATCATGTACTTGTATACAGAACTGTAATGTACTTAAACATTACTTTCATGTACTATAGCTTTATTCGAAGCAACACTATAATCATCTCAAGTTCACTGCACAACATTTAACAAAATAAGCCTGAGTTCCTCTCATGGTGGATACGGGACGCTCTATAAAAAAAACATTTTCGGTAGACCGAAGTCACAAAACATTTTCATATATCTCTATTAATGACCGTTCTCAGAGGTCGACCCGCTTCGCCCAAACGGGGCGGAACATTGGCAGCTGCACTCGGTAATCCCTTTATAGGCATGCTTATCTATCCACTATAACGGTAATCAGGCTCAATACCAACTCACACACTACACACAAACATCAACTCATCAACTAAAATTCAAGTGCATTTATCAAATTCAGAGGCATGTAATTCATATACAATCTTGTTCAACAACTAAAAGCATGTAACACTTAAATTCATTACATAAACATATAAATCATGCAAAGCAAGACAGAAGAAAACACTCTCTTCAAAACAAATAAAACAGGATGCGAAGAGGTTCACTGTCATGATCGCGATAAGAAGTCGCGCTCGCGACAGAAGCCAAGTTCATTGTCGCGATCGCGACAGAAGATAGATTACAAAAAGGCTCTATACTCGATACCAAATGCATTATATAAAAATTCCTAAGTTCATACATATTTATCATGTCAATTATTGTACTTCCTACAACTATACATTGATACTTTATTAGTTAAATTACCAATTTACTCATACTCATGTGCATTTCCCCGTTGATAACTACTTTATAGTCATTTGCTAACCCTAAACATGCATAATAAGCTAAGGGGAAGGGTAAGGGGTTGACCCATGGCAACTAGGAGCTCAAAAAGAAGAAGAAAAAGCCTAAAATGAGTTGTTCTGTCGTGAGGTCGCGACATGTGTCGCGCTCGCGACAGAGGCTCCGCTTTGGTGCCTCACAAGACTGCTTTTTACCCTAAACTTGTATCATCTAAATCAACCTCTAAAGGTCTTTTTTTTTAGAAAAACGTTCTTCTTAACAATTATTCTCTAGGATGTTAAATTTCAAATGGAACAAGTTTCAGGTCGTTTGGACATCTATAACAAAAGATATGATCTAAACAACATACACTATTCCAGTGAACCCGCCAGAACAGGGTCACCTACGTTTTAATTACTTTTTGAGATACTTAGGGCCAGAATTAGATTAAGCACCCTCTTAGACATTTTTAGATACGGGTCTTATCTTTCATATGCAATTGGAATCAACCCAATTGAGATCCTATAACTCTACTTATAACAAATACTATACACAGAGGTCTGATGACCAAGAAGCAGAATTTCGCAAAATCAAGCTCTATCATCAACACAAACACTCAAATAATCAAGTTACATACTTATAAACATATATACACATGTCATGAGCACTGTAAGTAATCAAAATGAACATCTTGAGCTAATTAAAGCTCATCAAGCATCTCTTTATTTCTACATGTCTTTGTTCAAGCATTTCTCATATAAACACATGCAAAGTTAACACAGTTACACTCGATCCCTACCTCTAGGAACTCGATCACAGCTCTCTACTCGTTCCGATCTTCTCTTTTCCTTTATCGACTCTCTTGCCTCCAGCTTGCACCAAAACCACACACACAAAAACACTTGGGGTTACTATTCTTTTTACTTTAAATCAAAAACAGAAACCAAGTAGTAGAAGAAGACTAATGCTATCATAATAGTACTACTTACCTCTTCTCAAAATCCACTCTCTTTATCCCAACCTACATGATTCTCTTTAGGAGCAAATGGAAAAGAGAATAAAAGAAAGGAAAGTGGAGCACGGCAAAACCAAGGAAAAGGAAAAAAAAGAGGAAAGCCAAAAGCAAAAGGGCCAAAAGCTAGGAAATGAAATAAATGAACAAATGTTGGCCGGTCAAACCCAAAGAAGCCAAATCCTCTCACATAAGTGCCACCAAACCAAATAAATGCCAACCACTTCAATTAATCCATCCCTATCTTAAGCCAAGCCAAGCCAAGCCAAACCAAGTGTCTCTTCCCTACAATGACACTTGGCACACTCCTATAATGCCACTTGTCACTCTCATATGCCGCCACTTGTCACTCTTCTATGATGACACTTGTCAACTCCCTACAATTCCAAGTCTCTTAGTCCCACTTATGCACACATCTCGCGAGGGGGTTCTGTCGCGCTCGCGACTGAACGCTCACGCCCGCACCAACCAGCTAAAGTTTGGAAACCGCTGGAGGGCTCTGTCGCGCCCGCGACACTTGTCGCGCTCGCGACAGAACTCTCGAACATAAACTTACCTTTTTCGAACAAAACTCTGTAATTCTTCTAGGGCCACTTTGGGGTGTGACATTTTGAATTATATAATATATCATTATATAATATACAGAGTATGATAGACATATAAATATGTTCATAATGTTAGTCATGCATCATACCATACATATGGCAAAGCATATAATATAATTCAGTCAACACACCTAAAAAGCATTCCAAATTTTTAAAGCATGTCAAAGTCAAATATGGGAACACAGTCATGCTAAAGATTGTCAATACAAAACCCTAATCATACTATAGTGCTACTCATGATAACTATAACATATTATTCTTAGGGACGGATCGTGAATTAAGATATGCATAACACGTTTCACATTTTAGTAGGACATGTTCATAATGAAGAACCGTGACATTAGACATTCATTGATCATTTGTATTTCAAAATGCAATATGCGATACCATTTGCAGTATTAACATTAATAAACCAAATCATACAAATCACGTTCCAAGTCACCGTATATTGTTTATTGAGCACAATCCATAATACAATGGGCATTTAAACAAGTTCATATAGCATACAGTAAGGAAAAACCATGAAAATGACATTTCAAACTCGTTTTAGAAAACAGAGCACGAAAGAGAAATGGGGCAGAATGGAATCTCTGTCGCGATTGCGACCAAGTCGCGCTCGTGACAGAACACCAGGGACATGAGTCCTGAGCAACCTTCACGAGTCGTGAAGCTTGCTCACGACTCGTGAGTGCTGTCCAGAGGCTCATGACTCATTAGCATAGCTCATGACTCGTGAGCCTAGCTCACATCCCGTGAGCATTGCTCACGACTCGTGAGCCTAGCTCACATCCCGTGAGCATTGCTCACGACTCGTGAGCCTAGCTCACATCCCGTGAGCATTGCCCAGGACTCGTGAGCATTGCTCACGTCTCTTCACGGTTCACGATTCGTGAACTTGCCCTCAGCGTACGAGAGCTGGATTTTATGTCTCTGTCGTGCTCGCGACAGAGTCGTGACTTTCAGTTACAGTAGAAACGCAGGAAAAACCAGAAAATTCCAAATCAAAAACCATTTTCATCCAAACAAATCCAAACTCAATCTTACCTCAAAATAGGCTTTCCAAACACTATAATCAGCATAAAACACAACATTTCAACAATTATTTCAAATCAAATGATCCATTCACAATTCAAGATCTCAAAAATTGGAAACCATAAATTTGCAATGAATTCAACCAAACCTCACAATCAGTTTAATAATTCCACAATCTTGCATGCTCATTCATCATAATTAAAAACCCATATAATATACACTCATTTAAGCCTAATAACCATATTCAATTTCCAGAAATTCAAATAAAATAAAACACACATGCAATCTAAACGAGAATTAGGTAAGAGACAACTCAAATAACTTCAAAGCTAAAAATGAAGAACACAATGCTCCCAAACCTCTTTGAAGCACAACCCAGCTGATCTCTTCAAGCTTGAACCTTCCCTTTTTCCTTTATCTTTCTTTTTGACACCCAAAACTTGCATAAACAAAAACCCAGAATTCTCTTAATCCAAACCCTAACTCAAATAAAACCGAAAGAAGAAGAAGAGGGAGAACCCAAACATAGGAACCCTAAATGCCACACTTACCTCTTCAATCTTGTTCCAAATCTCTGTCAAAATCACCTTTAAGAATGCACAAACTCCAGCCAAAAGAGAAACAAGGAGGAAGAATAGAAAATGAAGAAAGGAAGAAGAAAGAAAACGTGAGAGGGAGGAGAGAATGGGAATGCAAATTTTCGGTGTTCTCTCTCTCTCTCTTTCTCTTTTCTTCTTTTCACATTCAATGCCCATCAACCAAGTCCACTTGGCAAGCTCTCATTGGACCAACCATTCCTCCTTTGACTTTCAAAAACCAAAGCACCATACACATATATACACCACATAATTATTTAAGTAGATATTTTAATGCCTTGGTACAATACTCCCATTTCACTAGATACTTCCTCCACTAACATATTAGATTAATTGATGCATTAAATTCCTTAATGTCCAATATTCTCATGCACCAATTACTGATTTACCCTTGAAATTTCGACTGGGCCCGATTTGGGGTGTGACAGAGAAAACCATAGAAAATTGCCAAACGGGCTTAAAAATACAAATTGGGCTTTATAGGTTGGACCATTAGTTGGACTAATGTTGAACCATTTTTGGCCCACTATAAAAGCAATTAGATGTCAGATGTATGGTTGAGTAATCCTTATCTCCTCAGCTCTTCTCTTCCTTAGCTTGGCCAAAGTCCTCTCCTCCTCTTCTCTCTCAAATTTCTTTAAGTTTTGCTTGATTTCTCCCTAAATTCAAACATCCTAAGTATAATTCAGCCTCTCTATGAGATTATAGTAGCCTCTAGTATGCATTTGATGGATTAAAAATAAGGATCTAAGCTTATGTCTCCAAATGGAGGTAAGTGAAATAGATAGTTTTAAACTAATTTATTAGTTTTAGGTGATAGATTAGGATGTGTTAAGAGTATTTATAAGGTTATATTTGATAAAATAAGGAAACTAATGGATGTTTGATTGCTTTGTGATTTCGGCAATAGAGGAGAAATCAAAGGGAAAAAGCTTTTCAAAGGTTAAGGACAAGGATTAGGATATTATGGAAGGCTAGAGCAAGGATATGAGGTTTGTGATTACATTATCTAAGCATTTTCATATGAAAATTAGTGTTTTGTATTATGTTTGAATAGCGATTGTGTGTAAAATGCATGTGTAATTGAAATTGAAGTGATAATTGAGCTTAACGAGGGTAACTAAGCTAACTAAAATGATTAATTTGAAAGAAAACCAAGTGCAAGTCTTGGTCATAGTGAAATATAATGGTACACTTAGGTATATTTATAGTATATCTAGTGATTAAGTGAAATTAAATGATATAGATATGTGAATTGGAGCTTAATCTAGTTGATTGAGTGATAAATGAATGAAAAATAAAATGATAGGGTAAAATTTCAAGGATGGCCGAATGGTTTAGTAAAGAAAATGTGATAGGTTATATGGTATAAATGATATATGAGTAATATATTAGATAAATGAATGAATTATAAGTGAAAGAGAGAGTTTAAATGAAAAGAATTACATGAAAATCGAACAAATGACTTAATGACTCAAAGATATTATTAGTCAAATTAATGGTATTAAAGCCCAAAAATGATTATGTATATGATTTAAAAATGCATGAATTTAATTAAAATTATAAGAATTTAATTGAGTATTATTGAGAATATTTATTTTCATTATGTCCTATTGATAAATATTGAAATGATTGAAATTACATGTATATTGATGATATTTTTGATTAAATGAATAATTGAAGTGAAAATGATAAGAAAAGAATGAAAGTGGCATTGAAGTGAAGTCATGGCCCTTTTAAAGGATTGAGTATACTTATTTTGTAAAATAAGTATATAATATGAATTGTTCATCATTGAAAATGTTGTGTAACAAGTGAAATGAAATGGAAATGAAAGGTAAACAAAATTGAAAATGTTAAAATGTGAAAAGTTGATTTAAGTGATAATTGATAAGTATTGCCCTTAGTAGTGTCTGGCGGTCTAAATCTAGTTCAGGATATATTTGGCTAGCCATAGGGACACCCATACCGCGGTGCGAGTCATGACGACTTGCTTTGCTATGGCAGATTCGCGATGGTCTCCCATAGCTCATTGTTATATGTTACATGTTATACGTTAAACGTTAAATATTCAGGAGTGGTATTCTTAGACCATGTTTAGGGTGAAAAATGTAATTTACCCAAATAATGAATTAAATGTGTAATAAGGGTAAAATGATAAGAAAATGTAAAAGGTAAGTGGAAATGATAATTTGAGTGAAAAAAGAGCTAACATGAAAGAAGATAAAAAGTTCAAGGGCTAAAATGTAATTTACCGTAAAAACAATTAGTTGAGAGAGTAATTGTTTAATTATAAGTCAAAAAATGCATAAAAGTGGAAATATAGCTAATAGATGGAAAAATTGTAATTAAATGTTAAATGGAGGACAATATTGTAAATTGATAAAAGTTTAGAAGCAAAATCGTAATTGAGTGTAAAAGTAAGTTAATAAATGATACGTAAAAGAAGAGTGAAATTAAAATGACAATTATGTAAAGAATGCCAAGTGTGAGGACTAAAATGTAATTTGACATGAAAGTGCTAAAATAAGGACTAATATGTAATTTGTAAGTCAAATAATGATTTAAGACAAAAAGAGAAATGAACTAGTGGCAAAATTTTAAATATGGTCTAAGAATGGCAAATTTGTAATTAATTGAAAGATTAAGGACTAAACTGAAATTTTACCATATTGATGGTACATAATAGAATAAAATAAAAAGTTAAGTGAAAATGGTGTTTAATTATGTGAAATAAATGAATTAGTGCAAAAAAATTAAGTGATTAGTGGAGGTCAAAATCGTAAATAAGATGTAAAAAGGAGTAATTAAGCTTAATAATAGGCTTAATGAATGAAAATAACCAAATGAATGATTAATTGATCTAATTGTAATGTAAAAGCCTAATAGGGACTAATATGTAAAATGGACATGAAAGTAATAATTTAGAGACTAAACCGTAAATTACATGTCAAATGAAAGCAAATGAAAGTTGAGGGTTAAATGGTAATATGTATGCTAATTAAGTAATTAAATGTGAGAAAATTACTTAACAGCATGTTTGTTAACAAATTGAGGTTTTAATGAGTGATTCAAAGGAAATTAAGGAACTAAGTAAAGTAAAATGCATTATATAAGTATATGAAGTGAAAGGATTGAAACGCAAAGATTTAAAGGTAAAGGAGTAGAATGTGTATTTATAAGAAATGGGATTAGAGTGCAAATAAGAAGAAAAGTTAAATGATAAGATAAGATAAGTGAAAAATTCTAAAGTAAGGGTTAAGAGAGTGATAAGTTAAAGGGTAGGTTAAAGGACAAAAGTGAATATGTTACAAGTAAAATAATAAGTTAAGAGTGAAAAATAGAAAATAATGTAAAATCATAATTAAAGTAAAATGAAGAGTAAATTCGGAAATGTAAGTAAAATGAAGGATTAGATAATGATATGTCATTATTTATCCTAAGAGTGAGGACTAAAGTATGTGCATGTATGTGTGTCCATAAGTTAGAATTGGAAATTTTTAAATTCATAATCACCACTGAGTATATTTAATGCTCAGCACGTAGTTTATTTGACTGCGTGTAGGTACCAAGTAAGGCGTCTGGGGAGAAGGCGTACGATCAGTTGAAGTCAAATCGGATATTCGGATCGAAGTTAAGACTAGTATGTTTGTTATTGTTAGTGGCATGTATATGTAAAATGTTAGCATTGATTATGTCCGTATATTATGAATATGATGGATATGATAGATTATTATTGAATAATGTGATACGATGTGATTATTGAAATATATTAAATGTGACATGTTAGTAACATGATAGTTTACAAGAATAAATAAAGAATAAGAAAAAAAAATAGTTTTACCACATTGGCTATAAGCATAGATTAGACAGTAATTAAGCAATCATGGTAATAGTATAAGCAATGCAATGTATGTGTAACACTCCTTACCCATACGTAGCACACCGTATGCTAACATAGGTGGTATGCGATGACGAGTGAAGGATGCTACAGGCAAAAACACGCTGGGAACAATAATGGAAGAAGAACTATAAAATTTCTTCAATTCACAAACATCTCACATAATACGAAAGACAATCATATATAATTTGCATCACACTTTTCATTGAAATCTTATTACATATCGCTCACTTAATACAAAAATGATAATGAATTACATTACAATTATTAACTATAAACTCTAATCAACAAACTACTACAGACTCGTTGGCCAAATTGCTGCGGATTGTCCACGTCTAACTCCAAACCTGCATGGATACACACCTATGCTAAGCACAAAGGCTTAGTGGGGAAAACACATAATATGGATGACTACTCACAACAGTCATCAAACAATACACACAATAATAAAATATCCAAAATAAAATCATATAGATATAAATACCTGTTCTAAGAACACTTAATGATTTATTCAATTATTGCATATAATTAATCATAAACAAATCATATTTATTGAGTTAATCAGCCTAGTTAAATAGAGTGACAACTTAATTAATACATACTTTCTAGACTCACTAATTATATTTCTCATGCCTGACATATAATTATATTCATTTAACTATTTACTTCAAATTAATCCATTACTCTCCTGTCATTCATTCATGTTTGTATTCCAAAGGGAAACAAAATTGAAACTCATAGGCACTCAATGGTGCTATCACATTCTCACATAGGGATCCATATAGAATCCAAGAACACATAGGTGCATAAAGCACAAGTTCAGACAACATATAAGCCACAATAGACAATATTCACATTCAAATCAAAAGCTTAATCACATACTTTCTTGCAAGTCGTCACATACACTTATCAGTTCATAACTTATTATTCCATTAACATTCTTTTATTCATTTATTGCCTGCTAAGTCAAAGGGGTGGATAACGAGTGAACACATTAGTACCCGTGGGTACGACCAAAAGCAATTTCTTTATTTTCATCCCAAAAACATTTTCACATTGAGAATCTTAAACAAGATCCAAACACATTAAGGATCGCGAGGATCCAAATAGTGACCTGATTAGGGTCCAGAACACATTGGGGCTGCAGCTAACAGAACTCTATAGGCATGCCTATCTATCCACGACTCGACTATTATAGGCTAAATTACTTGTCCAATTATCCGCATAACATAGCATGGTAATTTCGATGAACAATATTATATTACTTAGTAGCTTACTTAGCCATATAATATAACATATTATAGTTCAGACATTGAATAGCATATAATTCATAAGTAAGAAACCATGCAAATTATATCACACAAATAAACATTCATAGTACAAAGGAGGGTCGTGCTTGCGACCATAATCGCGCTCACGACAGAGAAAAAATACACCATATGTCGCTTGCGATAACTTATTGTGCCCGCGATAGAGGGCTAGATGGCCTCCGTCGCTCTCACGTATAAGGTCGCGTTTGTGATAGAGAGCATATGATGGAAGATCATATCACAGATTTTCTGTCGTGCTCGCGACAGAGACATGCGTCACATTCCGTCACAGCCCTGCAAAGCTCTCTTCAAACACTATCTCCTCAAAACACCAAATTAACTCTTTGCCCACCCGATACATATCCAAACACCTCAGATTATTCAATTGACAAGAATTATTCAATATTTAAATAGCCATTTCAAACTCATTTTACATATGAAAGATTTATTTTCTTCTTGGTTCATGTCATAATCATTTAATTCAATCTTAACATTGCATAACAGTTTTAAACCATAATTAAGCCTACTCGAGGCCCGAATTACTAATAGCCTTATCAACTTTCTATACCGCATCACATACATTCTATATTCCTTTAAACAGGTACCAAGGCATTCTTAGAGTTCCAGTCAAACGTCATCTCTTATACAAGAATCAGTTTCTGTGATTTGGTTCGGACTTGGAAGAGTATTCCAAGCTTCCTACGTACCCCAAAAATTGGGAATCAAAAGCCCGTAGTTCTACAGGTTCAATATACAAATTATAGAATTTCACTTCAAATCCCCTAACATATTATATCATGTCAAAACTGGATGTATTCGAAAGTGTTGACTCATTAAACTTTTAAGTACCTTAGCCAATAATCTTATTTATAACTTTAGTCACTTGCATTCCTAAGTGATGACCATTTATTCACTCTCATACCAACTTTAAACATGTGATGAATATGTCTTAAAAAGTTTTGGTGAAGTTCGAGCGTATTTTGGAAGGAAAAACATACCAAAATACATAAGTTATGGGAGGGTAAATGTGGGCAATGATTCCTACCAACAAAAGGTTCAAAATAAGAAGAAAAACCCTTGTAAATTAGGTTCTGTTGCACTCACCAACATGGTCACGCTCGCGACAGAAGCCTCTTTTAGGTCTCTCACAAAGATAGGTAACAGGACTGCTTTCCACTTCAAAATTGAACCACCCAAAATGACATCTAAACCACATTTTAGGCCAAATGTTTTCTTAATAAATTTTCCTTAGGAAGTTAGGTTTCAAATGAAATAAATTTTAGATTATTTGGACATCTAAAACGTTAGATATGACCTCAAAAACCTACACTGCTCCAGTGAACTGCCTAAGTAAGGACACCTAGGTGTTTGCCATTTTTAAGGATCTTAGAGCCAGAATTTGCTTATAGATATTTCTAAGACATTTTAGGTATATGTCTTAGCTTTCCAATGGCACTGTTTTCATACTATTTGGACATCTATAATGCAACTTATATATAAAATAATAACTAAAGGTCCAGTGAAATCTGGGCAGAGTTTGCCCTAGAAATTCAAACTCTCTAAATCTAAGCAAATCCACACAACCAAATTAACACAAGCAACCCAATTTAACAAATACATATCAAAATAGAAATTCATCAATGCACACATATATGTATATATATCAAAACATGTAAATTTCCCAAAACACAAACTCCTTTTCTCCTATTAGCTTAAATGGTTGCCTCAACTTGCTATCATACTCTTCCATACACCTCCTCATCCAAATTCCTCCACACAAAACAAATCCAAAGCTCAAATTTTAACCCAAAATGCAAATAACCTCAACCCAAGCTAGAGAAGAGGAGAAGGAGAAGGAAGGAACCGATTACTCACCTGATCAACCTTTAAATTTGCTAACCATCGAAAAAAACACAGCAATTAGGGAGGGATTTAAAACAAGGAAGAGGAAGAAGAGGAACGTGAGAGACGGGAAAGAGGAGAACAGGTTTTTGCCTCTCTCATGTTTATCTCTCTTCCTTTTATACCTCTTCCATTCATTCCTATCCTTAAAGCCACATGCCACCTTCCTATTGGCGCAAATTAGATATTTATGTCAATTCTCCTATTTAGTCCATCAACTCTTTTCTCTTCTTACATTTGGCATCTATTTATATAATTCTTAACATTGGCCAACATAATTAATTTTATTCCTTCAATTAAGTCCTAACTTCCATACTTTACAAACTTACGATGAGTTGCCCTTGCCGAAACTTTTACATTAATACCAAACACGTCCTCAACTACTTTTAATCATTTTTACATATCAAATAAGAACTTCACACACTTTAGCATTCCAATAAACACAAATCCGGCTGGAGTACTTGTCAGGGTGTTACAGTATATAGTGTACGGAAGTGATAAGGGTGTTACAGCTTGACGTGTGCTTTAATTTTAATGCATGACCATGTGAGATGAGAGATGGAAAATTAATTATTAAAAACTCATTTATGATTTAACCAAGGCATTAATAAGAGTAAAGTCTCAAATGACTCTTTAGTTTAGACTCCCGAGGTTAGATGAACTTTTCCAATTTGTGTAAATTAGGTGGCGACTCCAAAATAACTCAAAGGTGACTAAATGTTTCATGGGATTAGATGAACTTCCCTAATGTTCTATTGAGTAGGGATTCCAAAACATCTCATGTTACCCAAGATCTAGACGCAAACCCTCTCGAACCCTAAAAGCGGGCCTCCGGGGACACACGCGAGTTTGACGTGTGTCATAATGGTGACTCCATTGGGGACTTTGAGACTTTACTTTGAAAGTGTCTTGGTTAATAAATATAATTGAGCTTTTAAAATTAAAATTCTATCTCTTTTCAAAAAATTACATTGCATCCATGCTAAAACCTTAGAAACTATGCTAGTTGGTCCTTTTCTTACCTCAGTGCATTCCAAAAGCACGACCCTACATTCACTTAATGTAGGAAAGTGCTAAGGATAATCACTAGCCCAAGCCTAGTCCCTTTTGGTATATCAAACGGAGATCCGATTGGTCGTTATGCTCGTGATGAGCTAGACCCTTTGGCAGGAACCATGATTGGGTAGACCTAAAGTATCATCACCTGACCGAAGCTCATGTAATGATAATAGATACTTCCCCTAGGTGATATGTTCCATAATACTATGCTTGCTATGTGAGCCGTCATATATTGAAAAAAAATCGAATAAATTAGATGGTTTTTCATCAAAGGCTTTCATGTCCTGGCGGGCCCATTCCTAATTTAATTGAGGTGTATGAATACATAATGGCCAAAACTCACTCACATGCGCTTTAAATAAAGAGAGGTTATGCTGCCCATTTTCCACCATGCACCATATGCATCCATTACGTTCCCCATTGACCCTTGGGCTAAGCCCACCTAAGAAAGAGACCTCATGACCTTCTGTGTGGGAGCAATAAGGTTGGAAGGATCTATCTGCTTGCATGTGGTTGTGGATGCTACACGGCATGTTCATGCATTATGTGTCATTCATGCACGTAAAATAATAATAATAATAATAAAAAAATAAAATAAAAAAAATAAATTTTTTTCCGTTTGTATATGTGTACATCTTATTCTGTGCATATAATTTTCACATGTACATGTCATCTTATTCATAAATTATTTTCCCAAGCATTGCATTCTAACACCTTTGATTCTTCTAGCCATTGTAGACCATTGGTTACATAGCACGATCATGCATATATCATTCTAACCCTTTTCAACCATTGTAGGCCATTCGTTGCATAACACGATCATGCATTACATTTCCTTCATGCATCATTCTAATATCTTGTCTTTTCAGCCATCATAGACCATTTTGCCTGGGTGGTTTAGGGATCCCAAAAGTCATCTTATCGGAGCATCTAGTCTAAGAATAATTAGAATTCAGTATCTTAGAGCAGGGTTTAAAGCCAGGTTTGGGTCCGAGGGACACCACGAATAGAATTGTAGAATGGCTGCCAGAGCCAGCAGAAAAGGGTAGGATGTCTGTTCCAATATAGCCTACTGATACTCATGCCTTACAAGACCTAGACAAGAGGTTTGAGGAGTTTGAAAGGAGAATAATGGCCTTGCTCAGTGAAAAGTTTGCCGCCATAGCACCTGATTTTGGAACGTCTCTATGATGCATGCCGAACGTCGGAGGCCCCGCTTTGACCCGCTTTTGGGGTATTCGAGAGAGGTTCATGGAACTTTTAAAAGATTGCAAGGGCATCTATTTTGGGCAACAATTAGGTGTTTTGGAGTCGCTACCCAATAAAACATTGAAAAAAGTCATCTAGCCTCACTGACCATAAGACAGTGCATGTGTGTCTAATTTGGGCAATTAGAGATATTTTGGAATCCTCCTTCCAATAGAACATTGGAAAGATTCATCTAATCTCGTGAAGCCTAAGACGATATATATACCTCTATTTTGGGCAAGCTAGAGATATTTTTGAATTCCCTTTCCAATAGATCATTAGAAAGGTTCATCTAACCTCGTGGAGCCAAAGACAATGCAACTTGGGCCTATTTTGGGCAACAAAAGATATTTTAGAATTCCCTTCCCAATAGAACATTAGAAAGGTTCATCTAACCTCATTGAGGTTAAGACCAGAGAGAGTTCAGGACTTTCCATTTATTCATACCTTGGGTAAAGTTATGATTGAGCTTTGAATTTAAACTTTCATTCCATTTTCTCATTCAGTTCAATGCAATAATTAAAGCTCAGATCAATCACGTTATGAAAGTTGTAAATAAAGCAATATAAAAATAAAGTAAATAAAAGTACATTAATTTACAATAAAACTAGGGGCAGAATACAACCAATGTAAATGAAAGGTAAATCATACATAAAATGGGATATTTATTAGGGATGAGGACATTGGTCCTTGCATGCATACTTACAGAAAATAATTTTAAAGTGATAATTTTATTTGGAGGGAAAACTAGGACATTGGTCGTATTTTGTTAGGAAAACCCAATTTATTGATAAAAATATGTTTGTGATTTTTAATTTTAAAGTGCATAAAACAAATAATCTTATTATCAAAATTACATGACGAAATAAATCAAAAGCCAAATAAATAAAATAATACAAATAATAAAAATAATAAGTCAGAACCAAACAAACCTCCTGAATCTACCCATTCGCTTGCAGGAATGCCCAAACATGGAAGACAGATATTGGAATAAAAAACAAACACGAATAAAATTGAAGAAAATCAATTAAACACGTAAAATAATAGATTAAAATAAAAAAAATGCATTATGAATAACAAATAAATTAAATAATATGATGAAGCAAATAAAATAACATATAAATAGATTAATATATAAAAATATGGAAAATAATAATAATAATAATAATAATAATAATAATAATAATAATAATAATAATAATAATAATAATAAAAGAAGAATGAATGAATAATCAAATAAATAAAAAAGAACAAAGAAAAATGTCAAAAATGTTAAAACCTATATCTAAGATCACAAAAAAATAAATAAATGAAAAATAAATCTAAAGATCTACATGATAACTAAGTAAATATGAACGAAAAAATAAATAAAAGAAAATAAAAGAAGGGATCGAGCCTAGAATGTTTACTCTCAGAATTAGGATTCGATGGAGGGAAAATATGATTGATTTTCTTGATTAGATCCGCAAAATTAGAATTTAAAAAAATAAAAATTGGAATTTTATTCCATGAAAAAAAATTTGCTTAAAAAGAAACGATGAAAGAAAATAAAAATTCTCAAGAACAAAGAATTAATTTCTTTGTCGCAAGAACGATTATTGATTAACGAAAAATAAATAATTCTTAAAAAAAATATTTTTCTTTGTCTCAAGAAAACATTATTGATTAATAAAAGGTAAAAAATATTCTCAAGAATAAATAATTATTTGTCTTTGTCTAAAAAAAAATTATTGATTTAGAATTGAATTTTTTAATCTTAAGAAATTTATTTGGAGAAGAAAACCCAAAAAATGGTGTAGAGAGAATTCTCTTGAAGAAGAAAAGAAGAAAAAAACTTTTAACCTAAAAGAATTCCACTACAAGAAAAATGAAAAATAGAGACGGAAAATAGAGACGGAAATTTTTTCGTCTCTAAATAGAGTCGGAAATCAGTTTTTCGTCTCTAAATAGAGACGGAAATCATTTTCCGTCTCTATTTAGAGACGGAAAAATTTCCGTCTCTATTTTTCGTCTCTATTTATGGCGGGATCGATTCCCTCCAAAATTTGAGACCGAAAATAGAGACGGAAATTTTTTCCGTCTCTAAATAGAGACGGAAAAATTATTCCGTCTCTAAATAGAGACGGAAAATATATTTCCGTCTCTAAATAGAGACCGAAATAATTCCGTCTCTATTTAGAGACGAAAAAATATTTCGGTCTCTAAATTTAGAGACGGAAAGCAATTTCGGTCTCTAAATTTAGAGACTGAAATATTTTTCCGTCTCTAGATAGAGACGAAAAATTTGCGGTCTCTATTTAGAGACGAAAATATATTTTCCGTCTCAATTTAGAGACGGAATAATCGTGCGGTCTCTAAATAGAGACGGAAAATCAATTTCCGTCTCTATTTTAGGGATATTTTTTCCTGGACCCTTCTTTTTCTTCTCTCCTTCTTTTCCCTTGTTCCCGATTTCTTTCCCTTGGTCCCTGCTTCCCCCCTTCCCTCCCCTCGCCAGCGGAAGTTGCGCCGCCCTCTTCCCGTCGCCGTCCAACGACCGGCCTACCCCGCCACCGTGCGCCGCCCCTCCTCCTCGCCAGCCCCCTCCCCGCCGTCCTTCTTCTTCCCCCTTCCCTTTCTTCCCCCGTCGCGGCCCCCTCTCTTCCCCGCCACCGACGGCGCTGCCCCCATCCTCCCCGCCGACGTGCGAGCCCCTCTCCTCCCCCAGCCCACACCGGCGCCGACGCAGCTCCCCCTCCTCCCCGTCGGTGGCCATATCTGCATCTAAAGGTAATTTTTTTTCCTGCAAATTATTATTTTTTTATTAACAATTGTTAACAATGGCCTTCAATTGTTTCTCTATATGCTTAATCTCAGCTCTGTTTGCCAATTGCTTCTTTCTTATTTCCTCTGATTCTTTGTCTAAGAGCTGCAATTAATGGAAAAAAATATATATATTAGTAGCAAAATAGAATATATAAATATACCTAATTTTTGATATTGAAGAATTACATTGATTTTTTGTTGAATTGCTTCTTTGGATCCTAAGGAATTCCAAATCTTTCCCTTAACAACAGCATTAGCAATAACTTTCTCCCTTTTCTGTTTGAAGTGTTTGATCTTTTCAAGGTTATAGCTATGCCAATCTTTATCAAAACCCTTGTAATGACTCTGCGAAATATGCCCTGAAATCTGCATTCAACTTTCAAATATAACCATTAATTTGTTTTTAAGTCAAATTAGTGATAAAATGCTATATAAGAAAATTAGAGTTTAGATCAATTATCTACTTACAGGGAGCAGAATTGAAGACTTATATTGGGCTGAAAATTTTAAATATTGCCAAAATTCATATATATATATATAAGAAAAAATGATAAAATTTTTCAAGCAAAAATCTAATTTCAAAAAAAATTTCTTGGTTATCATTAATTTCACTAAATCAATTCATATATATATATGAATAAGTCTCAAAAGGATTAAAAAAAAAATTATGGACCAACAAAACGAACCTCAGATTTATTAATTCCCCGTTGGTTCATCTGTGCTTTTGCCTTCCCCTTCTGTTGAATATTTGTTGTCCTTTATGGATAAATGCTGACAAATCTTTCTTGTGTTTTGCTTTTATTTGGTTATTGTAGCCAACTGGTGAAAATGGTGCAACTCGAGCACCCATAAGCATTGATTTGAGTAGAGATAGTTCTTTAAGCACCAAGTCTATCATTTTACAAATTGACAATAAATCTCAGCAGGTTTCTGCAAGTAAGGCAGTGTATTGTATTACCTTAGAATTGCTTGTAGTTTATGTGGTTGGCTTAGATGTTTACTCCTGTTATGTTATTGATGTAAGATAATATCACATCTGTGAAATTGTAAGTTTGCTATTGTCTGAGTTGATACAGTGATATTTCTAATTGTTGCTGGGCTTTTTTTATGCACATTACAGGTGCTCTTCGGCATTCTCTACAGGATAGACTAAGCAAGGGTTCCTCAGGCAGAAGTCGTGATGAAATATACTTGAAACTTCGCACAAGCACAGGTTAACCTCAGCTTATTCTACTTTTTATTATATACTTGAAAAATTGACCTGATATGTGATTTTTATATTAAGAAAGAGAGAGAAACAAAAGAAATGGTGATGCACATTATATCTATAAAATTATAAGTTAATTTTCTCAAGCCATTCAGAGGACCAGAATATTTAATACTAATAGCAGTACATTTTATTAGAGAAGGCAATAACTAATATATTTATAATTTTCATTTCAGAAAATAAACTAGGTTTTATGATTTTTGTGTGAGATAAGTTTTATAATATATCTATAATAATCCTTTGCAGTTTTTCGTTTTACCCCAATAAAAATGAGAGTACGAGTTTTACTTTATTTACTTTTTCAGATAAAAATAGATCAATCAGATTTCAATTATCTTCTAAAATTTGCACTTTAATTATTTATTAGATCTATTAATTATGGCATGTGTATAATTTTAGCTTTTAATAAAAAAAATATAAAGGTGTAGTTTGTACAAATTCCTATCTACTATCTACAATTTAATTTTAATTTTAAGTTTATCAATATATATTAAGAGTTTATAGCTTATTAACCCTTATGATTTTCAATATTAAATTTTGGTATTCATAGTCAAGTCAAAAACTTGTAATGATGTTAGTAAGTAGCGTTGCCAATTAATTTCATATATATAAAAACAAAAGAAATGGTGATGCACATTAAATATGACATATGCCATTATAAATTCCTGAGTTTCTTATAAATTTTTGTGCATAATTTGTTATACCAATGATTGGGAATATGCATTCAGTAGTAATGCCCATTGCTTTATCTTATGTCTGTTAGTTCAGCGTGATCCTTTTCTAAAAATTGTCTGTTAGTAGGAGAGTATTAACGGAATATTCACAACTGTTGGTGATTTTATCCGTTAAATTTAGATGTTTGATGTGAATGGGTAAATTTCTTATTACAATGAGTTTGTTGTGGAGTTGCGATTGGTTGATATTTTACCGAAATGTTAAAATTGCTAATGTTTGACAGGGGGATAGGGACCCGTATAGAGGGAACTCTGTCCGTTTTTTTACAAAATATTTATGATTTTAATTTAGGGAAATGAATCATTATGTAAAACTAATTAGGGATTAAAGCGAAATAGTGGGCTAGAGAATTGAGTTCAAATTAAATACTAACTTCGACCTTATGATTTTTTCTAAGCAGTTTAATATTAATGAGTAATATGGACAGAAGTTGGAGACGGTCGGCGTACTAATGAGGTCATTGAGCTACGCGGTACGGTCGGCGTAGTAATGGACCGTATCAATGGAGGACTTCATTAGCCGTAGATTACCTGTTGACCCGCAAGTACCGTCTGCTGGTCGTCCGCATTCTCCTCCATCATAGTTATTATTTTTAGAATTTTTATCTTTTTTTATTTGTAACCTCACTACACTTTTTATATATTAATACATTAAATAATACAATATTTTCACATTTATTTATTGTTTATTTAATTTTTTTCATTATATAAAATTAAGAATAATTTAAATTTAATATTATTTATTTTTAATATATAAAAAAATCAATAAATTAGAGACGAAAATTCATTATATAAAATTAAGGAATATTTAAATTTAATATTATTTATTTTAATATATTAAAAAAATTTTCAAAAAAAAATAGAGACGGAATTCATTTTTTGTCTCTAAAAATAGAGACGGAAAAACTTATTCCGTCTCTATTTTTAGAGACGGAATTGAGTTTGCGTCTCTAAAAATAGAGACGGAATCATTCTTTTCGTCTCTATTTTTAGAGACCGAAACGCTCCTTCCATCTCTAAAAATAGAGACAGAAAGCACTATCCCATCTCTATTTTTAGAGACGGAAACGTCCCTTCCGTCTCTAAAAATAGAGACGGAACAGTTTGGTCTCTAATTTTTAGAGACCGATGAAATAGAGACGGAAAATTTCCGTCTCTATTTTCAATTAGAGACGGAATTCCGTCTCTATTTTCCGTCTCTATTTCTCAGATTTCTTGTAGTGTTCCCCCATTTTCTCTTTCTATAATTTTCTATTTATATGAATAAAACTGGAAAACCTAATTAATTAAGAAAAAAATCCTTAATTAAATCAAAATATTCCTTATGTATATTTTAAAAATGGAAAAAATCATGAAAATCCTTAACAAATTAGATAAAAAATCAATTTCGGGGAAAAAATCCCAAAAAGAAGCCAAAAATTGTGTTTTCGGCAGAAATCGGCGGATCTGGGTCACCAGGGGTGACCGACGGGCATGTTTGGCGAGGGATGCCCATAGGTGGGTGCGCAGATCGCGCGTTGGGAGCACGCGGAGTGTCCGCAGGGGAGCGACACCAAGGGCACGCGCTGCTGATGCGCGCCGACCGCCGAAATTTTTTTTTAAAGAAAAATTTGACTAAAACACTATAATTTCCAAACTCCTTTTTTTATTTTTATTTTTATAATTTTTTTTGTTTTTTTTTGGTTCTAAAAAGCAATCTTGACAAGAAAATCATCACTTCCAACCTTTTTGCCTGTGAACAAGCATTACTTTCATCATTGGGTAACACTGATTTGGGCTGCCTCAGGACCCGGTATCTGCAGTTGCCCCCAATTTTGGGAAAACTAGTGCACTAGTGTTTAGATGAGCCAAAATTCAGAGAAGAAGGAAAGAAATGCGTACCTAAGGCAGTCCTTACCTCCTGTTGTGCTGAAGATTGTGGCTTGTCGCCATTGAGTTGTATCGTATTCTACTACGACCCATTTAATATACTGCAGTCGTTTTGCTGACCCCCATCCAGTCTGGATGGCATGTGCGTGCTAACCACCATCTGGTTTGCATGACATCTGACAATCTTTGTTATCGCGAAGGGACTTAGAATGTCTTGAAAAAAAAGACTTAAAGATGATGCTCCAAAGAGGCTGAGAATTCCTTGGAAAGGGACTTTAAGATAATGCTCCAAAGAGACTAAGAATGCCTTCGAAAAAGAACTTAAAGATAATGCTCTAAAGAGCTGAGAATTCCTTAGAAAAAGGACTTAAAGATAATGCTCCGAAGAGTCTGGGAATGCCTTGGAAAAAGGACTTAAAAGACAATGCTCTGAAGAGACTAAGAATGCCTTGGAAAAATAACTTAAAGATATTGCTTCGAAGAGGCTAGGTATGCCTTGGAAAAAGAACTTAAAGATAATGCTCCGAAGAGGCTGGGAATGCCTTGGAAAAAGGACTTAAAGATAATGCTCCAAAGAGGTTGAGAATGCCTTGGAAAAAGGACTTAAAGATAATCCTCCGAAGAGACTGAGAATGCCTTGGAAAAAGGACTTAAAGATAATGCTTCAAAGAGGCTGAGAATGCCTTGGAAAAGGGACTTAAAGATAATGCTCCGAAAAGACTAAAAATACCTTGGGAAAAGGACTTAAAGATAATGCTCCGAAGAGACTATGAATGCCTTGAAAAAAGGACTTAAAAAGTTACATCTTTATGGGCTCACATTATTTCAACTTGCGTAGGCTTCATCTTGACTTCATCTTGCTGAAGCTATCCCTTGGTTCGGCTTTTTCCTATAAAGTTATTGGCACAAGAGTATGTACAAAAGATTGTGTGTGCATAATGTGTGTTAAATGTATGTGTAAAGCTATACACACAAAACACATGTAAAGGATTAATGTACAAAAATTATATGTACACATCTATACGTGTAAAGGATTAAATGCATGCGATATGTACTCGTGATATGCATGCTAAACATGTGTGAAGAATTATGTGTTACATGTATGCAAAAATTATGTACACGAAATGTGCATGAAGAATTGCATATGCAAGATATGTATACAGTTCATGCATGTGTGAATGCATGTTGGGCATCGTGAAAGGCTATGCATGTATAAAGTTATGCAAAGAGATATGCAAAAGATTGTACAAGCGAGATGCAAAATTTGATATACCACATCCTAGGTGGTTAAGGGATTCGTTGAGGGTACTGCTCATATTGTGTGATGCCCCCAGTGATATAGAGGAGTATCATCTTGACTTAGGAACTCTACCCAAAATTTTTTCAGTGAGAATGTAATACCCCAACCCATACGTAGGCAAACCCATCCCTGAGGGAGTAGGAAGCCGTACGAGTAGGTGTGTTACCAGACAGAAGCGATACAAAGCGTATATAAATACAAAAGAATTTAAAACTTGAGGAGTACAACAGAACGTACATATTTCACAAACGCATGTACACTAAGCAAAAACATATAGATGTGAAAGTTTACCACCATACAACAGAAGTTACAGACAGAAGATAAAATAGAGGAAATACTTAGCAGTAAATATTTACGTGGTCCAGAATATTACATAAGTATCTTTACATGATATTACATATACATTTTATACAGAATTACAAAATCCAAATAAAGAAGCTGAACAAAATCCCAAAACTCCTAGCTCCTATGTGGCCAACCCTTGCAGATGTGCGACTCGAACCGGACCAGACCTGCCACCTGCACGGGAAAAAGAACCCGTGCTAAGCAATAACGCTTAGTGGGGAGAACAAACATAATAAAATGAACGGCCATTTACAATGGTCGTCAAGGTATAACACACATGAATATCATACACACCTAGTTCTTACCGAGAAATATATATATATACTTACATATAACTGCTATGCATTCAATTGTTTCTAATCATCTTCATATACTCATATGTGTGACATAAACCAAATCAAAACATCACCATACAGGATGTAAGTACGTTCATGCATAACTACATGTATGCTTCACATGCGTGCAATTACCTATACATTATACTTCTGCGGCACAACATTAATCTTTAACATAAGCAACTATAAAATATTGCATTCAAATCACAGTATTCTAGAGAGCCAATAAGTCTGCACTTATTAATTCACATAACCATAATCATAACTTATCAGAATCGCATGCTTATAAACACAACATAACAAATCATACACCTGCTGACTCACAATAGTGGATATCGAGTAACTGAGTTGTACCTTACGGGTACGAATCAAACACATAAGGTACCTTACGGGTACCAATCGTACACATAATATATTGTACCTTACAGGTACGAGTCGAAAAGCAACATCATCTTTTTCCACATTCCGAAAACATTTCACATAAAAGGGTTCGCGAGGAACCAGTTAGGGACCTGATCGGGGTCCATTCGTTCAAAGGGCGCTGCAGCTACACTTATATAGACTCTATTAGGCATGCCTAACTATCCACTAGACTGACTCTCGCAGGTCATGCGTAATACAAATCATGCCTCATATCATGATGTATAAATTAACATATCACATTCACATAATTAATAACATTGTCCATGCATAATACATCCATTTATATTAATGTACTTAATAAAATAGTCCAAGTATAAACCTAAAGGCATCACAATTTCGGAATTCAAACATTGGAATCACAAAAGAAACTCAATTTGAAAACCAGGAGTGTCGCGATCGCGACGGATGTCGCTGTCGCGACAGAGGCGACTTGGCCCAGGTCGCGATCACGGCAACCTTCGTGATCTCGCGAGGGAAACTATACACATCTCACTGTCGCGCTCGCGATAGTGAGCTGCTAGCCCGATCTGTCGCGCTCGCGACAATGGATCGCCCAATTCAAATCGGCAGCCAAGCGCTCTGTCGCGCTCGCGACAGGGGCTCTGCTGCATGGCTCAGCAGCGAGGTCGGACGCATGCGAGGGCTACTTTCACTGGGCTTTGTCGCAACCTCACGACAATGTCGGGCTCGCGACAGAGTCGTGAATTCCAACCCTTACACGAAAAATCTGCAGAAAACTCCACTTCACAATACGCAATCTCAAACCAAACATCAGAACATCAACTTACCTCATCTCCAGCAAGTCACACATCATTGACAACATAAACACTGTTAGTGGTTATGCCCTAGGCCAAACATTTGGACCTTGATGTAATCATTACATTTTCATTTATATAATGGTTTTCTTCGCATTGATATTATTGGCATGTTACATTATTGTAATGTTTATGAATAACAATGTTATTCATGTTGTCCCTAGTCATTTATCAATAAAGGGCATAAAGATAAATTAAGACTAGTATAGATTTGCATTGATAATCATGGGATGATTATATATGTTGATATAAATCAAATCTATATGTACTTGCTAGAGAACAAAGTACTGGATAGACCCACTATAAGATCACTTCATGGGTTAATGTCATAAGTGATCTTATAATAGATATATTATTGAATCCTTTGACCTGAGGTTATCATAGTTTCCTACATAAGGATCATCATGTTTTGACATAATCAAACGTTATCTTTAATCGGATAATTATAAAGTTTATGATCGGACATAGTGAGAATTATGCGGAGGAAAGTGAATAATCAAGATGGAATTTGTCCCTCTCTAATGAGAGAGATATCTATTGGGCCCCTCGATAAGTAGGACTGTAAAATGCATGGCCGTGCTCGAATGAATTGATAGTGTCATCAATGTCATTTGAATTTATTAGTCTGCTTAGTGATCGAGAAATTATATGTTTGAACATTTTAAGTTTGACATGGACCATGACTTATGTTCAAACAAGATATCGTGTGACAAAAGGATAATAACATGTTCTATTGTCAGGTTAAAATCGGACTAACGATATTTATATTATTTGGGTAGTCATAATGTCTTGCTAGAGACCAATTATGACTTGTGGGCTTTTATGGGATTAGGCCCACTGCCAACATAATATAAACCTATTGGGTCACACACCAAGAGCAAAATGAACAGAATGGATTTTATTGGGTTATTTCGGAATAAAATATAAATATAGGTATTTATATTTAATTTCGAAATTACATATTTATATATATATGTATTTATACATATAAATATCTCTTATTTTGAATATGAGATAATAATATGTATTAATATATTATTTCTTATTATTTTGAATAAGAAATAAATAAATAAATAAATAAATATATATATATATATATATATATATATATATATATAAATATATGTATATATATATATTATATCTTAATTTTGAATTAAGAGAAAATATTCTCATTTATCTTTTCCTAAGAGGAAAAGGATTTGAAATATATATACAGTTATATATGGGATATAGGTTAGGAAAAGAAGTTTAACCCTAATAAAACACTAATCACGTTATTCTAAATAACAAGGATTAGAGTGGCTGTATTCAGTTTTATCTTTGAGAAAGAAAGAAAAGAAAACAGAGCTAACGTTTCTTCTTTGAGAAAGAAAGAAAAGAAAACCAGCCACCATTATTCTTTGAGAAAGAAAGTAAAGAAAATCCATTCGCATTCAAGGGAGCTTGCACCCCTGCATCTTTTGTTCATTTATTCGTGCGTGTGGATACCGATAGAGGACGTTCGTGTTAAAGGCAGCGTCTTCAGTCCGGATTAAAGGAGTTAATATCATTCTAAAGGTTAGTAATTTTAATCTCTTCCTTTTGAATCAATCAAAAATACTTGGATCCTGTTTCAGGTTTCGATTTTATTCCGCTGCGTTGATGTTGATTTAATCCGTTGAAACCCAACAAACAAAACATCCATACCAAGAATCCCAAATAAATCATTCCACTAACAATATCCATTTACACATCTACAATATCAACAATATTCGTCATTCATTTCAATCGCACCCACGTTATGCATTCATATATGCGGTACAACATGCCTAGGTTACTCATGAGATCAGCACATATCAATACTCATCCATAAACCATCCTTCACAGAGTTATATCTATTGTTATTCACCAGTTAGATCACCAATCCTAACCATACTCATAAGTTTTCCCAAAGACAACTACTTATATAACCATTTAATTACCCTAAACAGGCATAATAAGCTGAGGGGGAGGGTAGGGGATGGAACCGGACCAACCAAGGGCCCAAAAATAAAGAAATAAAGGCTAATACAGGTTTTTCTATCGCGAATTCGCGACCCTTGCCGGGCTCGCGACAGAGGCTCACCTCAGCTATCCAAACAAACTGCTTTACGCCCCTGACTTGTGTTGCCTAAACCAACCTCTAAACCTCATTTTTAGCCAAAACTTCCTTCTTAAAAAATGTTCCCTAGGATGCTAAGATTCCAATTAAACAAATTTCAGATCAATTGGACATCTACAGATTCAGATAGGATCTAAACAACCTATAGTGCTCCCCTGAACCCGGCCAGAGAAGATAGCTCTACTTCATGACCACATTTAAGATCCTTAAAGGTAAAATTAGCTCAAACCTATTTCTAAGACATTTGTAGGGATATGTCTTAGCTTTCAAAAGGCACTAGTTTCATATCTATTGGAGTTCTAAAACTCACAATACGGCCTAATAACCGAAGAGAGGCCAAGTGCATTCTAACCCAGTTTTCACCCAAAAACCTATTCACATGCACCAATAAATAAATTAAACCAACACTTACTACCATTATCATATATCATCAATAACACATTCAAGAAACTTATAATACACCTAAATATACTAAAATTCATACATAAAATGGAGAGTTTCCCAAACCTGGAAATCGAAGATCCAAAGTCACTTTCTAGCTTCTATTTACAATCTTTTCCTTTCCCTTGAGCTTCCTCTTGTTACCACCAACTTGCACAAACCAAAACCCAGAAAATCACTCAATCCAAACTCTAACATATCCCAATCAAAAGCAAGTAAAGGAGCAGAAGAACCACACACACACACAAGCCAAACTAACTCTTACCTCTCCAATCTTGCTCTAATGCTCACCCAAAACCACCTCTAAACAAGCACCACATCCAGCCAAAAGAGAAGCAAGGAGGAAGAGCAAAGAATGACGAAAGGAAGAAGAAGAGGAAAAAGAAGATGAATGGCGTGAGGAGGAAGAGGAGAACGGGAAGAGGAGGTGACTTACAGCTGGTTTCTCTCTCTTTGCCTATTTAATTCCCACTTATCCCTTAAGCCACATGTCACTTTCCCATAGGTAGGTCAACCTAAGCTCACCTCAATTCCCATACTCTCACCTACACACAATTCATTTCCCTTACTCATACCCTACTTCCCTATCTTATGCACACACACTAGTACCTCTTATAATAATATCTTCATAGTACTAAACTTAAGTCACACCCTAACATTTCCTTATAACCCACTTTTCCCATTGGTCCAACTAATTCACTTTGACTTCTCTATTCAAGTCACCATACACACCCACATACTAAATCACTTCTCATAAAAATATCCTACATCTTTAATTCCATACCCATAATCCACTTGATAATTATTTCTCTTATGTAAATATCTCCAAGGTACCATACCTACAACCCACACTATAAAGCCTCTTAACCCACTTATATCCTACCTCCGTACACTACAAGCACACCATAATAATTCCTTCACTTAACTCATTTAATTAATTTCTTAGCAAATAAATCCTTATTATCTATATTACTCATGTACAAATTACCGAATTACCCTCACTCACTCCGACTGAGCAAGCATATTCCGACTAGGCCCAGTTTGGGGTGTGACAGAGAATCGTCCGGTGTGCATCTTTGCCCCCTGGTCAATGAGCATATGCCTTTTGCTATGATCTGTACAGCTTTTTCCGCTTAGTACTCTGTCTCATGTCCTGCATTACACACTATTTGCCTGAAGATAGGTTATCCAAAGTAATGCCGCTTTATCGGTCCAGACATTGGAAGTCATTATTTTAAAGGTAGTGCATCCCTTGTGAATTTTCACACTAGCTTTTCTTTGAGGGAAATGCGTCCTTTTAGGGATTTTCACATAACTCTATGCCTTATTTTTGCCTGAAATGGACCCAACCACTCCAGCGGCTTTTATTCATTTTATTTTTTTGTATGATAGACTGCCTGTTTCTAGGTTTTCACCCCGCCCTTTGGCCTAACTTTTGTTTAGAGAGTCAGTTACGGTTTTCATCTCTAACGGCCTCTTTTTTTTGGTGAAGGGTAGGAGGAGGAGCATTTGTCAAATGAAGTTTTATCATTACCACCCTAAATGAAGCTTGTTCCAGCATATGTCCTTATGCATGCCGCAGATTTCTCATGGCTATTCAATTGCATGTAGCTTATGTATGTTTTCCTATTTATATGCACCATATAGCAACAATAATAATCATGTCTAGACATGTGATGCAAAAACACAAGTTTTATTCAATCTCAAAGAGTAACACCTTGGGCACATTCGACTCCCGTTATCAATCAGCCCTCTCGGGTTTTCTTAATTGAATATTTTCTTTCAGCCCTTAATTTTTGCCCATGATGTCCTTTCTTTTCTTTTTATAGTTTTCATCCTAGCAGGGCGCCCAATTTTAGCAAGATCGCTTTTTTTATATTTTCGACCCGTGGGGTATTTATTATTATTTTTCTTTTTTTTTTAGCCTTTGCCATGGGGTCTACTTCAACCTGTCGTGGTTGCTTGAATTCTTGAATCCTTCATCATTGTTTTAGCCTGGATAGTTGCTGGCAATGCCTCTTCCGATAGTGGCTTTTCAACACAAAAGGCTTAATCTTGACCTTTGTGTAAACTACCTGAGTCGACGAGCTCTCTTTTTGTAACTTGACCGTGAAAGCTCGCATTTTGCCACTTTGTTTTTTTTTTTTTTTATTTTGGTCACTCAATTTTTGAGGTAGCTCTCAATGGTTGAAATTGGGTTGCAGGTTGGCCTCATATGGTTTAGGCCAAAACTGTGGGTTTTCCTTTCTTTTATTTTTGCTTTTCTTCTCTTTTTTTTCTCTCTTTCTTTTCTTTTTTTTTCTTTTTTTTTTGTGAAGGCCCAGAGCTTCATTTGTCTTGAATTTGATAGTCTAGCTCCTGAGGCAGCACCTTAAGGATTGAAGCTTTGTTTTGCTTGGCTGCATTATATGCGTTCTAGATGCTGAAGAAGCAAAGGAATGGATTTTGGAAATCTCGATTGCTATTAGGTTGACATAGTGAAGTAGGTTGTCCTGGTATGTCATTTCAGGTCCGGGCAAAGGCGTTTTTCTTTTTTTTTTTCTTCTTTTTTCTTATTGTTATTATTTTCTTTTATCTCTCAAATTTTATCTCACTTCATGAGTTAGGTTGGATGCAACCAAGATGTTTTTTCTTTGAGATTGAATGAAATAGTATTTTTTGAAACAATGCCTTGATCATGATTATTACTATGCATGATGCGATAAGATATGACAATGCATACATAAGAAAAGCCCATACTATTAAAATAACTAGAGAAACAAGTGCATAGTTCAGGAACACACTTTATATCATAAAAAGAATGGCATTGTGACAACTCTAATTCTTTCTTTTTTCTTCTAAGCCAGGCATCAATTCTTGAATACGATCTCTTAAAGGATGACAGCAGTCTATTCTATGCTCTGTGTACTGGTGATATGCACAATACCAGTCTGTTCTGTGTCTAGGCTGTCCTTGACTTGGGGCAGGCAGGCTGGCAAGGGTTATAACTTCCCTTCCTTTATGAGACGGGTGCAGTGCCAAGACAATGGCCTACCCGGGAGAGTGAGGTGGCATCGAGTCGTTCCTATGGCTGAGACTTCTTGTCAAAATTGCTTTTAAAAAAACATCAAAGGTTTGTGGCCACTGGCGCGTGGGCGTTGGGGGGAGAGCCCCTAACCCAGCACGCGCGGCCTGACACACAGCCTGGAAGTCCCTCGCCTCCAGGCTGCCGAAAATGCGCTTGTTACCCCAAAATCGGAATTTTAAGCCCAAATTGGACTCTAAATTATATTTTTCAAGATTTTTCACAATAAATCTGGATTTCACACTTAATTAAGGTAGAATTTGATTAAAATTCAATTTTTTTTTTCCTAAATTAACTAGGTTTTTTACCAAAAATCATAAAAATTGAAAATAAAAAAAAAAAGAGAAAAAGGGGGAGACATTTTGGGTTGCGATTTCTTTTCTTTTTTTCTTCAAGAGAGCTTTTGGCTGTATTTTTTTAATTTACTTCTTCTTCAAGAGAATTTTTAAGGTTTCACAATTAATTCTTTTTAATCAAAAATTATTCTTGAGAAAAAAGAAAACATTTCTTTGTTATTGGGAATCTTAATTTTCTTCCATTATTTTTTGAACAAGCATTTTGCAATTATTTTTCTAGAGAGAAAGTTTTGATTTTTCTTATTTTTGATTTAATTCTTACGGATCTTGACAAACAAATCATTCATTTTCTTTCCTCCATCGAATTCGAATTCTAAGGGTAAATATTTTGGGCTCGATTTTATATTTTATATTTTTTATTATTTTTTATTTACAGTCAATTAATCACCACATAGATCTTTGAATCTTTTGATTATTTATTTATTTTATGTGATTTTAGTTATAGATTTAACATTCTGTAATATTTTTTTGATTTTGTTTTTTTATTCTATTTATTTTCTTAATTGTTCATCCTCTATTTTTATTTTTACTTTTACTTTTGTTGTTATTATTATTATTATTATTATTATTATTATTATTTATGTTCTTATGTGTGTTGATTTATTAATTTATTAATTTATTTGTTTCATTATGTCATTTAATTTATTTGTCATTCATAATGCACTTTTTATCATTTCATTTATTTTAATTCATTTTTTTATTATTTTATGTGTTCTAATTGATTATTGATTTAATTACTAACATTAATTTTATTCTTATTTATTGTGGTTCCAATATTTGATTTTCCTTTTTTAAGCACTCTCACAATCGAAAGAAGAGATCCAGGAGATTCATTTGGCTTGATTTATTATTTTCATTGCTTTTTATCATTTTTTTCTTTTATTTATTTGTCATTAGAGGTGGCAAATGGGTGGGTTGGGCGGGTTTGGGTTGGGTTATAAATGGGTTGGGTCGTAAATGGGTGGGTCATAAACGGGTCAAAAATATATGGGTCATAAATGGGTCAATACCCAAATGGGTTGGGTGGGTTTGGGTCGACCCATTTGATATTTTTTTAATGAAAAATAATTATCGATATAATAACGGAATACTAAAAAAAATATTATAAAAATGTTGGCCCAAATGGGTCGGTTGAGATTCAAACGGATCGGGATATCGGTTAACTTATAACTGTCCAATTTACTATTCATTTGGTAAAAATTTTGGTAGTATAACGACTATATATATAACATACCCTTCATGCTATTCAAACAATCCATAGTCACACATAGGGGTACAAAAACACAATAATTCATAAATCAAGTAGCCATTTTTCCATTTTTAAGCCAATTATCTAATCCTAAATTATTACACTCACTTTCTAAACTCAATTTCTCCAAAAATTAATTTTATAATTCTTAAAATATATAAATTAGTCTCCCTGCAAAATTTCAGCTCAAACAGAGTCCGTTTCTCGATCTGCTACATTTAAATCAGTCAGTTTTGACAATTTTCAGTGTTACCAAAAAATTAATTTTTCGCTGTCAAAAATTTCTAAATATTAATCTAAGTCTATATATATAATTAAAATAATTTTTAGAGTCATTTGCTATTTTTAGAGGTCTAGTCAAATTTTGGTCAAACCGGGTAACCTTTAAAATGAGCCGGTTTTTTTTTTATTTTTGACTTTTGAAGATTTATTTGAGTTCATTTTTTTCCCACATTCTACCCTCGGACTCCTTGTGACTAGTATTTTCCGATGGTCAAATAAAATATTTTTTTACTTCCGGGTGTAATTTTTGTCTTTAGTACACTATTTTCCATTGAAAAATACTATTCACGACTAACCCGATAACTCGGCCATTACAAATCTAACCAACAAAATACGCATACCCATTACACAATAATAATACAGCGGGACAGTTTAAGCAAAATATTTTGTTCATTAAGGTAAAAGTTTTTAATATTAAAGAAATAATGAAAAAAAAAAAACACCCATTGGGTCAAGGAAGAATGACCCAAATGGGTTGTATTTTATGTGGGTAGATTTTGGGTGGGTTTAAATGGGTCAATTTTTTAGTTGGGTTGGGTTTGGGTCAATTTTTTTTGGGTGGGTTTGGGTGAGTTGTTGGGTTTGGGTTAATTTTGACACCTCTACTTGTCATATAATTTGTATTAAAATTATTTATTTTATGCACGTTGTGACGCGCGCCGGATCCCCGCGACTGCCCCTCTGACCTCCCAGCTTGAGGGCGATCGAGCAATTGAGGGTCCGTTAGCAACTTGCAATGAATTGCGAGTGCGTCTATTTTGGGCAACAAGGAGGTTTCATGGAGTCGCCACCTAATAGAACATTGAAAAAGTTTCTCTTGCCTCGGAGAGCCTAAAACTGCGCTTAGTATCCATTTTGGGCCAACCAAAGGGGTCTTGGAGGGTAAACCTCTTGCCCTAAGGAGCCTAGGATCAACGTCAAAGTCTCGTGACACAAGAGGTGTCTTGGAGGTCATAGTTCCAATGAGTGATCGGATAGAACTCTCGCCTCTTTGAGCCTAAAGACCAGAGCTGGGTTCGGGACTTCTCATCTATTTCTACCTTGATTATTTTATGATCAAAATTTAAATTTCATTAATTCGCTCTCTCTCCACACAATGCAATTGAATCAAAGCGCATTTATTCACATTTGGAAGCGGTAAATGAACGATTAAATAATGAAAGCGATAAATTATAATAACACAAGGAGCGGAATACAACTCCCTTTATAAATGTGCGATACATACACAAATCGGGGCATGGCTTATTTTGAGCACTTTGGTCCCCTCATGCAACATTATTAAAATGGATATTTTTATTGTGAGGATTTTATTGGATAAAGAATGGGACATTGGGTCCTTGATTTTATGAAGAATTCAATTTATTTAATATAAAACGTTTGGCCTATTTTACATTAGCGAGAAACACAACAATTTTGTCATATACAGGAAAAGCAATAAATAAATACATGGAATATGTATAAAATAGGAAGATAGGGAACTAAACCAGACAAGCTCTCCAAATACATGAAGACTCCCTCGAGCTCCATCCAGTCTAAGAAACGGAAACATACTCTCACAAAACAAGTCAAAGAGATGTTAAAATACAGAAGAAAGGTTACAAATAAACATAAAAATTTGTGAGAACAAAGAGGAAAAAAGGAAAAAGATTAAAAATGTGGGACAGAGCCCACCGACGGGCTATGTTGAATGACCGGCGGACGTCGGTCAAGATGACCCATATCCCCGTCGCTCACTCAAAAGAAGCCGTCTGCGGGGGTGACCGACGGGTTATGCTCGAAGACATCCGACGGGCGTCGGTCACAGCAGATGACCCGTCGGTCACCTCTGTCCCAGAAAATAGAAGTTTTTCAAAAATCAATCAAAAGCAATTTTACACAATTTTAAGAAGAATAATAACGAGAAATAAAAATAAAGGCAAAAGCAAGGATAATATCGAAAATGAAGCTAAAAAAAAGGACCAAAAAAGGGGTCCGAAATATTTACCCTCAGAATAACCTTTTTGGTTGGATTCTTTGTTGTTGTATGGCTCCCCGCACGCTCCACGAGAAAACAAGATAAAAATCAAGGATGAGGAAAATAGCTTGTTTCCTTCTTGATTTTTATAAAAACTGGATTTTTGGAATCAAAACCTTAGGAAAAACCAATTAAATTTAGTTGCTTTTAATGGTTTGATTCTTGAATCAATTAAATCTTTTAGAAATGTGTTTGTTGGAAGAGAGAGAAAACACACACGAATTTTGGCAGAGTTTTCCCTTTTAGAAATTTTTCCAACCCTTTTCATGAGAAAATTCAAAGCTTTTATAGGCCAGGCACGACCGACGGGCGTCTGTGGTGGCGACGGGCGTCGAAAGAATCCTACTGACACAAGGATTCATCCGACGGCCCTGCCACTTTGACCGACGGGCGTCAGAAGAATCCTTTTTACACAAGGATTCATTTGACATCCCTGCCACCATGACCGACGGGCGTCGGAAGAATCCTTCTGACACAAGGATTCATCCGACGGGTCGACCTCCTACCGATGGACTTGCCGCTCACCGACGGGCTGGCCGTCGCTTGAGAAAAACATGCTTTTTGGTCTTTAAAACTCCCCGGTTTTCTCCCCTTCTGCCTACGAAAGGTAAAATGGATTCGTTTCTCGCGGAACATGGGATTAAAGCCTCCAAATCCAAACCGTTTGTACAGGCTCGGATATCAATTTCATCATAGGGTAATCTCTGATCCGGACCGCTCCGGGACACGGTGCTCGCACACGTTTCATTGAAATCACAAGAATATTTATATTAATAAATTTGGTATTTTATAATAAAATGGGACCAATATCCTAATTTTAGCCAATAAAATCTCATTTTTAAAAGGATAGTTAATTTTTATAAAATGGAATCGCTCATCCCAGTTTTCTTAATAATGCCTAAAAATAAATTTTCAATTTTTAAGTGTGCATGACGGAACCAATGTTCCTATCCTAATTAATACCCCATTTTATGCTTGTTATTTAATTATTTATTTATTTATTTTAGCTTTCTATTTTTTGGGGGATTCTATTTTTGTTCCAATTTTCATCTTTTAATTTATTTTTATTTTATTTATTTATTATTTTTATCGCTTTCTTCGATGCTTGTTGTGCACCTTAATTAAATTTCATGACATGTGAGAGAGAGATGGAAAATTAATTGTTAAAGGCTCATTTATAATTTAACCAAGGCATTAATAAGAGTGAAGTTCTGAACCAGTTTCTGGTTTAAACCTCCGATGTTAGATGAAATTTTTCAATTTTTGTAAATTGGATGGCGACTCCAAAATATGTCAAAGGTGCCTAAAGGTTTCATGGGATTAGAAGAACTTCCCTAATGTTCTATTGAGTAGGGATTCCAAAATATCTCATGTTATCTAAAATCTAGACATGAACCCTCTCGGACCCGAAAAGCAGGCCTTCGGGGAGCGCATCACAAAAGGGAAGCGAGATAAAAGAAACAAAAAAAAAAGACAATAAAATAAGGTAACCCGATGAAATCGTGGGTAATAATCTCCGAGTTTCAACTCACGGGAGGAACATTCACAAAAACAGACATTTTAGTCCAATAAGCAAACATTTTAGTCCAATAAAAATAAAGAGAAAATAACTCATTAGTAAAGTCATAAAAATATTTAAATAAATAAACAACTATTATGGAATTAAAGAAAACAGAGACATTAAAGCATTAAAGGCAGAAAATAAAGCTATATGCTTAAATAAAATGAAATTAAAACAACGCATAAAATATAGTATTAAAAATACTAAAAGAAAACACATCAAAATAAACCACAAGAGGACAAATAGTGTCCACAAACGGGCACACAAGAGACATACGGGCAGCCAAGAGCGCGACAGACGGGGAAGGAGGAGGAATTTCGCTACATCCCATCTCTCGCTTGAGAGACGGGCGTCTGTCACTCCTTCTTCCCGTTTGTCAAGCGTAGAAGGCAAAGATAGCTCAAAACCCCATTAACATTATTTCAAGCTCAAAATTTATACTTAAGACATCCTAATCATGCATATAAATGACCTAAAACATGCTAGAAATAATTATAAGGCCCTAGGAACCTATTTAACCAAATAAAACATGAAATCACAAAGCTTACATAAAATCATATATTTAAAACTCAAAGCATATTACACGTTATTTATTCAAATTTAAACATGAAACAAATGATTTAAGACCAAAATATTTACCCTTAAATTATTTATTTCATTTTTGGAGAATCAGGAAGTACTTGGTGTCCCCTTGGATTCAAGAAAATGATTTGAAATTAGGAGAGCAACCATTTTCTCTCTCTACAAAATGTTCTTCCGATTTATTGATTTCTAAGAGAGATTAATACTCTAATAGAAGATCAAAAATTAAAGAAGATGATAAAAAATGTTTGACTGATGTAAAGCTTTTGAATTTATCCACTCAAACAGAAAATATATTTTATCTCTCTCTCTCCTCTCTTTCTTTTTCTCTTCTGTGTTCTCTAGTAAATAATCACGAAAAAAATAAGTTATCCAAGAGTAGAGAATTTATTTCTCTATCTCAAAAAACACTTTTTCCGTTTCTCCTTTTTAGGAATTACTCCTTTTTTCCCTAAGAAATTTCAACCGAAAAGAGTAGTCCCCTTTCTTTCTCTTTTTGATTTTGCTTTTGTAAAAGATGGAAGGTCCTTGATTTCCTAGGTTTTTTTATCTTATTTTTAGGAAACCAAAACAAATCTTCCCTTTCAAAAACTTAAAAATCTTCAAGACCCCAAAAAATTAACTTTTGAAATCAAAAATATTTACCCCCGATTTTTTGCTGCTGGAAATGCATCAATCTAGGTTCAGATCATGACAGACAAGCATCCCTAAAGCTAAGGACAGCCATCCTTCAAGCACGTTATTAGAAACTATGAAAATTCCATGGACAGGAGAAGAGTCAGTCCCTGCAAAGGGCAAGCACACAGAGGCAGGCGACGAACGAGCGTTCTTAGCTCTAGGGACGAGCATCCGTCAATCAAACCCCAATTTTCCTACAATTAAAACCCCTCTTTTTAATTCTAGCAAAAGAAAAAGGGATTTTTCATAGAAAAACTTAAAGAAAAGTCAGCATATTTCGTTCTCCTTCTGTGATACAAGTATCGATATCATCATCGGGTAATCTATAACCTGGGCTACCTCGGACCCAGTGTCTACACCTTAGAGAAGGCCTCTCCGAAGGGCTTACAGCACTTGCCTCAGCATGCATCATAGGATCAGCCTCTGGTCGAGTCAGAGGAAGATGAGTGATGATCGGAGCCAAAGGTTGATCGACTTTAAAAACTTTTGCATTCGGAGCCTAACAGGCTAACCAAATTAATCCTCAACAAGGGTTGAATTCTTCCTCTTGCCTTCCAAGGACCTCTTTATACGCTCAGCAATCTCCCTAACTAGATTATCTATAAGGGCTAAAGCTGCAAAAACAAACAAAAAGTTCAAAATTCATTTAAAATTGCATCTCGAAATTCTATTAGCTGATGAGATTGGTATCTAGACTAAGAGCTGTCTTTTTTGGCATTTCATGTTGCTATTCTTTTTAAATGCAATATTCTTAAACTCTAGCCTGGCCCTAAAGCTGGTAGCACAAAATTTCTTTTTAGAGTTTTGGCCTATATGAGATCTTAACAATGTTATGGCATGCTCAATTATCTCTTAACCTAGCTATGTTAGGTTCCTTAACCATTATTGTGGCTCACCATATGTATTCCATGCCCCCTTATCCATATTTAGCTACTGACTATAGTACACAACTATTATTGTTCACATATCACATGTGGATTGGTGGATTTCTCATATTTGGTGTTGCTGTGCATGCAGCCATTTTTATGGTAAGAGACTATGATACAACTACTCGATACAATGATCTATTAGATTGTGTCCTTAATTGTTGAGAATTGTCAAAGAATAGGCACCTCGATTTAATATTTGTACCTGTTATTTATTCTTCTAATAACTATATTGATTATATTAATTAATATATTAATATTATATTATATTATATTTTCATGCTGGTAAAACATCTTTTTGTGATTCTCTGATCGTTTCTCAATTCTCTACATTGTCTCCTAGTCTAGCTGCCTCGTGCTCGTCCATGACTATCTTTTTCGGTAAGTGTTCATCAGTCTTTTTCCCTTCCAATTCCTTCTTCGGATGTGACAGATAGAGGCAGCTCTTCAAGCACATTGGGGATACCATTATAAACACTTTACTATGTATAGATCGAGGTTGGACTCAATAAGAAGACTTGAAAATGGCAGATCTTAGACCAGGAAGAAAAGTGTGAAAAAAAAGCTTTTCTCAATCTAATTTAGAATAGGGTAAAGAAATGAATGAAAGAGAAAGAAAGGACTAGACTCTCTCCTAAGCAAAGAGCAAGCGCTTAAGGTAAATAATCTAAAAGAAGAAGCAGCATGTGAATTCCATTTTCCTTTTCCTTTTCCTGCGAGCTCTTATCCAAGTGTGTTAACAGCCAATAAGGCAAATTATACATGCATCAACAAAAATCCTAAAGAGAACCTAAAGGCTCGCATTTTTCCCCAGAAGGTGTCAGCTCATCTAAAGAAGGCAAAATGACCACAGAGCTGGTAAGCTCTTAGGAGTGCTCCGCGACATACTTTAAAAGCTTTTCTATATCTGGTTTAAATAGATCAAGCTGAAAAGCCAAGTCTTTGAGGTTGTTGGCCTTGTCTAATTGAAACAAGCTTATGCCAAATCCTCATTTTCTTTGGATCAAGAAGAACTTCTCCTTGTAGCCCTTAGCAAAAGAGGGCAAAGAAAATAGGTTCCTCTTATTTTTGCCCATGAAGAAATACTCTGTGCCATTCTCTCAGCCAGAAAGATAGAATAAAAATGTGAAGAGCTCTAAGGAAAGGACAATGTCAAGATGTCTATATAGGACTTTAAAGCAGGCGATTGTCCTCCATAAGCCCATAGGATGTTGATGTTGAACGGATAGAGTAGGAACTGTAAGCCATAATCCAAATAAGGCTGATGGCAGATGAACCATTTGTTGTCCTTTCCGAACGATACCTCTCACATCGACATTGAAAGAGGATAAGACAGAATGGCCACATCCTTAGGCAAGTTATATCTTCTCTTCAGTCAATTCATTTTTAAGGTAGAAAGTTTTGTATGCCTAGTTATAAGCTTCCTAGTTCTATATTCTATAAGGAAGCTAGTATATAAATCTAAATCTAAATTTAAAGGGCTACTAAGGGCCATTTTTATTGGAAAGGGAGTGAAAAATGAATTTTATATTTTCTCCCAAGAAGCATATCCTAAGTTACTAGTAGTAGAAGATGAAGAATATGAAGATTTGCAAGAAATTGTAAAGGAAATCTTGAAAATAGAAAAAGAGTTTGAAGCTTTGTAAAAGTAAAAATGAAATGGATTTTATCTATTTATAGGAAAGAGGTAACTTCCTCAACAAGCCAAGCATTTATCCCTAGGCTGCCACAAGTAAGAAAACGGTTGGCTGACCCAAAAAATGAAGTGTCAGTAAATTGTAACGACACCAACTTCAAATGCCGGCGACCCAAAAAGTGAAGGGTTGTAATAAAGGACACAGCTGATGAAGCATCGTCATATTGAGCGTGATTGACGAAATGTCCCTTATAAATACACTAAAAACTGACTCAATGGTTGGGAATGCAAAAAGACAAGCTCAGAATTTGACATTCAAAATTCAAAATTAAAATTTGGTAAATTGAACTGCCAAAGATTTCAAAACTGCACTTGTTGATCCGATCAGATCTTTCAGGGGGGGACAAATGATGATACCAATTATTTTCTGAGCCTGATCTATTCTCAACCCAAGGCCCAATACAAGACAAACCAACATCCAATCAGCTTAAGGCCCAGCGCATTACAGGCAACCACCCAATGATTTGACGGCATGCAGGCTATCCAATTGGACTGATAAGGGGTATGCCCTATTAAAGTCCACTTACACACTCCACTATGCATACCTAGTTACATCACAGTAGCCCACACCGCCTACCTACTCTCTCCACCTGAGCAACCCACTCCCAGCGCTTATACGTGGCTTCTCACGTACACCATAAAAGCACAAAGCACAGTGGAATTAGGTATTAAAATCTTGAGATATTCTCTCTCTACATTCTCTCTCTAAAAGTATTACTGACTTAAGTTTCAAATTGCTCACGCTTGGTCAGATCGGGCACCTCTTATTATAGGTCCAACAGTTTTGACTATCCGATCGGCTATCCATTTATTCCATCCGGCCTTGTTTCACTTTTGATCTTTTAGGAATTATCTATTATTTTTAATAAATAGAAATTGGAGCGAAATTCAAGAATTGTGTTTGAAGGATCACATGCTAATGCTATAATTTTGCTAATAATAAAATAATATATAGTTAAATTAATATAATAATAAAATAATTAAAAATTAATTTAGGTTGAAAAAGTTTCTATAAAAGGATCGTGAAATAATATTATTATTGATAAAAAATAAAAAAAAATATTATAAGAGGAAATCCCATATAATATAATAAGAAATTCAAGAAAATGATGGCAATTTGGCAAGGTAAGATTATAAACATAAACTAATTTTAATAGAATTACAGTACAAATATTATTATTTGAAATTGCTTTTTAATTATTTTCATCTCTTTTAAATTTTAAGACTTTGAGATTGATATTAATTTTAATAAAAATAACTTACTATGTCTATCTAAGTAGTTTTTTTTTCTAATATCATGACAAATGTTTGTCTAACAAAATAATAATAAATAATAAAAGGTTAACTGAGTGTTATTAAAATAATAAAAGGTTATTTAAATCTAAAAAAATTTTATTCTATTTTGTACTTGTATATATAGTATAGATATATATTAATGAGCAAATTGTTACTTTATTTGATCACATCAATTTTATCTTTTAACTTGTAAAATTGAGTCGATTATGTACACATTTAAATGAATTGGTTAAAATTGAAATCTTCTTTCTATTAACTCTTACATATAGAGACCTCAAATTCAAACATATATTCTATCAATTTATTCTTTCAAATCTCATTTATTCTTTCTATCAATTTTTGACTTGCAATTCCACATAGGGATGAAAAAAAAACCTAAATTTTGGTTAATCGAAAAATCGATCTGAAATTGAACCAATTTTAGGTTAAACAAATTGAAAATTTAGTTAACAATTTTTAAAAATAAAAATCAGTGGTTAACCATTGACTAATAGTTAAGCAATGTATATATATACATATATTTTATATATTATTTTTTATTTTTACGCATAAATTTTTCAATATTTTTATAATTTATAAACATTATGATATATGATTTTCTAAAATATTATTTTAATACAATATTTTTAGTAAATAAACATTAAAATTATCTTTTTGTTACAATTATTTATTCATTATATGTGTATAATTAACACTCTATTGTTTGTTTCATATTGAATATATTCAATTATTACAATTAATTATGAAAATTTAGCTTTTCTTTTGATTATTTTAATGGATATTATATTATATTTGATTTGTATTTTTCATTTTTGAAGCCTTTTTAACTATTAAAAACAACATTACAAATTGTATATTTTATTAAATTTATATGTTAAAATTCTTTAATGGTTAACAAGTAAATCGATCAAAAAAAATAATGGTTAACCGAAGTTAATGGATTAGTTAATAAAATTGTTAATAGATCGATTAACCGGTCCATACTCACCCCTAATTTTACTTGCATATTTAATTCGAGGTTACACATGTAAAAGTAGATGAAATCAGAATTTCAATTTTAACTAATTTATTTATTAGGCTTGTCGAACAAATGATGTCAAGTCAATTTTGGGTCGGATCAATTTCGTATCACTATTTTCGGATCGAATCGGTCAACTATCAAGTCAATTTTGGGTCGTATCAATTTCGTATCACTATTTTCGGATCGAATCGGTCAACTATCAAGTCAAATTCAATTTTTCAACATCAAACTAATTGTTAAATTTTTAAATTATCAACTCAACTTTTAATCTCATATTTATTAAAAAAATATAAATATATCTTTATTACTTTTAAATTTTAATAATAATAATATTTGCAAATTCAAAAAAAAATTACTAAAAGAATACTTTGGACATATATTATAAAGACAACTCAATTAAAATATCATTTTATTTTAATTAACTTATTCAAATAAATAAAACAATAATAATAATTCATTATATATATGGACATGTTTATATGCATTTATGTACATATGATTATTCATAAATGCATACATATATGTATATGTTATATGCATTTATCTCTGTACATACGTACATGCATATATATATATATTCAAAACGATATCGTTTCACAAAACATGATGAGTTCAATTTCGGAGAAATTGAAAAAAGAAATAATATAATTTATGCCAGTATAAATTATTTATATATTAAAAAAATGACACAAATAGGTAAAATTGAGAGTTTAAATTTTATAAAAAAAAATGTTTGAATGATCAGCTGAATTAAAAAAAAAACAGCCTCGAATCGAAGCATTCGAGTTACGGATCTTATCAAATTTGACTTTATTTTTTCAAATCGGATTTCAAGTCAAAATCAAAGATTTGAGAGGTAAATTTTACACTATATCTATAGTCTATTAGTTAACTAATGGTAATCTGGTTATGCACCTTTTTTTCTCAATTCTGATTTTGGATCAAAGCCAATATTTGATTATCCATGGAAAAAAAATCAGTACAGAAGGTTGTTGGTTTCTCAAGAAAAAGAGCAGTTGAGAAAGAAAACAAAAAATAAAAAGAATTCCCTAGAAGAGGAATTGTTGCTCACCATGGTAACTTTCTACAAATTGACAAGGAAAAATATTTTATTTTATTTTTGCATTAGCTCTCTCCATAAAATAATAAATAAATAAATAAATAAAATTATAATAATAATAATTCTCAAATTGAGTCATTATTAAATTAATTTTTAATATGCAATTTGCCCCTTCAATTTGTTATTGCTTGTCATACTACCCCTTTAACTTACAAGTTTACCGATTAAACACATGAATTTGATTATTTATTTATATATTAAAAAAGCTTATTGCTGACTGTGCAGCTCATGTGGCATGAAAAATGGTGAAGTGGCATGAGAATGTACCCTTCATGCATTGGAGACGCATGAATGGTGTAATAAAAAAAACGAAAAAGAAAAAATGATCTCTATCCAGCACCGATCCTCCGCCATCTCCTCCTCCTCCTCCTTCACCGTTCCGATTTTCTCTCTTTCTATCTCCCGTCATTAATACTTTAATTTCCTTTTAATTTTTAGTGAAACAATCATATGATTATTACACATTCAAAAGAAGGCAACATATTCAATTCTTCCTTTTAAAATCACACAGAAAATTTAAAATCTAAACTCAAAACGGAATTCATATTCTTCAAGCTCTATAATTTTATTTTGCAATAAAATACTTTAAGCTTTATCAAATTAAATAAAATACATGCATTTGTAATTCTAATCAAAGATTAGGCAAAAACACCCAAATTTATGTATATGGCATCCCAGATTTCATCTATAACCATATGTAAAAAAAATAAATCGTCTGGATCTGCATCATCTGGTGGAGGCGCTACTGGTGAGGTATGGGCTGGCTGCTATGACGGTGTGATGGCACGATAAGCATCCACACCTCACTTGTCGAAACTACCACTAGAAAGAGAGAGAGAGGGAAGAGAAACCAGAGGCGAGAGAAAAGGGAGAGAGAAAGAGAATGCTTGTTAGAGCTACCACCGGAGAGAGAGAGAGTGAAGAGAGATACTAGAAGCCAGAGAGAGAGAGAGGGGGGAAGAGATAGAGAAAATGGTGGATCTGTAATTTAAGTTAATTATTTTTAATCCATATGTGATTTAATTATTGGGCCAAATGAGGTATCATCCATGTTAGACGTTTGAAGTTCACGCACTAGATCCACTTCAATTATGTGTTTATTATGTCCATTAAATTCAATTTTAGGTGTTCAACTGGTAAACGTATAAATTAGAAGGGCGACTTGACAATTCATTACAAATTGAAAGGGCAATTTATATATTAAACCTTAAATTAATATACATTAGTTCCTTTCTAAATAGTACTAACGGAAGTGTACATCACACAACGTCCAACTCGCATTAACAACAAATGAAACTCATATGGCCCCACTTAACATATTTAAATAATTATTATTTTTTTTTTAATATTAGCTTAATACATTAGTATATACAATTGATATTACCAAACAAAATCAGAAAATAGCATTTCAACATTTCCTCACCAAACAAACGAATTTCAAATGAATTTAATTTACATGGAAGTTTCAAAACGAACCAGAATTAGCAAAATTTAACTTCTATCCACCAAAAACAAGAAATTTATTTGATTACTTCTTTATCATGTATAACAATTAGCCAAATCAAAACCTTATTTCTGGGGAAACACGGCTTGTAAGCCGTGTAGATAAATCTACATTATATATATGAAATTCAATTAGCAAGAAAGAAATTGAAGAAAAAAATGGAAATCAATAAAAATACCCTATTTACAGAAAGAGTTGAAGGTGTTGAGTGGGAGAATTCTTCTACTCTAATCAAATCCCCAAATTAGCTATCCAAGAATACACATTTAATATCAATTTTTGAATCAGTGAATACCAGCATCCCCCATCTTTATAACCACCATAACTAAGAATTTGCAAGAAGAGCTAAATCTTCTCTTCTCAATCTGCATTTTCTCCCTAAAATTCTAAAGGAATTTCCATTCACTCTCTAAAATCTCTAAATCAACCTTTTTTACACTTTTTGGTCTCTATCAAATGAATCATTTGAACTCATTGCCTGTGGTCTACTATTGTGGGAGATTGTTTGTTTTTCCTAGATTTAATGTACACAATCAAACCCATGAAGGAGATTTTGCTCCTATGAAATTCCAAAAGTAAGCACAAATTTCCCAGCTTAAATTCATCCTATATCTGCCTTCACAGTATATTGATCGATCTTGAAAATTGCTTTTTTTCTTTTTAAGTTCACAATGTATGCTAGTGGCTTTGATTATTTTTGTTGGTATGATGAAGAGTTTTCAGATTAAGCCAAAAGAATTATTGGGTGTTTGTTAAAGAAGATCAAGGAGTTTGAAGGGGATTTTGTGTCTTCTTTTTTATGTTTTCATTTTTGTTGTTAATGATGTAATTATATGGAAATATTTTGTTGGGTTATCTGTAGGGGTCAGCGATAGTCAGTTCGGTTCAATAACCAAACCGAAATAACCAAAAACCAATTTACTAGGATTTGACAAACCAAACCGAATCAAAATCATATAATAACTGAACTTAAACCGAACCGATTTTTTTAGTTCGGTTCGGTTAATCAATAAAACCGAAATTTCAAAATTATAATTAAAGCATTATCTAAAAATTATACAAAATTACAAATCATAAAACTAAAATAAAAACTTATAAATTAAAAAATGTACATATATTTAATTTAAGTTCAAGCCCCTTAGATTGAATTAAAAAGTACAAAAATAAAATTTATTTTTGTAAAAATTGAAAAAAATAACATATATTAATAATTATTCGGTCAGTTCGGTTTTTGCCTTCTAAAACCAAATCGAAATAACATAAATTATTGTATTTTTGAAATCAAAATCGAACCAAATAGCCGAAAAACTGAACCAAATTAAAAAAATTGGTCGGTTTGGTTCGATTTTTTAGATTGAACCTGCAACACCCCCTACGTCCCCATTGGAAGGACGCCGGAGAGTGCTACCGACGTTCACTCACACACATGCGCACATGCACTAAGTGGAAGTATACATTCATACATAAAAACATCCGGAGATACAACGGAAATTAAAATTTTGACGAAACAGTAGCTGAACATACAATAACTCACATACATACATACAATCATTTAGCGGAAGCAGAAGGCGAAAGATAAAACGAAAGAATAATTGAAAACTTAATTACAATAAGATCCTTACATATAATTACATATACATAAGACTAGAGAAAAACAAAAGCCAAAATACAGAAGTTGAGCAAAATACAAAACTCCTAACTCCTATGTGGCCGACCTTGCAGATGCGACTCGAACCAAACCATACCTGCCACCTGCACGGGAAAAGAACCCGTGCTAAGCGATAACGCTTAGTGGGGAAAAACACAAGAAATATGGGCAGCCATTCACAATGGTCGCCAAGGCATAACACATGCAGATGGCATATGCGGACATTCATAACACATATAATATTATACTTGCATATAAAAGCCGTGCATTTAGAGGATCATAACCACATTCATATATAATCATTCAATGGCCAATGTGCATTTTCATGCAAACTAGTTCACATGCTAATCCATAATAGTTAACAGTATAAGATCACATTTGTATACATACTGATTCACATGCTTATAACCAAAATTAATTATATTCAAACGCAGTCACAATATGGTATATATGAATAATCGCACACAATAGGCATGTTTGAGTCACATTTAACCCATTCAGAGATTCATGATCACATTCGAATTCATAACTGACTCACATGACTGAAATCTTACACATTCGGATATTATATTCTCATATTCATATCAGACAAAGCAAACAAAATACCTGCTGACTCAAAATAGTGGATAACGAGTATACGAACATCACCTTACGGGTGCGAATCGAGTACTGACATCACCTTATGGGTGCGAATCGAATACTGACACCACCTTACGGGTGCGAATCGAATACTGACATCACCTTATGGGTGCGAATCAAAAATCAATTTCATTTTCACATTTAAAAACATTTTCATTAGGAACCTTAAACAAGATCCAAACACATTAAAGGGTTCGCGAGGAACCAAACGGGGGACCTGATCAGGGTCCAAATGTCCAAAGGGCTGCAGCTAAAAGACTTTATTAGGCATGCCTAACTATCCACTAGACTGACTCTCGCAGGTCATGCATCATTCAAATCACATGTCGAATCAGGCAGTATATAAATATCATCACACTTAATCCAGAGTATAGTAGACATATAAAGAAATTCATAATATCAGCCATGCATCATACTATTCGTATTACAAAGCATACAATATAATTCCATCAACATGCTTTAGCACTATTTAATATTCTAAAAATTATCAGAGTCAAATATGGAAACATTATCAGGTCAATCATTAACTTAACATTCAAACTTTACTTTTAACAACTAACCACTCTTTACAAAAACAGGGTAGGTCACGGTCACAACCAGATTGGTTGTTACCGTGACATACCAAAACTCTCGGCAAAATGCAATCTTGGGGTATCTCACGGTGGTAACCCATTAGGTTGTCACCGTGACATACCCACACCCCAGAACAGAATGCACTTTTGGGGTACCTCACAGTGGTAACCCATTAGGTTGTCACCGTGACATACCCACTGCCCAAAATAGAATGCTATTCCTCACACTTTATCATATCATTCATACCAACTATCTGTACATTTATATAAATACTTACTTACCCGGTTGCCACAATATGGGTCTCCATTTAAAAGAGGAATTCATAAGCTAAAAGCATTAAATCACATTTATCATTATCATATTATATAATCACTCAAATATCCACATGAACCATAATAACATCATAGATATCTTGCATACTGATACATTCTAATAACATTTATTATCAATGCATGCATCATATAATATTGTTAGGCAATTACTTCAATCACACATTCACTGCTCATATCCCATATATATATATATATATATATATATATACATATATATATATATATATATATATATATATATATATATATATATTTCATTAAGCAAACTCATATCATGTGATGTCTTTCATGTGTATATAACTTAAATCTTAATTCATAACTATGCATACTTGTTCATATCATACCCGGTTATATAGATTAAAGTATTATAATGCTCAATAATGTCATAAAACTTGACTTGATTCTAATACATACAATTACACATCATTACTTCATTAGTTTGCTATTAATCTTAATCCTATTCATGCTTATTTTCCAAGTGATAACTATTCTTATACTCATTTAATAGTCCTAAACATGCATCGGATGGATCCTAGAAAGTTTCGGTGTGATGCGGGTTCAATTCGGGAAGAAAAACACATAAAATGGTCAAGACAGAAGGGGTAACGGTGGTAATGAATTTGTTGTGACCGTGAGGTCAAAAACTAAGCATTCTGCCCAGCATTTTCATATGTCATGGTGGTAATGAATTTGGTTGCCACCGTGACCTACCAAAAGTTTGCAAAACAGAAGCTAGAATTCAGGACTGCTTCACAACTCCTTTTTGTTCAGCCTAAACGGATATCTAAATGGCATTGTTAGGAAAAAATTCCTTCATAAAATTTGTTCCCTAAGATGTTGCCTTTCCAATGAAACAAATTTCAGATTAATTTGACATCTACAACTTTAGATATGATCTAAACAACCTATAGTGTTCAAGTAACCCGACCCAAACAGAGACACTACGGTTTTGGTAAATTTCTAGGATCTTAGAGAAAGAATTTACCCAAGGTCATTTTTGAGACTTTTAAAGGTATGGAAGTCATGGTTCTAATGGCTCAATAATAACACGATTTAGAGATCTAAAACTCTACTTATGACAAAAACAATACATGGCAGTCAAATGATAACTGAACAGAATTGCCAAAATCACCATAAAACATCAAATTCAAAGAAATTCCCAAACTCATGCATTTCCATACCAACCCTCATATACATTTATCTCCATCAATAATATGGATTACTAACACATTTACCCAAATTAATTCATGCACAAACTCATATCAAAGAACTCAAATTTCTGAAAAGCAAACACAAATACACACTCATGATCCAAGGAGAATTAGGCAATGGCAACTCAAAACTCAAAACTCAAATGCAGAAATCAAAGCTCCCAAACCTAGAAATCAAAGATCCAAAATCACTTTTCAAGCTTCAATCTTCAATCCTTTCCTTGCCCTAAAGCTTCTTCTTGCCAACCCAAGCTCGCACAAACAAAAACCCAGAAAAATTACTCATCCAAACCCAATTTAACTTAAACAAAACCAAGAAGAAGAGGAGGAAGAAACCCAGAATGCAGGAACCCTAAAACCCAAACACATACCTCTTTAATCTTGCTCCAAAACTCAATCAAAGCACCCCTTAGCAAGCCCAAAATCCAGCCAAAAAGGAGAGCAAGGAGGAAAGGCATAAATGGAGAACAGAATGAGGAGGAGGAGCTGAAAGAGGGAGGAGAACGAGAATGTAGGATTCCTGCATTCTCTCTCCTTCTTTTCCCCTTTCTTCTTTTCTTTCATTTAATGCCCACTAACCACAATCCACATGGCAAGCTCTCATTGGACCACAATTTCCCCTTTGACTTTCAAACACTAAGGCACCATACACTTACCTCATTAGATAATTCTTAAATAGATATTTACCATCCTTAGTATCATACCCACAATCCACTAGATAAAACCACAACAAACACCCTACATCCCTACACCACAAGCACACCAAATAATTTCTCACACTTAACGTATTTAATTAATTACTTTGCAATTAAATCCTTATCATCAAATTCCCTCATGCACAAATTACCGAAATACCCTTCACTTATCCGACTTAGCTTGCCGATTCCGACTAGGCCCGATTTGGGGTGTGAGAGAACCGAAATTTGCAATGACAGAAATTTGCTCACCCCTAGTTATCTGTCAGTGTAAATTATTATCTTTGCAGTTTTGTAGTGAGCGACAAATTGTAATAAGACCTAGCAACTGTGTTCGGCGGGTTGATTCAGATACTGATCACTTTGGGTCAATTGTTTTTTATTTTGAGTTTTTCGAATTATTTATTTTTTGGATCAATTTGGGTTGGATCTTAGATTATAATTAGAACTGAAAAACTGGACCTAAATTGAAAATCGAATTATAATTTATTCGATGTATTTGGTTCAATTTTTTGTTTAATCAATTCGATTTTGACTTTTTCAGTGTTTTGATTCAATTTTGACTTTTTCAGTATCACTACTTAATATACGTAATTGATATAATATATAACTTATCATATTGGTTAATTTGACTTTTTTCAGTATTTCTGATCAAATTTGACTACCGGTCAAACTTAGTCAAATGTATCACTACTCACTGCGAAACCGTGATCCGAATTTTAACTTTAGTTTTTTAAATACCTTAAATGGACTTATTTTCGTCTCAAATTCGATCATCGAGTTTGTCTCAAATGACACTATTCACAGTCCAAAAAAATACTATTATTATCTCGGATGACACTACTCAACTCAAACACTACTATTAACGGTCCGGATTGTACAATTCAGAAATCCAAAATTTTGGGATATTATACTCTTTTTTAGGTTTGAGATGCTATAATTTGATAAGAAAAAAATGAAAGAGCACAACTAAGCAACAATGGCAACATAATATGATGGATGAGTCATAAATAGCAAAATAATTATAGATTATGACATGGAGCAAAGAAATATCGAAAAAGAAAATATACAAAAAATAAAAATAGTGAAATAAGTATACATTGTATGTTAATTATTATTTTCCATTTCACTTTTTTTTATTTTTTTTCTTTTATCTTTTACAGCTTACAATTTAAACAATTAGACATTTTACTTTTTTTAATTAAATATAATTTTTATATAAAATTGGGATGAAGATATTAATAAAATGGTATAATAGAAATATATATATGAACTAGAATTTAAGGGGTGATCATGGACAGGTTAACCGATTCATGAGCCCAAAAAAATCAGTCCATTAAATATCGAGTTTTAAAAATCACTAACTGTAGACACCGGGTTCCAAAGCAGTTCATATCAGAAATTATTCGGTGATGATAATGATACCTATATCATACGTGGAGAACGAAAAGTGTCATTCTCCATCCTTGCTTTTCACAAATTTTGAAGGTTTTCCTCTAGCTTAGCCTTTTGTGGTTCGTCGGAGCCAAAATGATAATTTGAATTGCAAATTTTTAGTTTTTGTGTGACGGACATCCGTCCCTCATGGGAGACGCCTGTCTATCGGGCCCGTGGCTCGTGAGTCACGGCCATGGATGGCTTACCCATGGCCTCAAATGGCTTTTTTGTAATTTCTCTTACATTTTTTAGCACCGCCCATCGGTCATATGAGTGCCACCAGTCTGCCATCTTTTGACATAAATCTGTGTATTCGCACAGCGGGAAAAAGGGGGATTTATTTTGGATTTTTGCCTAATCTCTGAAATCAGGTTTTAAAAGTATAGGTGTTTTCCTTAAATCAAGGAAAACCTAGTTTTATTAGGGATTTGATTTTTTGGGTATAAATAGAAAGAGAAAAAAAAAGAAAATGTGGGTGGTAGAAGCAGAAAAGAGAAAAGAGAAAAGAGAGAGAGAGAAACCAAAATCTAGTTTTTTGAGAGAAAACTCAAAAGATTTTCTTGAGAAAATCATTCATTTTCTTCTTCCATTGATTTGAATTTCTATTAGAGTCTTCTTCTCTCTTAAAATTCAACAAAAAGGAAGAACATTTCCTAGAGAGAGAAAGATTACATTTTCTCTCTTAAATACAAATCCGTTTGCGAAAACTCAAGGAGGCACAAAGCACTTTTTGATTCTTCAAGAACCAAGCAAACAATCTGAGGGTAAACATTCTGGGCCCAAGCCATTTATTTCATGTTTAAATTCAAGTAAATAATGTGTAATGTGTTTTGATTTTTGAATATGTGATTTCTTGTGATTTTGTGTTTTAAATAGTTTTTCTTAATCTAAATCAGTTTCTGAGCCTCTATAAGTGCTTTTATTGCATTCTTAGGCTTTAATATGCATAATTATTAGTTATTTGGCATGAAAATTTGAGTTGGAAAATGTTTTAATGGAGTTTTTGCTATTTTTCTGCATTCTGGACTCGACCGACGGAAAGAAGGATTGCGGGACTCCTGTTGCTCATAGCGAGGGAAGGGACGTAACGCAACCTCTCCTTCCCATCTATCATGTCTCCCCGTCCTATCTGTCTTGAGTCATGCCTGTCTGTGGGCACTGTTTTTCCTTTTGTGACTTATTTTAATGTGTTTTCTTTTGTCTTTTTAATGCGATATTATATATGTTGTTTTAATTTCATTTTATTAAGCATGTAACTTTATTTTCTACCTTTTATGATTTAATGTCTTTATTTTATTTAATTCCAGAATAGTTATTTACTTATTTAAATATTTTTATGACTTTACTAATGAGTCATTTTCTCTTTATTTTTGTTGGACTAAATGTTTGCTTTCGTTAGTGTTCCCCCCGTGAGTGGAGATTCGAAGATCACTACCCATGGATGCAGCGGGTTTGCATATTTTATTATCCTTTTTTTTCAATTTATTTTATCTTGCTTTCATTTATTATAATTTGGACTTGTGATAATAAAGATCTTCTTGTGCATGTTAACATAAAAACTCATCAAAAGGTTTTTATTAACTAATTGGGATTTTCTTTATAAAATAAGACTAATGTCTTAATTTTCATCCAAGAAAATATCACTTCCAAAGAAGGATTTCTATTTATCAAAATGAGATCACTCATCCTGGTTTTTTAAAATTGCCAAGGAACTCTTATGTTTTATAAATATGCATGCAGGGACCAATATTCCCATCCAAATAAATGTCTCGATTTATGTATGTATTTCATTTCCTCATTTTTATGGACTTTGTATTTATTTTTGGGACAATTGTAATTATGCTTTATTTATCACTTTTCTATGTGCTTGAAGTATGCTTTAAATTACTTGCATAAATCGTGTGAGAAGAGAGATGGAAAGTTAATTTTAAAAACTCATTTATAAACATTTAACTAAGGTATATGTAAGAGTGATGTCCCGAACCTTCTCTAGTTTAGGCTTCATGAGGTTAGAAAACCTTTCCCAACGTTTTGTTGAGTGGCGACTCCATGATACCTACCTCTTGATGCCCAAATAAACGCCCTAGCAAGTTGACCGCTAATAATAGAGTAGAGGTGATTCCCTATCTATTGCAAAGCGACTAATCTTCATGAGTTTTATGAACCTCTATCCGATCTTGGGTCCTAAAAGCGGAGCAACCTTAATGCCCGTGGGTTTTAGTGCTCATCACACTAACCATTAACCAGTCTGTTACTATCGGTTCACTAGTCCATCAGTTTCAAATTTTTAGATCGGTTAACTAATATTATTTCAGTTAACCACTACAATTATAAAATGTATTCACAAAAAAAAATTAAAATGTTCAATTATCAAACTCTTTTTTTTCTTATTTTATTTTATTTTCTTTGAATTTTTGAGTTGTCAATTTTATTCAAATTATTTTTCTATTAGGCTTTTTGCAAGCAAAATAAAATAAAAGTATATGTAAAAATAAGTTCTCAATTTGAATTGTAATGACCCGAAATCCACCTTAGTAGCATTGTGCATGATTAGGGTGAGTAGAAGTGTAACACCCCTTACCTATACGTAGGAGAGCTCACCCGTATAGAGGAGTGAGTGCCCGCATAGATAAGAGTTATTACCACACCGAACAAAGCATACCAATCATAATTAAAGAACATACATACATAATAAAAGAATCGAAAACCATAAAATTTATAAAAAAAACTATACATTCAAAGAGAAAAATAATTGAGCCCAAACTGAATTAATCAAATCTCATTCATTGATATAACGAAATATTTACATTACATTACTGTTTACAATATCACTTTACATATATACAAAACTGAAAACTTACATAATACCAAATGGTTACAAACCAAAAGCTATACATCTGGTGTAAGGACCCGTATGGTACCCTAGAAGAATTGCAGTGCTAATTGTATAGATAAGGGTACAAAAGCATTTGTACAAGTGTGATATTGTGAGTAGTAGGGATATAATTGAAAGAGAAAATAAGTTTATAACGGAAAGATTTTATTAGAGGGACTACAAGGGAATTTTCCAAGAATTAAATAAGGTTGGTGGCCTTTAACTCTGTTGGTTGGCCGGCCTTATCCCTTCATTTCTTCCTTTTTTATCTTTTATTTTCTGCATTTTTCATGTTTTTTTCTTCTTCTTTCCGTTGGCCTATCTAGAGTGTTGCCTTGGATTAGTTTGAAGAGTTGTGTGAGAGTTTTGAGAAGGTAAGTGGTTTGATTTCTGGAACATGATCTTCTTCTTCTGCTTAGTTTTTTGTTTTGATTTAAAGTGGATTAAGTGTTTGTTTGGGTTGTTTATGCAAGAAGCTATTGACAAGAGGAAGACAAGGGCAAGGAAAAGGTTTGAGTGGGAGCAAGGTTGATCAAGTTTCCTAATTTTGAAAGGTTTGGGATTTTTTTTACTTTCAATAAATGCATGATTGTATAATTGAGAATTTGTATGTGATTATGTTTGAATTGATAGATGACATAGCTTGAAATGTGTAGATATGTTTGTTGATGATTGTAAAGCATGAACCCTAAGTTTTGGGGAAACTCTGCTCATGTTTCACCAAACCTCCGTGTGATATTTTGGTCATAAATGGAGTTTTAGAATTAAAATTAAGTGATTATAGTGCCATTATAATCATGAATTTCATACCTATAAAAGTCTCAGAAATGACCATGAGCGAATTCTAACTCTAAGACCCTTAAAATTGTCCAAAATAGAGGTGTCTCTATTTTGGCAGGTTCAGTAGAGCAGTTCAGATTTTTTAGATCATATATGACATTTTAGATGTCCATTTGATTTGAAACTTATTCCATTTGAAACTTAACATCCTAGGGAACAATTGTTAAGGAGAGAGTTTTGCTTAAAACTGAGGTTTAGACATCGGTTTAAGCTGTACAAAATGGAGTAATGAAGCAATCCTAAGATTCTGCTTCTATTTTGCCTATTTGTGGTATGTCACGGTGACAACCAAATCATTCCCACCGTGACCAATACCGAGAGAAGGCAAAATTGCCTATTTTTGGACCTCATGGTCACAACCAAATCATTGCCACCATGACCCTCCCCCGTTTTGTATATTTTGTGTGTTTTTCCTCTCGAACATCGTCACAAGTTCCTAAAGCTTGTCCAACTCATGTCTAACATTATGAAATGAGTATACGAATGTTTGTCAATTGAGATTATATGTAAATGATGGTATGCTTAAAAAGTGTAACATGAGTTGGATGTACAAGGATAGATAAGCATGCTTATAAAGGGTTAGAGTGCATCTGCTAGTGTGGTACCATTTGTGCCTAGATGTTGAATACCTTGTGTATTCAAATGATTTTGAGTTAGATCTCTAGATGTTTAATACTGTTAACCAGTATCCAGAGTATCCGTATCCACCATCGTTGTAGCAGCCCAAATACCGATCTAGAAGTGTCAGTGTATGTTTTCAGTGTCTTCATGATAATCGCGGCGTCAAATAGTATAATGAGTGATATTGCCGGTGTTAAAGTTTAGTGTTAAGTGTGCCGGAAGTATAGTAATTCCGGGATAGATAACCCCGGGGCGGCTATACAGACCCGGCTGTCATTTTTTAGAAAAATTTTTATTTTCCAAAAATGATCTGTGGGCCGTCAAGAGTCTAGTGGTAAAATTTGAGCTGAAAATGGAGTCAAATAGGCCTCCGAAAGTCATTCCGAAGTTGCCTTTGGTTCGGTTCAAATTTAACCGGGGTTTGACTGAATATTTAAAAATTGTTATTATGCTCAAAAAGGTGTAGTGTAAGAAGGATAATGGCTTAGAATAATTTTTTGTAATTTTTGACAGCTTTAGAGTTGAGTTTTACGGTAGAAACGAAAATGGTTGAATCAGACCGATTTAAGTGAACCGGGGCACAAATGGACTCTGATTGAGCTAAAAATTTGCATGGAGCCTATTTTTAATGTTATAAGAACAATGGAATTGGATATAAGTGTAAATAATGTGAGGAACATGGAGATGCTTTGAAAAAGTGCAATTGAACTGAAAAATTAAAATTTTGGTTTAAATCGGTCGGAGCTAAGGATTTCTTCTGAATGGATCCGATGACTCCTGAACAGGTGGAAGAATGGCTATTCCAAATTAAGAGATTATTTGAAATTCTGCATAGTACACCTGAAGAAAGGTTTGAGGGGACAGTTGCCTTACTCCAGGGTCCAGCATATTTTTGGTGGCACTCAGTCAGAAAACACACCCCAGATGACCAGTTGAATTGGGAGTTCTTCATCGATTAGTTTAAGAAGAAGTACATTGGCACTGAGTATAAAGCCTCGATGCAAGATGCATTTTGGAGTCTTAGACAGGGTAACAAGACAGTGGCTGAGTATAAAAGAGAATTTGAAAGATTAAGTGCTTATCTTGATAACGTCCTGAGAACTGAAGCCAGACTGATGGAGAGATTTGAATAGAGCCTCTATAATCGTATCAAGCAGATTGTGAGGGGTCAGAGGCATCCAGATCTGAGGTCCTTAGTAGCAGTAGCCATTAAAGTCGAGGCATCACAGGCGTATGAGGCAGAGAGACAAGCTCGATTTCAACAGAAAAGGAAATCGGGTCAGTCCAGTGGTACAGGCGGTCAGAGTAAGAGATCCAAAGAGGTTAAGAAATTACAATGACACATGGAACAAATTATACACAGAATGATATGTATATGTTTTTCTATCTCTTTTTTCTAATGGAACTTATATGTACAGAATAGAGTGCATTCACATGAAATGAAATTATATTTTGGCATGCATGAATGACACATGTGATGCGTGATCGTGTGTTATGCAACATTCACGTCAACATATAGTAAATAGATCCTTCCAACCTTGTTACTCCCACACAGGATGTCATGCAATCTCTTTCCAAGGTGGGCTTAACCCATTGGTCAGCGGGGAACCTAATAGACGCGTATGGTGCATGGTGGAAAATCAGCAGTATAACACTCTTAATTTAAAGCACATGTGCATGTTTTTGGCCATTATGTATTTGGACCTTTCAAATAGATTAAAAATGAGTCCACCGGGGCATGAGAGCCTTTGATGAGTGTCCAATTAATTTGTTTGAATTGGTTTAGTATATAATGGCAAGTATCGTATTAAGGAGCATGTCACCTAGTGGAAGTTTCTACTGCCATTACATGAGCTTTTAGTCAAGGGTAGTGTTACTTTAGGTCTACCCAAGCATGGTCCCTGCCAATGGGTCTAGCTCATTACGAGCATAACGACCGATCGGGTCTCCATGTGATATACCATTGATGGTACAAGGCTTGGGCTGGTGATTATCCCGAGCACTTCCCTACAATGAGTGAAAGTAGGGTCGTGTTTCAAGGATGTACCGGGGTAAAATAAAGGACCAACTAGCATAGTTCTAAGGCTTTAGTGGGTGCAATGCAATTTTTGAATAAAAATGGAATTTTCGATTCTTAATAACTCAGTTATAATTTCAACTTTATTCACTTTCGAAGCAAAGTTTCGATCATCCCCAGTGGAGTCACCACTGTGACGCGCACGATCCAAACCCGTCTCGCTTTAAAGGTTCGAGAAATAGCGTCTAGATTTTGGGTAACATGAGATATTTTGGAATTCCTTATCCAATAGAACATTGGAAAGTTCATATAACCTCATGAAACCTTTAGGCACCTTTGAGGTATCTTGGAGTTGCCACCCAATTTACAAAAAACTAAGAAAGGTCATCTAACCTAGGGGGTCTTAAACTAGAGAAGGTGTTCAAAACTTCACTCTTATTAATGTCTTAAGTTAAGTTACAAATGAGTTTTTAACAACTAAAATTCCATCCCTCATCTCACGCGATCATGCACAAAATTGAAGCGCATTTCAAGCATTTCTGAAGGCAATAAAGAAAGCGATAAAAAATTACAAGTGAAAAAAGGGACATAACAATTTCCCTAAATAAAAAGGCATAAATAAATAAATGAATAGAATTGCCCCCAAAAATTAATTATAAGGGCCCAAAATGAATAAAAGAATAAATACACAAAAAGAATGAAAATATATCATACATAAATCGAGACATTTATTAGATTTTAGGAACATGGGTTCCTTTTATTGGCTTAAAAACTTGGAGATTTATTTTTGGGTATTTATTGAGAAAACCAGGATGAGTGATCCCATTTTATAAAAATTAATTCTCCTTTTGAAAATGACATTTTATTGGCTGAAATTAGAACATTGGTCCATTTTATTAGAAAAAAACCCAATTTATTAATAAAAATATTTTTGGTGATTTTTATTAAATGTGCATAAAAATAATCAATTTTACATAAAATACACAAATGCGACAAATAAATCAAAATAAAGAAAAATACAGAATTAAAATATGCAAACTAAAATGAGGCTCCTAATTCCTTGATCCTCCATCTTCGTACATGGATAATGCTCAAATAAAAAGACAAGTATTGTAGCCAAAAAGAAAATGAAAATTAAGGTTAGTAATTAAATCAAATCAAATAAAATACATAAAATAAATAAATAAATCAAATTAAATGAAATACACAAAATAAAATACTGAACCAAATTAAATTAAATGAATCAAACTAACAAATATATTAATTAAGCTAATCAAGTAAATAAATCAAATAAATAAATCAAATAAATAAAAGGATAAAAATATATAAAGGTGAGAATGAATGAATGTGTGTGTGTGGACAAAATAAATTGGAATTAAAGGGGAAATAAAGCAAAGATGGCCACTGTTCACGTGGCCATCATGCAAAGAAAAGAAAAGAATAACAATTTGATTAAGTTGGCAAAATAGGATTATTAAATTAAAGATGAAAAATTGACATGATTAAATTAATTATTTACATGTTATCACAATTAACATAAATATTTAAATGGCAAACAAGATCAATCAAAGCAAAATAAATTAATTAATTACCTGTTAAAAATAACAAGAAATCAATATTTACATGAACAAAAATAATTAAATAAGAAATAGGAGAATAAGATGAAAATAATTAGTTTGGAGACCAGAAAATTTACCCTAAGATTTAGATTTGATGCAAGGAATATGATGATTGATCTCCCTGAAAAATTCCACCAAAAAAATGATTTTAAAGTGAAATTAATTCCTTTTGTTTATGGAGAAAACAAAGAAATTAATTTGGATGCTTATGTAACACCTCTAACTCCCACACATAGCATATCGAAGGACAAAGAGCTATGGTGAGCGGAGGGTGCTACCAGACAAACACTCTTAGTAATAAGAAAAAGCAGAATAATAAAATTCTTAAAAACAGAACCTGAAGACATGCACATCCTAAACCTATACTATCACCACACCATCATTCGCACTAGAGAATTACAACTTATTACAAATGCTAATAAATAAACTTAATTACATTCCGAAAGTAATAATAACTTCCTATACATTTCTACCGACTTGTTGGCCAAAGTCACAAAGGACCGTTGTTCTACTCTGATCTCCTAACCTGCACGAAAAAACACCCGTGCTAAGCGATAACGCTTAGGAGAGATCCACAAACAATAATAGTCATCCACTCATAGTGATTGTGATACCAGCACATGCATTTACACATATTCATGAGCATAGAATATACCGATTAAATTTATCACAAATTCATATTCTTTCCTCACATGAAAACTTACACCATTTCCTATGCACATTCGCTTTTATACCATAGCCAGAATTTACTTTATTACCTTTTTAATTTACATTGACATAATATATACTCATTGTTTGCCTAATTCATTGAAATTAACCATGTGAATACTTATACCTCCTAGGTTACCAAAGATACATTTGCTAGCGGGACAAATTAAGTCATATCGGTTCCCATTATTACTAATATTTCCAAAATCATGCAAATTGCAGTATTAGCACTACATTAAAACATTTCATTTATTCAACCCATTAATTGATCAAAACCAACAAAAACATTTAGAGTTTTAGATTTGGTTCGGGCTTGGAATAATTATTCCAAGCTTCCTACGTATCCCTATGATTGGGGAATTAGAACCACGTAACTCTACAGAAAACCTTTGTACACACATATTCCAAAATTAATTCTAAATCCTTTCTTAAATTCGGTTATCTATATCGTTCTTGCCACTTTATTTCCCATTAACTATAAATCAACATGCAATTATCATATTCTTTGAGTACCAACAAACAATACACAAGGATTCCTTACCGATATACTTACATTGGTCATCCAAGCTAAGGTTCAGAAAACAAGCAAATACATAACATACCTGTGTTCTCAATTCAACATGTAAATGAATATATTTATAGAATTCATTCACTAATTATTCAACCATAACAAATATGCATATCAAATATTTCAATAATTCTTTACAAAGACTTCATATAGACAATCATACCCATAGCTTTTGAACAGATTTATAACATGCATTATCCATGTAAGAATTCTTAGACAATCAATATTCATTCGTACACACTTATTGGAACAACATTGTTGGTTACATCTCTTTTCGATTAATTGACATTTGATTCAGATACAAAATAATTTAGGTATCTGAAGATACCACACAGTTCCACATTCGAGTCCATAAAGGATCCAGAACACTTTAGTGCCTGAAGCACAAGCTCATCATTTCAACAAACACTTTCAAATATTTTACTCACATAACTCTTTGCACATTATCACAAAACTTATCAATTCATTTAATTGCCTGCTAAGTCAAGAGGGTGGAGAAACGAGTATACAGAACACATTGGGGGTACCCGAGGGTACAATTGAAAAGCAATTTCTTATTTTCTCATAAAAACATTTTCACATTAGGGATTTTAAACAAGATCCATACACATTGAGGATCGCGAGGATCCAAATGGGGACCTGATCAGGGTCCAGAACAGAACAAAGGGACTGCAGCATCAGAAATCTATAGGCATGCCTATCTATCCACGGCTGATTTATGCAGGCTAAAGTTTCCATATCATTATTGAATTCATCACGTTTCACTTATAAATATACATTCCATTAAATACTTCCATTAAATACTTGTAACATTCTTTTATGATCACATGCATTCGTATATTTGCATATCATATGTACAATTACATTTATGATATTCAAAACTAATCACGTGTGGCTTTATAGATTGAAGTATTCATAAGAACATATTAAACTTAATCACATTATTAATCATCATGCATTCATTTAAACTTAACAGATAAGCTTCCATTTCATTATACATTTACATTTATAACACAATAATAGAGGATCAAATTCTCATATTTCATTAATTACTATGCCAAAGAACGTATTGAATAATTCACATTTTAAATCATATATGCATAACATAAGTGAGAAACCATGCATCCATATGAGAAACCATGCAAATGAGACCAGAAGAAATCATTTTCGGAAGCAGAGCAGGACAGGAAAGAGGTTCACTGTCGTGATCGCGATAAAAGGTCGCGCTCGCGACAGAAGCCAGGTTTGTACTGCAGGAAACGAGAGGCAGCACGACCCGTGCTCTTGTGCATGACTCGTGCACATGAGCACGACTCGTGCTCTTTGTGCACATGAGCACGACTCGTGCTCATTGTGCACGATTCGTGCACTTGTATACGTCTCGTGCACTTGTGCACGTCTCGTGCACTGGAGCACCACCCGTGCACTTGTGCACAACTCGTGCACAGCAACTCATCCCTCTCCAAGTCGTGCTGGCTTTCATGACTCGGAGCACGTAGGAGCAGCCCTTCACGACTCATGCAAGGCGTCCAAGAGGTGCTGGGGAAATCCGGCTCCGTCACGATCGCAGCAACAGAGTCATATTTTTCCCCAGAAATTTCCCTTCACTGTTTTGTTTTCAAAACAAAACATGCCCACATCACTCAAACATGCAATAACTCTTACCTCAGCACTCAAATGCCTTCCAAAACATGCTCATAATAAAAATACACTCAATTTATACTAATTTACACAATCAATCCAACTGGAAATACTAAAATATAGAGCAAGAACTTCAAGAACAGAGCTTTCACTAATTCAAGTAATTTCACTATAACACCCATAAACATTCATCTCAATCACTAACACGCATTACTAACAATCTCCCCCAAACTAACACATGCATATACACATTCTAAACCATTCAATATTCTAGAAATCAAACACCACACACACACACACGTGATCCGAAAGAGAAAGAGGCAAAACAAAACTCCCAAACCTCTTGAAGTCCAAAACCCAGCTATTCCTCAGTCTTGCACCTTCTCTTTGCCCTTACTCTTCTTCTTGCCACCAAAACTTGCACAAACAAACCCAGAAATCACTTAACCAAAACCCTAACTTTCCAAAATCAGAAGCAAAACCTGAAGGAGATGAAATCCATAATACATACAATCAAAACTAAACTCTTACCTCTTTAATCTTGCTCCCAAACTCTACTCAAACACCCACAATCTTGTAAAACTCCAGCCCAAAGAGACACAAGAAGTCAAGGCAGAAAATGAAGAAGAAAAGAGGCAGTTGAACCGAAAGAGAGAGGAGAACGGGAAAGTAGAAATTTCCTCCATTCTCTCTCCTTCTTTTCCCTTTTTCTTTCTTTCCCATTTAATGCACACACCAACCAAGCCACATGCCAAGCCCCTATTGATCCCAATAATAAAAAAATTTGACTTATTTCACTTTGATCCTTGGCAAATCCCACTTAAATTCTTGACAATTACCACTTGGTCACTAAAACAAAATTATTTCTTTTTCCAACTTTAATTCTCCTTTTTAAATCCTCAAACTCTTATAACCTCAAACATTGACACTTATAACTTACTAATTTATCACATTGGCCCACTTAATTAATCTTACTCCTTCAATTAAATACTAAACTCACACTTCACAATTTTACCCTTGACTGTACTTGCCGAAACCTTTACTTAAATTCTTAAATTTTTCCAATTGGCATACCAAACACTTCAACTTGCACAAGTTCGGTCACTACTCATCCTCAATATGCACAAATCCCTCTAGGGTACTTTTTGGGTTGTTACAATTCTTTCCTCCTAAAAGAATTTCGTCCTCGAAATTCACTTACATCAGAAAAATCTAGAAACTATACGACAATTCACTATCATTTACACTGATCATTTCCATATTATCATATAACACTTATGCTCTACACTTGTAACACATACATTTCACTTATTCCAATACACCTCGCTTTTAACATACTCACTTGCTTTTACTTATTCTCATCACGATACTCTCAAATCACTTCTTCTAAATCAAAATAACTATACGAATCATAACTTTTTCTTATCCATAACTAAACACAAACTCGTAAAAATTTATTTAAATAAATCTCATAATCTCTTCTCACCATCTTTACGTTCAAATCAATCACATTCATCAGAACAATCATGACTTTAACCACCAGTCGAAAACCAAAGCATATACACTTCACATATAAATCATTTAACTTACAACATTTGTTACACAATTCCTTAATACTTCAAAAACATCCATCATACGTGCTATTTTCCTCGTATCTTACTGCAAAATCTTTTCACATTCATATTTACTTATGCAAGATTCCAAAATACTCCTTCTACTCAACACAGACTATAAACACAATACATTTTCCTTAACATCCACTATGCTCTTAAGTTACATACTTAATCTTAATATCAAATACTCAATGTACACCCTGTTAGCTTTCTCTCCGTAAGAAACACATACACAAATGCTTCTCGTGTGTAATCAAAGGATGACGATGCAATGGTTCATATATGCAATATAATGCAGAAATGCAATTGATGCTATAAGAATACACTTTTCCCATCCCCATGATTCAATATGCTTATGTTCAAACAATTTCCTGGAGATAGCTGACAGGTATACAGAGCATTACCATAATCTTACAAAAATCTAAATACTCTTCTAGATCAGACACCAAAATATCTATTCCCATAAGGTAACCGTATATCAATACACTTCAACAACTTCTACAAAACCTTCTCCTTTAACCATCTAGTATTAAACAAAATCCCAACAGAATCTCTGATAACTCATCTAACATCTACATTCCAAAATGCGCACACACATGACAATTCAAGGCAGGTAGATCATAACCTACCGAGCCAACACTTAACTAAACACTTTATCAAATCGGAAGGTTCCCCCTTCCCAAAACATACCTAAAGAACAAGGTTCTCCGCTTTGGCCAATGCTAAACTATCCAGACACACTTCAAAACACCTAGTTAACCAGAACCGACTACACCAAAGCTCTAATACCACTAAATGTAACACCCGTAACTCCCACACATAGCATATCGAAGGACAAAGAGCTATGGTGAGCGGAGAGTGCTACCAGACAAACACTCTTAGCAACAACGAAAAAGCAGAATAATAAAATTCCTAAAAATAGAACCTCAAGACATGCACATCCTAAACCTATATCATCACCACACCATCATTCGCACTAAAGAATTACAACTTATTACAAATGCTAATAAATAAACTTAATTACATTCCGAAAATAATAATAACTTCCAATACATTTCTACCGACTTGTTGTTCAAAGTTATAAAGGACCGCTGCGCTACTCTGATCTCCTAACCTGCACGGAGAAACACCCGTGCTAAGCGATAACGCTTAGGAGGGATCCACAAACAATAATAAGCACCCACTCACAGTGATTGTGATACCAGCACATGCATTTACACATATTCATGAGCATAGAATATACCGGTTAAATTTATCACAAATTCATATTCTTTCCTCACACGAAAACTTACACCATTTCTTATGCATAATTGCTTTTATACCATAGCCAGAATTTACTTTATTACCCTTTTAATTTACATTGGCATAACATATACTCATTGTTTGCTTAATTCATTTAAATTAACCATGTGAATACTTATACCTCCTAGGTTACTAAAGATACATTTGCTAGCGGGACAAATTAAGTCATATCGATTCCCATTATTACTAATATTTCCAAAATCATGCAAATTGAAGTATTAGCACTACATTAAAACATTTCATTTATTCAACCCATTAATTGTTCAAAACCAACAAAAACATTTAGAGTTTCAGATTTGGTTCGAGCTTGGAATAATTATTCCAAGCTTCCTACGTATCCCTATGATTGGGGAATCAGAACCACGTAGCTCTACAGAAAACCTTTGTACATACATATTCCAAAATTAATTCTAAATCCCTTCTTAAATTCGGTTATCTATATCGTTCTTACGACTTTATTTCCCATTAACTATAAATCAACATGCAATTATCGTATTCTTCGAGAACCAACAAACAATACACAAGAATTCCTTACCGATATACTTACATTGGTCGTCCAAGCTAAGGTTCAGAAAATAAGCAAATACATAACATACATGTGTTCTCAATTCAACAAGTAAACGAATATATTTATAGAATTCATTAACTAATTATTCAACCATAACAAATATGCATATCAAATATTTCAATAATTCTTTACAAAGACTTCATACAGACAATCATACCCATAGCTTTTGAACATATTTATAACTTGCATTATCCATGTACGAATTCTTAGACAGTCAATATTTATTCCTACACACTTATTGGAACAACATTATCGGTTACATCACTTTTCAATTAACTGACATTAGATTCAGATACAAAACTATTTAGGTATCCGAAGATACTACACAATTCCACATTCAAGTCCATAAAGGATCCAGAACACTTTAGTACGTGAAACACAAGCTCATTATTTCAACTAACACTTTCAAATACTTTATTCACAAAACTCTTTGCACATTATCACAGAACTTATCAATTAATTTAATTGCCTGCTAAGTCAAGAGGGTGGATAAACGAGTATACAGAACACATTGGGGGTACCTGAGGGTACAATCGAAAAGCAATTTCTTATTTCCTCATAAAAATGTTTTCACATTGGGGATCTTAAACAAGATCCATACACATTGAGGATCGCGAAGATCCAAACGAGGACCTGATCAGGGTCCAAAACAGAACAAAGGAGCTGCAGAATCAGAACTCTATAGGCATGCCTATCTATCCACGACTGACTCACACAGGCTAAATTTTCCATATCATTATTGAATTCGTCACGTTTCACTTATTTATATACATTCCATTAAATACTTCCATTAAATACTTGTAACATTCTTTTATGATCACATGCATTCATATATTTTCATATCATATGTACAATTACATTTATCATATTTAAAACTAATCATGTGTGGCTTCATAGATTGAAGTATTCATAAGAACATATTAAACGTAATCATATTATTAATCATCATGCATTCATTTAAACTTAATAGATAAGCTTACATTTCATTATACATATAGAGGATCAAATTCTCATATTTCATTAATTACTATGCCAAAGAACATATTGAATAATTGACATTTTAAGTAAGAAACCATGCAAATGAGACCAGAAGAAATCTTTTTCGGAAGCAGAGCAGGATAGGAAAGAGGTTCACTGCCGTGATCGCGATAAAAGGTCGCACTCGTGACAGAAGCCATGTTTGGATTAGAGGAAATGGGAAGCTGTACGACCCATGCTCGCGCATGACTCATGCACATGAGCACGACTCGTGCTCTTTGTTCACGATTCGTGCACTTTTGCACGTCTCATGCACTGGTGCACCACCCGTGCACAGCAACTCATCCCTCTCCGAGTCGTGCTGGCTTTCACGACTCGGAGCATGCAGGAGCAGCCCTTCATGACTAGGGCAAGGCGTCCGAGAGGTGCTAGGGAAATCTGGCTCCGTTGCGATCGCGGCGACAGAGTCATATTTTTCCCCAAAAGTTGCCCTTCACTGCTCTGTTTTCAAAACCAAACATGCCCACATCACTCAAACATGCAATAACTCTTACCTCAGCACTCAAATACCTTCCAAAGCATGATCATAATCAAAATACACTCAATTTACACTCATTTACACAATCAATCCAACTGGAAATACTAAAATACAGAGCAAGAACTTCAAGAACAGAGATTTCACTAATTCAAGTAATTTCACTATAACACCCATAAACATTCATCTCAATCACTAACATGCATTACTGACAATCTCCCTGTAACACCCCCTTCCCATACGTAGGAGAACCCATCCGCAAGGGAGTGAGAACTCGTATGAGTAAGGGTGCCACCACATAGAACGGTACACAAACATCCATTCACATAATATAAACATACATACACTTAGCGAAAATTAAAAACTTAGGAAACATCATAATGATCATGCATTAATATAATAACATTCATTATAATAATTTCTGATCACCGCTGATATTACAAAATAGTTACAACTGTCAGAGATACTTAGTGGAAGCTTAACAAAATATAAAATACAAAGAGAGTTCTATTACAAAAGAATCATGCTACAAAAATAAAACCCTAACACTAATCCCTCTGTGTTGGCTTGACTGGCGGCAACTCTCCCAAAAGCTATACACCTTCCACACCTGCACGGGTCAAACACTACAAGAAATTTTACTTTTTGTGACAAATTTTTTAATGACGCATAAAATATCGTCACTAATTATAACTTATAACGACAAATTTTATTAAACGTCACCATACTATTTATTATTGTGACAAAATTATCTTGCGTCATTTTATATTTTAATTTTCGTCACTAATAGATTAATTTTGTGACGAAAAATATATTTCGTCATGGTTTCTTTAGGAGGAAAAATTTTCCACCATATTTTTTAGAGGGAAAAAATTTAATGACAAAATAATAACTTGTTGTAACGTATAAAATTGTCACAAAATATTTAATTTTCGTGACGAATTCTTTTTGTCATAATTAAATAAATTAGTGACAATAAAACTATTTCGTCACAAATAAGATATCGATATAAAAAAAATTCTAATTATTTTTTTCAAAAAATTTTAGTTTAAAAAATAATTTTATTTATGACAAATAAATGTGTCACAAAAAATGAATATACTGTGACGAGATACAATTTCGTCACCTTTGATATGGAGGAAAAATTTTCAAATTTTTTCTTTTGGTGGGAAAAAAATATAACAAAAAAAATAACTATTTACGACACAAAAATTTATCGTGAAATACTTATTTTTTTGTGACATGAATTATATTCGTCACAATTTAATGAATTAGTGACGATAAAATTATTTCGTCACAATAATTTTTTTTATGACAAATAAATATGTCACAAAAAATATATATTATGACGAAATATAATTTCGTCACCAATACAATCAATTTATGACAATAATAATTTTCCATAACGATTGGTTATAATGTTAATATGTGACAAATAAATTGTGTCATAAAAATTAATTAAATTTATGACAAATAAATATGTCACAAAAAATAAATATATTGTGGCCAAATATAAGTTCATTATTATAATACAACCGGTTTGTGTGATCATAATATTTTATCATAATCGACTATAATAAAAATATATTACAGTTAAATCTGATGCGGAACAGATTGCGGAATATTTTCTGAACCGGCAGAAAAATTGAAAATTTTGAGAGGTCATGTAATGCCCCCAAATATTGTAAACTGATAAAATAGGCATGTAAATAAAAATTTATTTATTTAAAGAATAAATAGGAAATGTTGTATGAAGTAATGGATTAAAATTTTATAAGAAATTTAATTTAAATAGGCATAGAAAAGTAAAAGAGAGGTGAAATAAATTGATTGGAGATTAAAATGAAATTAAGAGGGACTAGATGGGAAATTGACGCAAAATCTGCCTAAACTAACCAAAACGACGTAGTTTGGCTCTTCCTTCCTTTCTTCTTTTCTTTTCCTTTCCTTCTCGTTTTGGCAGCCCCCAAACCCCGATCTTCCCTGGTTAGTACAGCCGCTTCATCGTTCACGCCCTTCCGCAGGCGCCATATCTGACCCCCTGGTTCACCGCTTCTGTTTCTGGTCTCCATCTTGTTCTCTTCCTCTTCGCGCGAGACGACAGCCCCACTTCTTCCTTCCATTTTTGCTGTGTCTTGCTTTAGGTTGCAGCTCCATTCCGACGCCTCCTTGCAGCCCCACTTCTTCTTTTCGTTTCCTTTCATTTTGTTGAACCTATCTGGTGGCGAGTTGGCTATTCGAAGCTCTAGGCTAGTCTCTCTAATTTCACTGAATTTGAAACCTATTTAAGTTATAGATTTTCCTAATTTGCCATCTCCTTATTCTAATCAACTTGTATTGTGGAAATTATGAGAATATTTTCACTTCTTGTATTCTAGTTCTACAAATTATGAGAATATATCATTTGATTGATCTCTTTCTTCTTGCTTCTCCATTTTATCATTAGGGAGAAACACTGGACTACCTTAAGTCGCTGGACTCCACATAACTGGAAGCCAAAAGAGTGATTATCATTGCTATTTGCTAAACCCTTCTCAAGGTGAGACCTCTATTTACATATATCATTTTCTAGTTTTTCGCATCAAAGAAGTACTTGTGTTTCACATTATACATATACAACATTGTTTTTCTTTCAATAAATTTCAATGTGGGTCATTTGGAGCATGCTATGTGAACGTACTTGAGCTTAGTCCATGCTAATTTGGCTGGTTTTATTCTTTCAACTCTTTCTTTAGACTTCCTGTTCTACACCTTCCATGACAATGTGAACTTTCTTGCCTGCTTTTAAAGATGCTGAGTCTGGATGTTCATTTAAGCAAGTTAGTTAGTTAGGAGCAGTAGCTTCTGCGTATGTAGTTTCTGGTGATATATGAAATGCTCAGTAAATATGTGGATCGGTTAGTATCAGTTAAGGCATTAAGTTGGATATAGAAATACAAATGCAACATCTTTGATACGGCATGAGTTTTATCAACTGGGATGTTATGGCTCCAAATATTGTCCTTTTATAAATAGGTTGGACCAGAGTATGCAAGGTATTGTGAAATGGATATATGTTTCTATTATTATTATGAGGTTTAAAGATATAACCAATTGAAATTTACTTTAGATTTTCTGTCTTTTCCAGTATAATAGTCGATTGCATTGATATCTAATATTTGTTTTGGTGTATTGGTGAGGAAAATTTTTTATGACGGATTTGCTTTGAGCGAGAGATTAGCGTGGTTCTACTTCCCCGTAGGCATCGTATACTTTGCAGGTGCTGTCATCAACTTGGTAATTTAGATAAATGATGCAACTTTCTTTTTCATTGTTTATTTTTCTTAGTTTAATGAATACAATCTTTCTTTCAGAAAACAATGATTACTTTTGGTTTTAAAAAAATAAGGTACTTTTTTAGATTAGTGCTATTAAATTAGTGCTTGCTGCTGCTTGTTGGAATTTTACGAAACCCTGCGGAGGTAGCATTGTTTAATTAGCTATGGATGCTGTAATATTTTGATTCTATACAGATGCAAAATCGATATATGCTTGTCTCTATTAACTGATATTGTTTGGAGGCTGCTTATTTTGTAGAGATTTATTTAGGATCATGTTGAAAATGTGCACAACAAATTTATGTTCATCTGAATTCTAAACAAGTTTAAACTCTTCTTTAAGAAGTCAAATGCTTACATGTTGATGGACATTGTTAGATTTTTGACTTTTAGATCTCTCACTGTTGTTCTTATTATTATTATTATTATTATTATTATTATTATTATTATTATTATTATTATTATTATTATTATTATTATTATTATTATATTACAATTATTATTATATTACTGTGGTCTTGTTATATGCATTTTCGTTTGTTTTGGTCATTTCTCTTTTTTGCATGCACATTTCACGTGATTTTGGCCACTGTCACCTTTTTGCATGTATTTTCATTTGTTTTGGCCACTATCACCCTTTTGCATACATTTTATTTCTTCTTTTCTTCATCTTATTTCCTTAATTAAATATATGGCTTTTTGATCTTTTTCCTATTTCCATTTATTTATCTTGTGAATATATTTTGTATGCCATGTTAATTTGTTAATGTCGATTGACTTCTCCAATGTAAGTTATATATACTTGTGCATATATTTTTTTATGTTCAATGATGTGAAAATATTTGAAAATGTTTGAAAGTAGTTGCAGTTTTTTTTACATTTTTTTTATGTTTTTTTGTTTTATTGTTCCAAGCATTTGGAACATGTGATATTCTTGTGTCATACTATTATATTGTTTTAATATTTTGCATATGGTTGAGTTTTTTTATCTAATATATGATTTATTTTTTTTTTTTGTACAAACAAGAAGCACATTTTGAAGTTTCAACGGAATTTATTTCTGAATTATGGATGAGCATATTTTAAATTTTTGCATCAGATAGTATCTTTTTATTTAATTGACCTTTTGTTTAAATAAATATTTTTTATTAGTTGTTTGACAATTTCCTCTACAAATTTAATTGATTGTGTAACATTAAATTTAAAATGTGTCACTTTTAGTGACGCATATGTGCATATGTGACAAGTATATTTGTCATAATTTTTTGACCTGTTAGTTTATAAATGACGATATAATGTTCACTATTATGATATTAATATTGTCATAAAAATGTTATTTAATGACAATAAAAAATTGCCACTAAAATTATTTTTTGTGACAATTATTTTTGTCCGTATTTATGTCACTAATTTGTAAAATAATATGACGATTTATATTCATCATTAATATACATTAATTTAATGACAAAATCATTTTTCGTCACTTAACGTATTAGATTTAATGACAACATTAAATATTTTATGACGAAAATTATATTTATTTGTGACGATAATTACGTAACCAATACTTAATGGTTTTAACTAGAAGCAGAGTTTCGTCATGAAAAATTTTTAATTTCGTGACGAATTTTAAATTTGTCATAAAAAATGCCAATCTTTTGTGACGATAAACAATATAATGTGACGAAATATAATTTTATTTATGACATAATTTTTGTCATGAAAAGTAAGAAATAAAGATGATGATAATCATTTTTGTCACAAAAGATATACTTACGGTGACAAATAACTAAATTGTCACATAAACTTTTATGTTACGCGCCTATCGTTACGTTCTCTGTGACGATAAAAATTTGACACCTTATCGTTTTAGCGACGAAAAATAAATTTTTCATGACAATTTTTTGCGTCATAAAATGTGTAATTTCTTGTAGTGAAAACACCGTGCTAAGCGATAACGCTTAGTGGGGAAACACAACAATAATATATGGACGGCCATTCACAATTATCGTCAAGGCAAAACACATACGACATGACATATGCTGAATATCATAAGATATAATCACAAAAGAATCACATTCATAACATCCAAAAGCTCATAATTATATTCAGATGCCAATAGATTCATACACTCATATCAGAGTCATTCGGATTCAAATACTTGTAATTATTCTCATACGGATCACACACTTATCATTATATATGAACAAATCATAACACCTGCTGACTCACAGTAGTGATAATGAGTAAACGCGTAGCAGTACCTTACGGGTACGAATCAACACGTAGCAGTACCTTACAAGTACGAATCAGGAAAATAATATCATATTTTCTCTTTTCAAAACACTTTACAAAGGGATCTTAAACAAGATCCGAACACGTAGAACTTTGCGAGGAAATAAATGGGGACCTGATCAGGGTCAAGAATAGTACAGAGACTGCAGCAAAAGAACTCTTTTAGGCATGCCTAACTATCCACTAGACTGACTCTAGCAGGTCATGGATAATCCATCAAATCACTTTTATATATATATATATATACATACCCAAGTTCAATCTCATATATACATTCATATGTATACATAATCACATACTAACAATTAAATTGAAATCATATACATGCTTATTCCTCATTCATGCATATTGATCGAATACATTTTTGGCAATAAAGAAGTCATCTCAAGTATATAGGAGTGTTGCGCTCGCGACAAACTCGACATAAAGCTTATGTCACGCTCATGACGATTGTTGCGCTCATGACAGGATAGGAATTCTCATTCCTAGCTCTCAAACCTTCACTTCCCAAGACACGTTTTTCACCCCTTTCACATGTAACTCTTATGGTCTATTCCAACCCATTATTAGCCAATATGATCTATTGTCAATTTATTTAATTACATGTCTAGAACACAATTCAATCTTAAACATTCAATCATAACATCAAGACAATGCAACTCATCATCATTCAATCAATTCATCATCACATGCAATATCAATTCATGCCTTTCAATTGGACCATCTAACTCATGCTTTACCAAAAATACACATCCGAATAATGTTTCTCAATCACACATTCATTGAACACATAGTCAATCTTGTATACATCTCATTCATTCAATCATACCCATATTTCCTCATATACAATCCCACCTCATTACACATCTATATATATAGTTCATATTCTCCTTAATCAAACTCATTCCATTTATTATACTTCACATATGTATAACTTAATCTCAACTCATAATTATGCATACTTGTTCATACTACACATGATCATATAGATTAAGGCATCATAATCCTCAAATGTCACTTGACTAAATTCTATTTCATATAATTATACATTATTAGTTCAATAGTTTACTACTAGTCTTAATCATGTTCTTGTGTACGTTCCAAGTGATATCTATTCTTACAATCATTTCATAATCCTAAACATGCATTGGATAGACCCGTGAAAATTTCGGTGTAGTACGGGTTCAATTCGGAAAGAAAAACACATAAAAATATACAAATTAGTTGAGGGTAAAGGTGGGGAATTGATTCATACCAACCATGGGCTATAAATTGAGAAGAAAATCCCTCATAAGACTGGTTCTGTCACGCTCGCGATAGTAGCTACCCTCTACAAGACTGCTTTTCACATTAAACTTGCATCGACTAAAACAACATCTAAACCTCATTTTTAGGCAAAACATACTTCTTAACAATTGTTTCCTAGGATGTTAAGTTTCCAATGGAATAAGCATCAGGCCATTTGGACACCTAATACATAAGATATAACTTAAAAACTCTATACTGTTTAAATGAATTCGCCAAAATAGGAATACCTGTGTTTTGGCCACTCTTTGGGACACTTAGAGCCAGAATTAGCTCAACCTTATTCTTAGACATTTTTAGATGTGGATCTTAGGTTTCAGATCCATTTAGAGCACTATAACTCGATCTATGGGCAATAGAGTCACCAAAGGTCAAGAGAGACCAACATAGAAACTTACTCTACAAGCACACTTTTCCTACTACGTACATATGACCTCTAAATTCCACTTTAATGACATTTTTAAACAACATGCTCAACTAATCATTTATTTATATATATGTTAACTTATAGTAGGCATAAGCCTCATCTAAATTTGATGAAAACTAAAGGAGTTATAGCCCAAGGAACATAACATGCTCTAAAAAAACCCTCCTATAGAATTAGCTTTCACTTTTGTAGACTTTTAAGTCCTCAATTCATTATGATCATTTCTAAGACCATTATAGACACATATTATAGGAACCTAACCCCATTAACTCCATTCATTTTTATAGTCAAGTTATAACACTTATAATTAAATCAAGTCAAATGGACCTCAACTCAATTTTTGCACTTCCAGTTAATTAACTACAATCTAACCTATTTAGCATCATTTTATCATCACTCTCATAATACACTTTCCTAACTTAATTATGCATATCACGGCACAAACCACAATTTACATACTTAATATACACAAGCAATCAATCGACACACACATAAATAATTAGTTCCCAAACCTTTTCTCCTTTGCTTCTCTTAAGCTCACATGGTACCTTGATCATCAATCCTCTTCTTTCCCTTTCCTTTCTCAAAGCCACCATCACCACATGCACAATCAATTCCAGAATTGGAACACCATAATAAATCCTCAATCCCATAAATTTCAGAACAAAGAGAAACGGGAGATGAAGAACTATAATTACTCACTTACCTTTGCAATAAATAGCAATTTAATTAACCACTAAACACTTGATTAACTAGCATGATTTGTAGAACCAAAAATGGTAACTTTGAAAGGAACTTCACGTTGAAGAAGAAGAAGGAACAGCAGATTTTAGAGAGAGGAAGAAATGGCTGAATACACATGCAAAACTAGTTGGTTTTCTCTCTCTCCACAAGGTTTATATTGCATGTAGAAGGATGAGGTGGCAAGAGCAGAAATCTACAGCTAGATTCCACCACCCAAACTCACCAATGCATGCCAATCCACCTCTTTCTCCTCCAATGCATGCATCATTCTATTTATCTCTTTCTCTCTCCCTATCACACCCCGTTTCCCCCCTAGTAGTACGAGCCTATTTGTGTGTGCATGCAATTGTATGTGTTCGGCATATCATAAGGGCATTTTTGGAATATTGCATATTTTATGGGTAATAATAGTGTATGGGTGCATGCATGGCAATAGAGTGCATTTTAGGTGAGTTATATTGTGTGCTTTGCTCACACCTTAGTAGGATGTGAGTATGTTGGGATTGCGTTATGTGTGTGTACGTTCATACCATTGTAGGGTGTGCATTAGTGGGGAGTGCATTGGGTGTGTGTAATGCATGCTTGTTGGGTGTGAGTGGTTAGTTTCCACTAATAAAAAAGTGACACATGGCTAGGGCAAAGAAAAGAAAAAGAAAAAGAAAGAAAAAGGGAAAATATAGATTATGTTCTTCTTTCACGTTTTTCCCCTTCCCTCATCTTCTTCTTCCTTTTCTTTTCTCTAAGAGCCCTAGTGTGGATTCAAGTTTTGTTGGTGGAAGATTAATCATCTCCTTGCATTCTTTTGGTAAGTTATTGCATTCTTCATCTTGTTTTTCCATTTGTTCATCTTCTTCTTCTTCTTTTCTAGGTTTGGATTTAATTAGGGTTGTGTATGGTGTATTCCTTTGTGTGTTGTGTTTAGCTGAGTCTCCTCGCAATCCCAAGGGTAAGGAAATAGCTGGGAGTAGTGGAACTAAGTGATTAGAAGCAAAGGATTTCAGGTTTGGGATTTTGTTTGAGAAAATCTCTTGAATTTGAACTTGATGTAATTCTTTTAGGGTTTGTGTTCTTGAGAGACTTGTATATGTCTATGCATGATTTTGGTTGTGTTGATTGCTGAACTAAGTTGTAATTATGTCATTTGCAATGTATGAAAGATCTACTGGAAGGTAAGATGAGATTGGTATGGTTTTGGGTCAATTTGGAATTGATTTTGGGAGTTCTGTAAATTCTAGGAATGGAAAATCAAGATCCCAGTGAATTCCCATTTCCAGTATGTGCTTCATCTGACTCGTGCTCCATCCTCCGACTCGTGCTCCTTCAGTGTGCGAGTCATGCTATGGAGCGCGAGACGGAGGAAAAAGGGAGCTTCAGCGAGACATGCTGGCACAGCACGACTCGTACTGGCCAAGCATGACTCCTGCTGTGCTGAAGCCCCTGCATCTCGTGCTTCAAAGCATGTCTAGGAGGAATGGACACGAGTTGTGTCCCTTAGCGCGACTCGTGTCACGACTCGTGTCCCATGCTTACTTGTCTCTAGAATTCCAAAAATGAGTTTCAATGTATTTTTCATGGTTTTTCCGTACTGTATGTTATACGAACTTGTGTATACGACTGTTATTGTATTTATTATGTATGATAAATTATATACTATGATTTGAAATAGAACTTGGGTTATGCATGTTTTATTTATGATTCATTGATATGAATGTGAGTATAATTATGTATTACTCTTGGAAACATGATTTGAATGATGCATAACCTGCTAGAGTCAAGTAAGTGGATTGTTAGGCATGCCTAATAGAGTCTTTAGCTGCAGCCTCAGTTCCGTTTGGACCTCGATCAGGTCCCCATTTGGTTCCTCGCGAACCCCTCAGTATTCGGATCTTGTTTAAGGTCCCCTCAGTAAAATGTTTTGTAATTGATAAAATGAAATGGTTTTCAATTCATACCCGTAAGGTACTGTCAGTATTCGATTCGTACCCGTAAGGTACTGTCCGTATACTCGTTATCTACTATTATGAGTTAGCAGGTGCTCTTTTTGTTTTGCTCCGCTTTGATATGATTACAAGAATATGGTATTCGGATGCGTATAATGATAAGTATGAGAAATCAACTAAAGTGTAAATAAATGTGGATGTGAACTTCTGAATGCATGTCTTCATTATGCAAGTATGATTATATAGCTGATATCATTATCCGCATTTGTCATATTGTATGTGTATGACATTGACGACCATTGTGAATGGCCGTCCACTCTTTTGTTGTGTGTTCCCCACTAAGCGTTTATCGCTTAGCATGGTGTTTTATCCGTGCAGGTGTGGAGGATGGTGTTTTTTTGGGAGAGTCATCGCCAGTCAAGCCAACACAGAGGGATTAGTGTTAGGGCTTTATTTTTGATAGCATGTTAATTCTTTTGTATCGGAACTCTCTTTATACCATTATTTTGTAAAGCTTCCGCATTTATATACTTTTGGGATATGTAATTATTTTATTCTGGCTTTTGATCAGAACATTATTGCAACGAATTTTGCTATTGTAATGATTTATCATTCTGATGCTTTTGAAACTTTTTAATTTCCCCGTAATGATGTAGGTTTATTATGTACGAATTTATGCTTTATATCTTTATCTGCTTGGTGACACACCCGGCTCATATATCTTCTCACTCCTTAAGGATGGGTACGCCTACGTATGGGTAGGGGGTGTTACAGTTTTTGGTATCAGAGCCTAGGTTTAGGCGTTTCTGGGTGTTGTTGATGTGTTGAGGTGCATAGATGTGTATATGTCTAGATCTGTGTTGGCTGACACGGTTGTCTTCTTGTTATTTTAGATGGCTTCTAACTCTGTTCGTGGATCACTTGAGCAGTCCACCGAGAGTGTGAACCCTCAAGCCATAGATCCTTCGATTTCTGTGTCGGCTCAGCATGCTAGGGTCCAGCTCGAGGCCGCTGCCATGCCTTTTGAAGCTATGTTCAAGCTATCAGAGGACATGGCTAGGGTCTTAGAGAGAGTGACTGCTCCTAGAGCCCCTATAGAGAGTTTGAGAAGGGCTGGTGCTGAAGATTTCTATGGCACGGGTTTGGATGAGTCAGAGTTAGCTGAGAAATGGTTAGACAAGGTGAAGCATGCATTAAGAGAGATTCGTTGCCCTCCTGACCAGCAGGTAGAGTGTGCAGTGGCTTTGCTACAACGGTCAGCTTTTGAATGGTGGGAGTTAGTTTGCAGGCATCCTCAGTTGCCCGCTCCAGTTACATGGGATTTCTTTGCAAGGGAGTTCATGACCAAGTATGTGACTCAGACATATAAGGATGCTAGGTGGGCACAATTTTTGAGTTTGAGAAGGAGTTTAACCGGTTGGCTAGGTATGCTGCTGAAGGTATTATGACGGATGAGTTCCGGATTAGGCATTTTGAGGCATGATTTAATGAGTCCTTGAGAGCTATGTTGATTTCCTTGATGAGCACTCCAGGGGTGAATTATTATCAGATTGTGGAAGCTGCTGTTAGAGCCGAGAGATTAGAGTTTGTGTTGAGAGAGAGGGCTCAGAGGAGGAATCCTTCTCGTGGTGGTTCATCTTCATCATCTCGGGTAAGAGATCTAGGAACCCGCAGGATGAGTCATCATCTGGTCCGGCCACTAGAGGTAGAAGATAGGGTTCTGCAGCGGTATCTAGTTCTGGTACGGGTGGTAGATCTAAGCCTATTCCCATATGTTCGCATTGCAGTAAGGCTCATTGGGGTGAGTGTAGGTGGCTCACTAGTGGGTGCTTCAGGTGTGGGAGCACTGAGCATCTTCTGGCTAGTTGTCCGAGATTGAATGAGGAATTGGGTTCCTAGAGAGAGGCCAGCAGGGTTGGTTCTAAGGCCACGCAGGCTACTCGCGGTAGAGGCCGAGGTAGAGGTCGAGGCGGTCGACCTAGAAAGGGAGTTGCATCAAAGTCTGTTGAGCGTCAGTTGCCAGTCGCAGCTAGAGCCTATGCTGTGAGAGCCAGAGAGGAGCAGGATGCACCCGATGTTATTGCTGGTAAGTTCCTACTCAATGACACTGAATTGTATGCTCTAATTGACCCTGGTTCCACACACTCATACTTGTGCACGGATAAGATTGTTGATAAGTTGCATGTGGTAGATCAACTAGATTATGAGATATGTGTGAGCAGTCCATTAGGGCATAGTGTCAATATGAGTAGAGTCTATAGGAATTGTCCCTATTGGTTGAGGGAGTTGTGTTTCCAGCAGATCTGATTGAGTTGCCTTTCAGAGAGTTTAATCCGATTCTGGGTATGGACTGGTTGGGTAAGCACCGGGCTATAGTTGATTGCCATAGGAAGACGATTGTGCTTTGGGATAAGGATCGGTCTTCTGTGTTTGTTAAAGGTTTGGGTGCTAGTTCTTTGAACAATGTAATTTCAGCAATGCAAGCTAAGAGGTTTATTAGGAAGGGTTGTGAGGCTTTCTAGCAGTTGTGTTGGATTCCAAGAGGGATCAAGTTCGGATTGAGGACATCCCGGTTGTGCCGGAGTTTAGTGATGTGTTTCCGAGTGAATTGCCGGGTTTGCCTCCTCAGAGAGAAGTTGAGTTGTCCATAGAGATTATGCTGGGTACCACTCCCATATCGAAAGCACCTTATCGGATGGCTCCTGTAGAGTTGAGAGAACTCAAAACTCAACTACAAGAGCTATTAGATAAGGGGTTCATTCGACCCAGCATATCTCCATGTGGAGCTCCTGTTTTGTTTATTAAGAAGAAGGATGGGTCCTTACGGATGTGTATCGACTATAGGCAGATCAATAAGGTCACAGTGAGGAACAAGTATCCTTTGCCTAGAGTTGAGGATTTGTTTGACCAGCTTCGAGGTGCAGGTGTATTTTCAAAAATTGATCTTCGGTCGGGTTATTATCAGTTGCGAGTTAAAGATGCAGATGTGGTTAAGACTGCATTTTGGACTAGGTATGGCCATTATGAGTTTCTGGTGATGTCGTTTGGTTCGACCAATGCTCTAGCGGCATTTATGGATTTGATGAATAGAGTGTTTAGGCCATACTTAGATCGGTTTGTAGTGGTGTTTATAGATGACATCTTGGTGTATTCTAAGAATGAGAGTGAGCATGAGGAACATCTTTGGTTGGTTTTGCAAGTTTTGAGGGAGCATCGGTTGTTTTCCAAACTTAGTAAGTGCGATTTTTGACTTCGGGAAGTGTTGTTTTTGGGTCATGTTATTTCGGCTAAGGGTATTCAAGTTGATCCGACTAAGATTGAGGCGATAGTTGATTAGAAAGAGCCTAGGAATGTTCCGAAAGTGAGGAGTTTTCTTGGTTTAGCAGGCTATTATCGTCGGTTTGTGAAGGGCTTTTCGATTATTGCTGCTCCGATGACGAGGTTGTTAAGGAAAGGCGTCAGGTTTGAGTGGTCGGATAAGTGTCAGGCTTATTTTGAGCGGCTAAAGAAGTTGCTAGTTGAGGCTCTTATACTTACTTAACCCATCTCGAGTAAGGAGTTTGTAATGTATAGTGACGCTTTGGGTGTCGGTCTTGGTTGTGTTTTGATGCAAGAAGGTAAGGTTGTGGCTTATGCTTCTCGACAGTTGAAGCCACATGAGAGGACCAGGCTTCGGTTTGGTATAAGAGAATGCAATGAGTTTGAGGCAGCGAAAATGCCCATGTAGCACGTTGTATTTAGTCCTACTCCAAGCTAGAACCTCCGGAGGTTCATTCCCGGTTCAAGAACCAAAGAGACAAAATTTACACTCCGTTCAAGCTATCGAAGAATGAAATGCGAGCAGGAAATGTTCATAATCAGCGAATCGCCCTAGAATTCAGTTCCTCTACAGCACTGAAGAAGAAGGGCACCGAATCAGAAATTGTTTTATCGATTTATCCGACGCACAATTTGGAGTTGGCGGCTGTGATCTTTGCTTTGAAGATTTGGCGCCATTATCTGTATGGGGAAAAGCGTAGGATCTTTACGGACCATAAGAGTTTGAAGTATTTCCTCACGCAGAAGGAGTTGAACATGAGACAGCGCCGTTGGCTTGAGTTGTTTAAGGACTACGACTGCATATTGGATTACCATCCAGGTAAGGCCAATGTAGTCGCTGATGCTTTGAGTTGAAAGTCAGTTTCAGCTTTGTTCCTGAGACAGTTTAGATGGATGTTTGATTCAGATGGAGCTTTGATTGCTCAGTTGAGAGTGAAGCCCACCTTGAGACAGAGGATTGTGGATGCTCAGAGGGATAATGAGAGGCTACAGCGATTTGTACAAGAGGTCAGATCGGCCAACCAGTCAGATTTCTCAGTTCTGGATGGAGTGTTGATGTATAGAAATCGCTTGTGTGTGCCTGAGGATGAGGAGTTGAGGAAACAGCTTTTGAGTGAGGCGCATAGTACGGTTTTTACTATGCATCCTGGCAGTGAGAAGATGTACCGGGACATGAAGTAGCTTTATTGGTGGTCCGGTATGAAGAGGGATATTGTGGATTTTGTGTCTAAGTGTTTGACATGTCAGCAGGTAAAGACCGAGCATCAAGTTCCTTCGGGATTGCTTATGCCTTTATCCATTCCCGAGTGGAAATGGGATGACATTGCCATGGACTTTGTATCTGGTTTGCCTTTGACTCAGAGGAAGCATAACTCAGTTTGGGTGATAGTGGATCGGCTTATGAAGTCAGCTCATTTCTTGCCAGTGAGAGTGGACTATCCAATGGATAGGTTGGCCAGTATCTATGTGGATGAGATAGTTCGGTTACATGGAGTGCCGTTGTCCATAGTATCAGATCGGGACCCAAGGTTCACTTCGAAGTTTTAGAAGGAGTTGCAGAGAGCTTTGGGTACTAAGTTAAACTTCAGTACGGCATTCCATCCTCAGACAGATGGCCAGTCAAAATGGGTCATTCAGATTCTGGAGGATATGTTGAGGGCGTGTGCTTTGGATTTTTCAGGTAGTTGGGATAGATATGTGTCGCTTATGGAGTTTGCCTACAACAATAGCTATCAGTCGAGCATCGGCATGTCACCATATGAGGTTTTGTACGGTCGGCAGTGTAGGACTCCGATTTATTGGACCGAGTTATCCGAGGGTTCAGTGATTGGACCAGAGTTGGTTAGGGATGCCGAGGAGAAGATTAGAGTTGTGCAGCGAAATTTGAAAGCGGGTAAGGATAGACAAAAGTCCTATGCCAACTTGAAGAGGAAAGATGTGCAGTTTGAGGTCGGGGACAAGGTTTTCCTTAAAGTTTCGCCTTGGAGGAAAGTGCTTCGGTTTGGTAAGAAAGGCAAGCTTAGTCCTCGCTTCATTGGTCCTTATTAGATTTTGGCTAAGGTTGACCCGGTAGCCTATAGATTGGCATTACTGATGGAGTTGGCGAAGTTGCATGATGTGTTCCATGTTTCGATGCTTCGATGCTTCATCGGTAAAGATCAGATCCTTCACATGTTCTTTCGATTCAGGATGTGCAAGTGCAGCCAGATCTTTCTTATGATGAGGAACCGAGAGCCATCCTAGCTCAAGAAGTGAGACAATTGAGGAGTAAGCAAATTCCATTGGTAAAGGTGTTATGGAACCATCATGGAGTCGAGGAAGCGACTTGGGAACCAGAAGAGTCGATGAGAGCTCCGTATCCGCATTTGTTCAGTTCAGGTGAGAATTTCGAGGACGAAATTCTTGTTAGTAGGGAAAAGTTGTCACACCCCGTTTGCCCCCTAGTAGTGCGAGCCTATTTGTGTGTGCATGCAATTGTATGTGTTCAGCATATCATACGGGCATTTTGGGAATATTTCATGTTTTATGGGTAATAATAGTGTATGGGTGCATGTATGGCAGTAGAGTGCATTTTAGGTGAGTTATGTTGTGTGCTTTGCTCACACCTTGGTAGGATGTGAGTATGTTGGGATTGCATTATGTGTGTGCGCGTTCATACCATTGTAGGGTGTGCATTAGTGGGGAGTGCATTGGGTGTGTGTAGTGCATGCTTGTTGGGTGTGAGTGGTTAGTTTCCACCAATAAAAAAGTGACACATGGCTAGGGCAAATAAAAGAAAAAGAAAAAGAAAGAAAAGGGGAAAAATACAGATTATGTTCTTCTTTCACGTTTTTCCCCTTCCCTCATCTTCTTCTTCCTTTTCTTTTCTCTAAGAGCCCTAGTGTGGATTCAAGTTTTGTTGGTGGAAGATTAATCATCTCCTTGCATTCTTTTGGTATGTTATTGCATTCTTCATCTTGTTTTTCCATTTGTTCATCTTCTTCTTCTTCTTTTCTAGGTTTGGATTTAATTAGGGTTGTGTATGGTGTATTCCTTTGTGTGTTGTGTTTAGCTGAGTCTCCTCACAATCCCAATGGCAAGGATATAGCTGGGAGTAGTGGAACTAAGTGATTCGAAGCAAAGAATTTCAAGTTTGGGATTTTGTTTGAGAAAATCTCTTGAATTTGAACTTGTTGTAATTCTTTTATTATGTTCTTGAGAGACTTGAATATGTCTATGCATGATTTTTGTTGTGTTGATTGCTGAATTAAGTTGTAATTATGTCATTTGCAATGTATCAAAGATCTACTAGAAGGTAAGATGAGATTGGTATGGTTTTGGGTCAATTTGGAATTGATTTTGGAAGTTCTGCAAATTCTTGGAATGGAAAATCACGATCTCAGTGAATTCCCATTTCCAGTATGTGCTTCGTCCGACTCGTGCTCAATCTTCCGACTCGTGCTCCTTCAGTGTGCAAGTCATGTTGTGGAGCGTGAGACGGAGGAAAAAGGGAGCTTCAACGAGACGTGCTGGCACAGCACGACTCGTGCTGTGCTGAAGCCCCTGCATCTCGTGCTTCAGAGCACGTCTAGGAGGAATGGACACGAGTCGTGTCTCTCAGCGAATCCCTCAGTATTTGGATCTTGTTTAAGGTGCCCTCTGTAAAATGTTTTGTAATTGATAAAATGAAATGGTTTTCAATTCGTACCCGTAAAGTACTGTCAGTATTTGATTCATACACGTAAGATACTGTCCATATACTCGTTATCCACTATTGTGAGTCAGCAGGTGCTCTTTTTGTTTTGCTCCGCTTTGATATGATTACAAGAATCTGGTATTTGGATGCGTATAATAATAAGTATGAGAAATCAACTAAAGTGTAAATGAATGTGGATGTGAACTTCTGAATGCATGTCTTCATTATGAAAGTATGATTATATAGCTGATATCATTATCTGTATTTGTCATATTGTATGTTTATGGCATTGACGACCATTGTGAATGGCCATCCACTCTTTTGTTGTGTGTTCCCCACTAAGCGTATATCGCTTAGCACGGTGTTTTATCCGTGCAGGTGCGGAGGATGGTGTTCTTTTGGGAGAGCCGTCGCCAGTCAATCCAACACAGAGGGATTAGTGTTAGGGCTTTATTTTTGATAGCATGTTGATTCTTTTGTATCGGAACTCTCTTTATACCATTATTTTGTAAAGCTTTCGCATTTATATACTTTTGGGATATGTAATTATTTTATTCTGGCTTTTGATCAGAACATTATTGTAACGAATTTTGCTATTGTAATGATTGATCATTCTGATGCTTATGAAAGTTTTTAATTTCCCCGTAATGATGTAGGTTTATTATGTACGAATGTATGATTTATATCTTTATCTGCTTGGTGACACACCCGGCTCATATAGCTTCTCACTCCTTAAGGATGGGTACGCCTACGTATGGGTAGGGGGTGTTACACTCCCTCATGCACAATCCTAGGTGCCATTTACAGCAATGGATCATGGGCTCTACTGCAAATCTGTCCCACTAATGGACTTCAAGCCTTAAGCCCAACAAACCATCTTAATATAAACTAAGCCCACAGCCTCATTAGTCCTAGTTAAGCCCATCCACAGATCTGATTTTATTTAGTCCATTAACCCATACAATGCAAGCCCAGCCCTCTACCAATATCTAACCTAATAACACTTTAGTCACTTAAACAGTTTTATTTATGCAATTGGGTCCTCAATTGCACTCTAAATCCAATTTTTACCAGAATTTCGCTAGAGTGTTCTATCGCGCTCGCGACAGAACCCTCACTCAGACCACTTATTCCATGACTTGCCCGAACCTCCACATAAACTCTTCGCTAAGCTGAGTACTCATTCCAATGTGTCCTCTCTTATTAATACACATCCTCATACTTATCCGGACACCACAAATCCTACTAGGGTATAAATCGGGCTGTTACAACTCTCCCTTCCTTAAAAGAATTTCGTCCGTAAAATTCAAATCCCAATTCATCAATAGAGGTTACTCAACTTCCTCTATCAAAGCTCTTCCAGAAAACTTTATCACTATTCACAACCCCAAACACCCACATTTCGCATTCATACACTTCTACTTCTTATTCGCTTATTACACAATCCTTAACACATCAATTTTAGGGAGTAAACCTATCACATCCTTCACTCATGCTATTTATTCTTCATTTACAATCTTATTCACATTCTCTTATATAATTTTCGTAAATAACATCCTCTTTTTTACTTTGATTACTCATACTTTATACTTTCCTTAACAAACACTTCACTCCTCTTCAATAGTCCTCTTTCTACACCAACATTTTATGTGCATCCTGTCAGCTTTCGCTTTGCATGAGACACATACACAAATGTTTTGCACATATGATCAAGGGATGAAAATGTATATATGATGATGTATGTATGCAAAATGATGCAAAAATGCAGTTTATACAATATTAATGCACTTTTCCCATTCCCGTGTTTTACATGCTCATGTTCAGATGATTTCATTAAGATAGCTGACAGGGGTACAAAATGTCACCACTTTATCTTACTCTCCAGATCATTCTTAATTCCAAACTTATTCATACCCAAAAGTAATTCAAATTCATGGGATAACACTTTAGTCAAATTATCAGATAACTCTCTACTTCGAATCACTTAGCAATAGTTCTCAGGTCCATGTAACAAACACATTCCAGATTGCACATACACATAACAATTCAAGGCAGGTAGATCGTGACCTACCGAGCCAATACTTAACTAAGCACTTTATCAAATTGAAATTCCTTTCCCATAACATATCTAAAGGACAAGGTCGTCCGCTTTGGCCAACGCTAAACTATACAGACACACATCAAAACACCTAGTTAACCAGAATCGACTAAACTAGGCTTTGATACCAAAAACTGTAACACCCCCTTCCCAAACGTAGGAGAACCCATCCGCAAGGGAGTGAGAACTCGTATGAGTAAGGGTGCCACCACACAGAACGGTACACAAGCATCCATTCACATATAATTAAAAACATAGGAAATATCAGAATGATCATGGATTAATATAATAAAATTCATTACAATAATGTTCTGATCACCACTAATATTACAAAATGGTTACAACTGTCAGAGATACTTAGCGGAAGCTTAACAAAATATAAAATACAAAGAGAGTTCTATTACAAAAGAATCATGCTACAAAAATAAAGCCCTAACACTAATCCCTCTGTGTTGGCTTGACTGGCGGTGACTCTCCCAAAAGCAATACACCTTCCACACCTAAGCGATAACGCTTAGTGGGAAAACACAACAATAATATATGGACGGAGATTCACAATGGTCGTCAAGGCAAAACACATACGACATGACATATGCTTAATATCATAAGATATACTCACAAAAAGAATCACATTCATAACATCCAAAAGCTCATAATCATATTCATATGCCAATAGATTCATACACTCATATCAGAGCCATTCGGATTCAAATACTTGTAATTATTCTCATACGGATCACACACTTATCATTATATCAGAACAAAACATAACACCTGCTGACTCACAATAGTGGATAACGAGTAAATGCGTAGCAGTACCTTACGTGTACGAATTGACACGTAGCTGTACCTTACGGGTACGAATCGGGAAAACAATATCATATTTTCTTTTTTCAAAACACTTTACAAAGGGATCTTAAACAAGATCTGAACACGTAGAAGTTCGCGAGGAACTAAACGGGGACCTGATCAGGGTCCAAAACAGTACAGAGGCTGCAGCAAAAGGACTCTTTTAGGCATGCCTAACTATCCACTAGACTGACTCTAGCAGGTCATGCATAATCCATCAAATCACATTTATATATATATACACATACCCAAGTTCAATCTCATATATACATTCATATGTATACATAATCACATACTAACAATTAAATTGAAATCATACACATGCTTATTCCTCATTCATACATATTGATCGAATACATTTTTGGCAATAAAGAAGTCATCTCAAGTATATAGGAGTGTCGTACTCGCGACAAACTCGACATAAAGCTTCTGTCACGCTCGTGAGGATTGTTGCGCTCGCGACAGGATAGGAATTCTCATTCCTAGCTCTCAAACCTTCACTTCCCAAGACACATTTTTCACCCCTTTCACATGCAACTCTTATGGTCTATTCCAACCTATTATCAGCCAATATGATCTATTGTCAATTTATTAAATTACATGTCTAGAACACAATTCAATCTTAAACATTCAATCATAACATCAAGACAATGCAACTCATCGTCATTCAATCAATTCATCATCACATGTAATATCAATTCATGCCTTTCAATTGGACCATCTAACTCATGCTTTACCAGAAATACACATCAGAATAATGTTTCTCAATCACACATTCATTGAACACATAGTCATACTTTTATACATCTCATTCATTCAATCATACCTATATTTCCTCATATATAATCCCACCTCATTACACATCTATATATATAGTTCATATTCACTTTAAGCAAACTCATTCCATTTATTATCCTTCATATGTGTATAACTTAATCTCAACTCATAATTATGCATACTTGTTCATACTACACATGATCACATAGATTAAGGCATCATAATCTTCAAATGTCACTTAACTTGACTAAATTCTATTTCATATAATTATACATTATTAGTTTAATCGTCTACTACTAGTCTTAATCATGTTCTTGTGTATTTTCCCAGTGATATCGATTCTTATAATCATTTCAGAATCCTAAACATGCATTGGATAGACCCGTGAAAGTTTCGGTGTAGTACGGGTTCAATTTGGAAAGAAAAACACATAAAAATATACAAATTAGTTGAGGATAAAGGTGGGGAATTGATTCATACCAACCATGGCCTATAAAATGAGAAGAAAATCCCTCATAAGACAGGTTCTGTCGTGCTCGCGACAGTAGCTACCCTCTACAAGACTGCTTTTCACATTAAACTTGCATCGACTAAAATAACATCTAAACCTCATTTTTTGGCAAAATGTCCTTCTTAACAATTGTTTCCTAGGATGTTAAGTTTCCAATAGAACAAGTTTTAGGCAATTTAGACAGCTAAAACATAAGATATGACATAAAAAATCTATACTATTCAGATGAACCCACCAAAATAGGAATACCTATGTTTTTGCCACTCTTTAGGACACTTAGAGCTATAATTAGCTCAACCTTATTTTAGACATTTTTAGATGACGATCTTAAGTTTCAGATCCATTTTGAAGCAATCCATTTAGAGCACTGTAACTCGATCTATGGGCAAAAGAGTCACCAAAGGTCAAGGGAGACCAACATAGAAACTTACTCTACAAGCATACTTTTCCTACTACGTGCATATGACCTCTAAATTCCACTTTAATGACATTTTTAAACAACATGCTCAACTAATCATTTATTTATATATATGTTAACTTAAAGTAGGCATAAGCCTCATCTAAATTTGATGAAAACTAAAGGAGTTATAGCCCAAGGAACATAACATGCTCCAAAAAGACCCTCCTACAGAATTAGCTACACCTAATTTCACTTTTACAGACTTTTAAGTCCTCAATTCATTAAGATCATTTCTAAGACCATTATAGACACATATTATAGGAACTTAACCCCATTAACTCCATTCATTTTTACAGTCATTTAACTCAAGTTATAACACTTATAATTAAATCAAGTCAAATGGACCTCAAATCAATTTTTGCACTTCCAGCTAATTAACTACAATCTAACCTATTTAGCTTCATTTTATCATCACTCTCATAATACACTTTCCTAACTTAATTATGCACATCACGGCACAAACCACAATTTACATACTTAATATACACAAGCAATCAATTGACACACACACAAATAATTAGTTCCCAAACCTCTTCTCCTTTGCTCCTCTTAAGCTCACATGGTACCTTGATCATCAATCCTCTTCTTTCTCTTTCCTTTCTCAAAGCCACCATTACCACATGCACAATCAATTCCAAAATTGGAACACCATAATAAATCCTCAATCCCACAAATTTGAGATCAAGAAGAAACGGGAGATGAAGAACTATAATTACTCACTTACCTTTGCAATAAACAGCAATTTAATTAACCACTAAACACTTTATTAACCAGCATGATTTGTAGAACCAAAAATGGTAACTTTGAAAGGAATTTCACGTTGAAGAAGAAGAAGGAACAGCAGATTTTAGAGAGAGGAAGAAATGGCTGAATACACATGCAAAACTAGTGGGTTTTCTCTCTCTCCATAAGGTTTATATTGCATGTAGAAGGATGAGGTGGCAAGAGCAGAAATCTACAGCTGAATTCCACCACCCAAACTCACCAATGCATGTCAATCCACCTCTTTCTCCTCCAATGCATGCATCATCCTATTTATCTCTTTCTCTCTCCCTCATGCACAATCCTAGGTGGCATTTACAGCAATGGATCATGGGCGCTACTGCAAATCTGTCCCACTAATGGATTTCAAGCCTTAAGCCCAACAAACCATCTTAATATAAGCTAAGCCCACAGCCTCATTAGTCCTAGTTAAGCCCATCCACAAATATGATTTTATTAAGTCCATATTTTTTTGTTCATATTTAATTGATTAACATGTAAATTTTTATTGTTTTCATTTATTTATTTATTCAATTGTTTATATATTTGTTTTATTTATTTATTTATTTATTTATTTATTTATTATTATTATTATTATTATTATTATTATTATTATTATTATTATTGTTGTTGTTGTTGTTGTTGTTGTTGTTCTTGTTGTTCTTGTTGTTGTTTTGCTTTCGTTTTTTATCTTTATCTTTATTATTATTTTATTATCTTTTTTATTATTGTTATTGTTATTATTATTATTATTATTATTATTATTATTATTATTATTATTATTATTATTATTATTATTATTATTATTATTATTATTATTATTATTATTATTATTATTAACATGTTGTTTTATTTATTTCAATTATATCCTTTCATTCCTTTGTCATTCATAATGCATTTTTTTTCATTTATTTTAATTTATTAACATTTTAATTCATTTGTCATCTTTCATGTCATCTTATTTTATTTTAGTTTATTAATTATCATTTCATGTGTTTAATTAATTTTCTTGATTAAATCACTAACATTAATTTTATTTGTGTTTGTTTTTTATTCCGACACTTATTTTCTTTGCTTGGGCATTCCCGCAAGCACGCGGGGAGATCCAGAAGGCTCGTTTGGTTTGAACTTTCATTTTATTATTTGTAATATTTTATTTATTTGGTTTTTTTATTTATTTTGCCAGGTAATTTTTAATAAATATTATTTATTTTACACACGTTTAAAAGAAAATCACAAAAATATTTATATTAATTAATTTGGAGTTTTTTTAATAAAAATGGGACCAATGTCCTAGTTTCTTCCACCTAAACAAATTGTCACCTCTAAACGTTTTCTGTAAGTATGCATGCGAGGACCAATGTCCTCATCCTTAATAAATATCCCGTTTTATGTATGATTTCCATTCTATTTACAATGGGGGTTGTATTTCGCCCCTAGTTTTGTTGTAATTTACTCCATTTTCATTACCTTGTGTTAGTCTTGCTTTCGTTTATCACTTTTATTATGTGAATGATCTGCGCTTAAATTAATGCATTAAATTGTATGAGAAAAGGAATGAAATATTAAATTAAAAACTCACTTATAATTTAACCAAGGTATGAATAAATGGGAAGTCCCGAACCATCTCTGGTCTTAGACTCAATGAAGTTAGAGGACCATCTTAATGTCCTATTGGGGTGGGGTCTCCAAAATATCTCTTGTTGCCCAAAATAGGCCCAATTTGCATGGTCTTAGGCTCCACGAGATTAGATGATCTTTTCAGTGTTTTATTGGAAAGAGGTGTCCAAAATATCTCTGGCTTGCCCAAAATAGACGTATATGCATCGTCTTAGGCTTCATGAGATTACACGATCCTCCCAGTGTTCTATTAGAAGGAGGTGTCCAAAATATCTCTGATTATCCAAACTACACACACATGCGCTGTCTTAGGCTTAGTGAGGCTAGATGACCTTTCCCAATGTTCTATTGGGTGGCGACTCAAAAATACCTCCTTGTTGCCCAAAATAGACGCCTTTGTAAATCTCTTACAAGTTCCATGAACCTCTCCTGAACGCACTAAAAGCGGGTTTTTGGGGCCTACGGGGTTCGACGGGCATCACAATATGACATGAGATTTAATTAATTGAGTGATTAAATTGAAAGAAAAATAAAGATAAAGTGTAATGAGCGCTTTGGCCAAATGGTAAACTTGGAATAAATAATGTGTAACTTGATTATTTATTAAGTATAATAGTATAAAATGAATAAAGAATGGAAAATAAGAATATGTAAATTTACTTGAAATTAAAAGTGCATATCTATAATACCCCGATTTCCACCCTAGTTGTATTGGGCATTTGTTTGTGAGTATTGCATGTGCTTAGCTTTAATAATAGTTTGTGTGGAGTTAATTGCATGATTATGTTAATTGTGTGGTTGCATTTTTATGGTTGAGGAATTAGAAGAATTAGAAGAGTATTTGTCAAAACCACCAATGGCTAAGTAACATGTGGCAAGAAAGAGAAAAAGGAGGGATATATAAACTAGGAGAGAAAAAATGAGAGAGAGCCACTCATCTGCCCTCTCCCGTTTCCCTCTCCCTGTCCCCATTTGCTTCTTCTTCTTCCCTCTTCTTGCCCTAGATTTTCTTGAGTTGCTCTTTGGTGGAATTTGACAACACAAGAGGTTAATTGGTAAGTTTTGTTATTCTTCTTCTCATTCTTCTTCTTCCTCTTCTCTTTTGGTGTTCCCGTTGGTTTGTGTGGATGTGGTGCTTTTGTTGAACTTTTGTGTGTTTTGGGTTTTATGGTTCAGAGACACCTTCTAGAGAGCCCAAGGGGAAAGAGGCGGCAAGTGGTAGTGCAACCCCTTGAATTTGTGGAGCTAAGGAGCCTAAGGTTTGGGAATGTTTTCAATTTGTGCATTTTCTTTGATTTGTGAAATTATGCTTGTTTGTTAGAAATTGAAAGTATAAATGTAATTGGGTATGTACTTAGGGCTATTATGAGTTGAGTAGTTGTAGTGTTTTGTTGAATTGTAGTAAGGTGGGGTTTAGGTGTGAGTTTGGGTATGTTTTCGACAGAGTTTCTGGGTTTTGTATGATCTACACGGCGGTATGAAGAGGCATACCACCGTATGATCGTATTCTGTATTTAAGTTTTTCTTGTCCGTGAATTTACACGGCAGTAAGAGTTCAGCATACCGCCATGTAAAGTCATTCTATTTTAAAGAATTTCTATTGTGCATTTTACACAGTGGTAAGGCTTTGTCATACCACCATGCAAATGCATTCTATTTTCTGTGGGGTTTTGGCTCGGCAGGCCACACGGCGGTAAGGTTTTCTTTACCACCGTGTGGAACGTCTTACACGGCGGTAAGGTTTTGTCATACTGCCGTGTAAATGCCCCTATTTTTAAATTCTGAACTTTTGATTTTCGTCCATTTTTCTCCCTTTTGAACTTGTTTCTGCTTACCATCTTTATCTAGTGGTATCTTATCTAACAAGTGATATTGAATTGTATTTTGCTAAATCAAATTATGTTGATGTTATGCTTTGACTATGAAATGTTTTATGCATAGCCTACAAGTGTCAAGTTAGTCGATAGTTAGGAGTGCCTAAAGAGTTCTGTTAGCTGTAGCCCCAATGTGTTTCGGACCTTGATCAGGTCCCCGTTTGGGGCCTTGCAATCCTTAATGTGTTCGGATCTTGTTTAAGATCCTCAATGTGAAAATATTTTTGGATGAAAATAAAGAAATTACTTTTGACCGTACCCACGGGTACTAATGTGTTCACTCACTATCCGCTACTATGAGTTTGCAGGCATTTATGTGATTCTTAATTATTGATGAATTGATTGCACTAATAAGTGATTCATAGTGTGAAATTCCATTAAATGCCTTTCAAGATGCAAAATTATTACGCTTTTGGTATGATATGATTTGCTTGTGAAATATGCATGTTGTGACGCGCGCTGAACCTCGGGGAGCCCCGAACCGCCCGCCTTCAGGGCGATCGGGATGAGGTTCATGAAAAATTGTAAGAAATTACAAGTGCGTCCATTTTGGGCAACAAGGAGGTTTCTTGGAGTCGCCACCCAATAGAACATTGGGAAAGGTCGTCTAGCCTCAGTGAGCCTAAGAAAGCGCTGTTATGTTCATTATAGGCAAGCCGGAGGTGTCTTGGAGGTATCCACCATAATGATAGGATGGTCCTCTAGCCTCACGCTTGGGCAAACCAGAGGTGTCTTGGACGTATCCACCTTAATAGAACATTAAGATGGCCCTCTCGCCTCGTGGCGTCTAGGACTATGCAAGTTTGATCCTTTTATGGGACACAACAGGTGTCTTGGAGGTTTCCACCCCAACAAAATGCCGAGGTGGCCCTCTCGCCTCATTGAGCCCAAAGACCAGAGTAGGTTCGGGACTTCCCATTTATTCATACCTTGATTAAGTTTGTATTTGAGTTTTGAATTTAGCGTTTCGTCCCTTTTCTCATTCAATTCGGTGCAGTTTAATTAAAGTACAAGTTATTCATTCAAAGGAAGCGATAAATAAAAGTATAATTAAAGTAAAGTGCATGAAAATAACTTACAATAAAACTATGGGCGGAATACAACCCCCATTGTAAATAAAATACAAAGCATGCATAAAACGGGATATATATTAAAGATGAGGACATTGGTCCTCGCATGCATATTTATTATAAAATAATTTTGATGTGATAATTTTTATTTTGGATGGAGGAAATTGGGACATTGGTCCCATTTTTATTAGGAAAGGTTCCCAGTTAATTAATAAAAATGTTTTGTGATTTTCTTTTTAGCATGCCTAAAATAAATAATTTTATAAGAAAATTACATGACAAAATAAATGAAAAAGCTAAATAAATGAAATATTACAAATAAATTAATTAAATATTTAACCTAAACAAGCCTTCTGGATCTCCTCGGCTGCTCGCAAAAATGCCCAAGTAAAGAAAATAAGTTTTGACATAAAAAAAACAAAACACAAATGAAATAACGTTAGTAATTAAATCAATAAAATCAATTAAACATATAAAATAATGAATGATAAAATAAAATAAAATAAGATAAAATAAGATGACGTCATAATGACAAATGAATTACCATGTTAACAACTTAAAATAAATGAGAAAAATGTATTATGAATGACAAATGAATTAAATGATGTGATTGAAATAAATAAAAAATGTTAATGAATTAATACATAAAAATATGAACATGATGATAATAATAATGAAAAATAAAAATAAATAAATAAATGAATAAACAATAAATATACAACAATAGCAATGAAAAAAATGATCAAAAAATGAATAAAAGAATGATGAAAATAATTAAATAAATGATGTGATTAATTAATGTTATCCCAATTAACATAAAACATCTACATGTTAAAAAAAATCAATCAAAATAAATTAATTAATTACATGTTAAAAATAATGAGAAATCAAAGCAAAAATAAATTATTTACATGTTAGCAATAATAAGAAATAAATATTTACATGAACAAAAATAATATATTAACATGTTAAATGAGATAAATATAAAAGCAATAGAACAAATAAATAAATAAATGAAAATAATAAAAAATAATAATAATATACATGTTAATAAATTAAATATGAATAAAATAATAAAAATAGGAATAAAAAGATTAGGCCCAAAATATTTATCCTCAGAGTTTCGGATTCGATGAAGATAAAAATGATGATTGATTTACTTATTCTTGATTTGCAAGATTAGAATTAAATAATAAAAATGTTGAAATTTTATTCCAAGAAAAAAGATTAAAAAAATGATCAAAATATTCTCATGAACAAACAATTATTTTGTTTGTCTCAAGAAAAAAATCATTTGTGAAAAAAACTTCTATTTTAGAAAATCAAATGAAAATTAGATTTTAGGAACAAAACAATTATTTTGTTTGCTCCAAAATCCATTGTTCATCAAAAAGTGATTCAAAATAATAAAAAAAACCTTGAAAAAAATTTTATTGAAAACAAATAAAAGGTTAAAAAATGAATTTTGAGAGCAAATAATTATTTCATTTGTCTCAAAATCAAGTTCATCAACAAAACTTCTTCTAAAAATATGTTTAGAAGAAATTCTATTGGAAAAAGGAATAAGAATTGAACTATTTTTATTTTTTGTTGGGGAAAAAATTTAATCAAAGTTAGAGAGAATTTTTGAGAGGAAGAAGAAGAGAAAAGATGAAGAAAAAACCGTAAAAAAAATTTCCCCCATTTTATTTTTTTATCCTATTCTTTTTATATGAAGAAAATCAGAAAATTAAAATAATTAAAGTGATAAAACCTAATAAAAACATATATTATCTATTTTGAACTTTAAAAATTAAATAAATCACTAAAAATCTGAAAAAAAAAAGTGATAAAAAACCAAACTTTAGGCCCCAAAATCCGGAAAAACTCATTTTTTGGCGAAAAGGGGCGAACTGCCGCGGAAAAAGGGGGCATCTTATCATCATTGGGTAACTCTGATCTAGGCCGCCTCAGGACCTGGTGTCTACACATGTGTTTTACCTTTATGACCATTGTGAATGACCGTTCATATTTGTATTTTCCCCACTAAGCGTTATCGCTTAACACAGGTGTTTCATCCGTGCAGGTGCGAAAGAAGTGGAGTTTTTGGGAGTGTCCCCGCAGTCCAGGCCAACGCAGTTCGAGTGAAGTTTTGGAAGTTTAGCTTTTGTTTTATGCATACCTTTTTGTAATCTTTTGGTTTTATTTTTTATCTATCTTAGTGTAATCCTTCAGCTATGTATTTTGGAAGATTGTAATTATTATTTTGGCACGTTTATGCTGTTATATTTTGTAATGAACCCTTTTGTTGTATCAATGAATGAACCGTTGAGATCTAAGTTTTATTTTTCTATCTATATTTATTTTTTTGTATATGCTTTATTGTGGATCGTGTGGTGATGCCCTTATCCATACGGGTGTTCACTCCTTCCAGGATGAGCTCCCTTACGTATGGGTCTGGGGTGTTACAATTTTTGCATATGTATAAAGAGAATAAATACATTATTTTTAAGATGAAAACAATTGAAAGTGTATGTTTTAGTGAATTCTTGATATGAATGATGTTTATATTGAATATCAAGTGAATCGAAATGGAATTGATGGAAAAAGAATGAAAAAGAAGTGGTAATGTATTATATGGTTTAATATTGTGAAAATTGTTCATTTTATATATGAAATGAATAATGAAATGAATGATGAAGTGTCTTGCCCTTAGTGATCTGGTAGTAAATCTAGTACAGGATATTTATGGCTAGCCATAGGGACGTCAGTGTATAGCGCGGTAGCGAGTCATGGTGACTTGTAATTATAGACTAATGACGGTCTATTTACAAGTGTAAGTGTAGTGTAAAATGTAAATGTAGAGTCGTCGGAGTGTAATTTGACCCCATAATGGTCACTCCGACACTACCGAAGTGTAATTTAGCCCCCTAGTGGCCACTTCTGTAGGTTAGGGCTACAGAGCCTAGTCCCGCTGTGACGCGTCCGAATTCGCTTATGTAACACCCCATACCCATACGTAAGGGAGCTCATCCGCAGAGGGAGTGAACGCCTGTATGGATAAGGGTATCACCAAACCATCCACAACCAAGTATAGATAAAAATGAAAAAAAAATATATGTATATATATATATATAGCAGAAGAAATTAAAACCTAAATCTCAAAGATCATTCATTGATATAACAAAGGGTCTAATACAAGAGTGTAACAGTACATAAGATATCTTTACATAAATTACAAGCTTCAAAATACATAACTGAAAGATTACAAGAGGGAAATACAGAGTAAGGCCAAAAGGTTACAAAAAAGAATAATATATAAAAGCTAAGCTCCAAAACTTCACTCCTACTGCATTGGCCTGGCCTGCGGTGACACTCCCAAAAACTCCACTTCTTTCGCACCTGCACGGATTGAACACCCGTGCTAAGCGATAACGCTTAGTGGGAAAAACACAAATATGAATGGCCATTCACAATGGTTGTAGAGGCAAAACACATGCATATGTCACAAGCAAATCATACCATTCCAAAAGCATAACAATTTTGCATCATGAAAGGCATTCAATGGAGTTCCACACTATATATAACTTATTAGTACAATCAATTAATCAATAATTGAGAATCACATAAAAGCCTGCAAACTCATAGTAGCGAGTGAACACATTAGTACCCGTGGCTAAGGTCAAAAGCAATTTCTTTATTTTCATCCAAAAGCATTTTCACATTGAGGATCTTAAACAAGATCTGAACACATTATGGAGCGCGGACCCAAACAGGGACCTAATCAGGGTCCAGAATACATTGGGGCTGCAGCTAACAGAACTCTTTAGGCATGCCTAATTATCCACTAACTTGAAACTTGCAGGCTATGCATAAAATATTTCATAATCGAAGCATAAAATCAACATATTTCGATGAAGAAAGTTACAATTCAATATCATTTGCTAGATAAGATGCCACTAGGTAAAGATTGTAAGTAAAAACAAGTTTAAAAAGGAACAAATAGATAGAAATCAAAAGTTCAATATTTCAAAGTAGGGGGCATTTACACGGTGGTATAACAAAACCTTACCGTCGTGTAAGACATTCCACACGGTGGTAAAGAAAACCTTACTGCCATGTGGCATGCCGAGCCAAAACTCCAAGGAAAATAGAATGCATTTACACTGCGGTATGATAAAGCCTTACCACCATGTAAAATGCACAACAAAAATTTATCAAAACAGAATGACTTTACACGACGATATGACAAACTCTCACCGCCATGTGAAATCACAGACAAGAAAAACTTAAATACAGAATACAATCACACGGTGGTATGCCTTTTCATACCGTTGTGTGGATCATAAAAAACCCAGAAATTTCTGTCGAAAACACACCAAAACCACACCCAAACTTCACCTTACTACTAATTCAACAAAACACTTCAAATACTCAACTCATAATACCCCTAAGTACATACCCAATTACATTTATACACTGAATTTCTAATAATCAAACATAACTTCACAAATCAAAGAAAATGCACAAATTGAAACATTTCCAAACCTTGATCTCCTTAGCTCCACAATTTCAAGGGGCTGCACTACCACTTGCCACCTCTTTCCCCTTGGGCTCTCTAGCAGGTACCTCTGAACCATAAAACCCAAAATACACAAAAACTCAACAAAAACACTACATCCACACAAACCAACGGGAGCACTAAAGAAGAAGAAGAAGAAGAAGAAGAAGAATAGCAAAACTTACCAATTAATCTCTTGTGTTGTCAAATTCCACCAAAGAACAACTAAAGAAACATTAGGGCAAGAAGAGGGAAGAAGAAGAAGACGGGAACAGGGAGGGGAAACAGGAGAGGGCAGATGAGTAGTCTCTCTCGTTTTCTCTCTCCTAATTTATATATCTCTCCTTTTTCTCTCCCTTGCCACATGTCAGTTAGTCATTGGTGGTTTTGACAAACACTCTTCTAGTCCTTCTAATTCCTCAACCACAAAAATACAACCACACAATTAACATAACATGCAATTGACTCCACACAAACTATCATTAAAGCTAAGCACATGCAATAACTCACAAATAAATGCCCAATACTACTAGGGTTGGAATTGGGGTTTTACAACTCTCCCCTCCTAATAACAATTTCGTCTTCAAAATTCTCACCTGGACCGAACAATTACGGATACTGAGATCTTATAACTGACTCTGGCTCCTAAGTAGCTTTTTCAACCCCATGGTGCTGCCACAATACCTTAACCAGAGGAACTTGCTTGCTTCTGAGTTGCCTCACTTCTTGAGCTAAAATAGGTTTCGGTTCTTCGTCATATGAATAATCAGGTTGAATACTTACATCATGAATTGATAACACATGAGATGGATCCGATCAATAGCGGCGAAGCATGGACACATGGAATACGTTGTGCAGCTTAGCCAATTCCAAAGGCAAGGCCAACTTATAGACAACTGGTCTAATCTTTTCCAAAATCTCAAAGGGTCCTATAAATCGGGGATTTAGCTTACCCTTTTTGCCAAAACGCAAAACGTTTCGCCAAGGAGACACTTTAAAAAACACCTTGTCTCCGACCTCAAACCGAATGCCTTTCCGTTTCAAGTTAGCATAGGATCTCTATCTATCCTTGGCCGCCTTCAAATTCTGTTGCACCACTCGGATTTTCTCTTTGATATCTCTAACCAATTCTGGCCCAACAAAAGAATGCTCAGTTAACTCGATCCAATAGATTGGAGTCCTACACTTCTTTCCATACAGAGCTTCATACGGTGACATTCCAATGCTTGCCTGATGACTATTATTATAGGCAAATTCCATGAGTGACACATATCTATCCCAACTGCCCGAAAATTCTAAGGCACAACCTCGAAGCATATCTTTTAGAACCTGAATAACCCATTTTGACTGCCCATCTGACTGGGGATGAAAAGCAGTACTGAAGTTCAATCGAGTACCCAAAACCGTTTTCAATTCTTTCCAAAATTTTGAAGTAAACCTCGGATCCCGATCTGACACAATCGATAAAGGAATGCCATGCAATCTGACCACTTCATTCACATAAATGTCTGCTAACTTGTCTATTGAATAACCAATCCTAACCGGCAAAAAGTGCGCTGACTTGGTGAGTCGATCAACAACCACCCAAATCGAATCATGCTTCCGTTGAGTCAAAGGCAAACCCACTACAAAGTCCATGGTGATATCATCCCACTTCCACTGAGGGATGGGTAAAGGATTGAGCAGTCCTGAAGGAACTTGATGCTTGAACTTTACCTATTGACAGGTCAAACACTTAGACACAAACTCCACAATATCTCTCTTCATCCCTTGCCACCAATAGAACTGTGTCAAATCTCGATACATCTTCTCACTACCGGGATACATGGTAAAAACCGTAGTGTGTGCCTCAAGCAAAAGCTTCTTCTTTAACTCATCATTCTCAGGCACACACAAATAATTTCTGTACATAAGCACTCCGTCCAATATCAAAAACTCAGTCTGCTTACCATTATGAACCTCCCGCAACACTTGCTGCAACTTTAGATCGTCTCTCTAAGCATCAACTATCAACTGCCTCAAAGAAGACTTAGCTTTCAACTAGGCAACCATAGCTCCATCCAAATCCAGCCTCCACTTAGAATGCTGCAGTACTAAAGCCAACATCTATTTCCTGCTTAAGGCATCGACAACAACATTCACCTTACTCGAGTGGTACTCTAAAATGCAGTCGTAATCTTTAAACAGCTCTAACCAACAACACTACCTCAAATTCAACTCTTTCTGCATGAGGAGATACTTTAAACTCTTGTGGTCAGTGAAAATCCTACACGTCTCCCCATACAAATAATGCTGATCTTGAAAGCAAAGATCATAGCAGCTAACTATAGGTCATGCGTTGGATAATTCCTTTCATGAGACTTCAACTGACGGGATGCATAGGCCACCACTTTCCCTTCTTGCATCAGAACACAGCCAAGTCCAACTCCTGAAGCATCGCTGTACATCACGTACTCCTTACCCGAGATGGGTTGAGTAAGCATAGGAGCCTCAATCAATGAACTCTTCAGCTGCTCAAAACACGCTTGACATTTGTCGAACCATTCGAATTTCACCCCTTTCCGAAGAAGTCTTGTTATAGGCACGACAATAACTGAAAACCCTTATACAAATTGTCTGTAATACCCAGCCAAACCTAAAAAGCTTCTCACTTTAGGTACATTCCTAGATGCCTTCCAATTCACAATAGCCTCAATCTTCACCGGATCAACTCGGATTCCCTCTGTGGAAATGATATTGCCTAAGAAGGACACCTCTTTAAGCCAAAAGTCGCACTTGTTGAGCTTTGCAAACAAATGGTGATCCCTCAAAACCTAAAGCACTATTCGAAGATACTCTTCAAGCTCACTCTCATTCTTCGAGTAAAACAGGATATCATCAATGAATACCACTACAAATCGGTCAAGATATGTCCTAAATACTCTGTTAATCCTTAAAAGTCGTTGGTGCATTGGTCAAACCAAACGGCATCACAAGAAACTCATAGTGGCTATATCACTTCCGAAAAGCAGTCTTAACTACATCTGCATCCTTAACCCGAAGCTGATAGTAACCGGATCTCAAGTCTATCTTGGAAAACACTCTAGCTCCTCTTAACTGATCAAACAGATCCTCAGATACTTATTTTTCATGGTAACCTTATTGATATGTCGATAATCGATACACATCCTTAATGTACCATCCTTTTTCTTGACAAACAAAATCGGAGCACCCTATGGAGATACGCTGGGTCTAATAAGGCCTTTATCTAATAGCTCTTGTAATTGAGTTTTAAGTTCCCTCAATTCCACGGGAGCCAATCGATAGGGTGCCTTAGAAATAGGAGTGGTACACGATAATATCTCTATGGATAACTCCACTTCTCTCTCAGGAGGCAAACCAGGCAACCCACTAGGAAACACATCCTCAAACTGTCTAACCACTAGAATATTCTTAATATTAACTTGGCTATACTTAGAGTCCAATACCAAAGCCAAAAATAGTTCACAACCTTTCCTCATAAACCATCTAGCTTGTATTGCTTAAATCACATTGCCCAAAGAACCAGAACCCAAACCTCTGACCACGACTGAAGACTGATCTATTCCCCATAGCACTAAAGTCTTTCTATGACAATCTACTATGGCTCGATGCTTAAATAGCCAATCCATTCCCAAAATCACATCAAACTCTCGAATAGGCAAATCAATCAAATCCGCCGAAAATTCTATTCTTTAAACCAAGAGGGGGCAATCCCTAAACACTCTACTCACATTGACACTATGCCCTAAAGGACTGGTCACACAAATCTCATAATTTAACCGATCGACCATAAGCAACTTATCATATAACCTATCAGAACACAAGTCTGAATGTATGGAACCAGAGTCAATTAGAGCATACAGTTCAGTGTCACTGAGTAGGAACTTACCTGCAATCACATCAGGCGCATCCTACTCTTCCCGAGCTCTCATCGCATAGGCCCTTGCTGGAACTGGCTGAGGATGATCCACTGACTCCGATGGAGCTCCTTCTATAGGCCGACCACCTAGACCTCTACCTCTGCCCCTACCTCGACTAGCTTGAGGGGCATTAGACCCCGATCGGCTGGCCTCTCGCTAATCCGGAGTGTTCTCGCTCAACTTGGGACAATTTGCCAGGAAATTGTAGCGCCCCAATACCCCTTGGGAGGATATTAGGTCGCGACACATGCATACAAATACAAACAGACATACAAAAGCGAAAATAGTAAACATCCATGATACACACACAGCGGAATATCTTTTAAACACAAGCTATAGAACATGCCTTAAACAAAACCTTATAGTTAGTTACATTGCATAAAATAGCCGTTCTTTATACATTACAAACATTCTCTTACATAAGCCTTTACATATCAATTATAAAAGCAATCTTTCCCTTTATCATTTACATAACATACACAAAATCGCTTTACATATATAAAAGCTGAGCATTTACAAAGCTATACAAAAGTTCTATAACATGTACATAAAAAGCTATGCCATATACAAAAGACTCCAACTTATACTGCTAGTGGCCTCGGCCTGCAGATGTCTAACCCTCACTGAACCTGTAAACCTACACCGGAAAACACCCGTACTAAGTGATAACACTTAGTGGGGATACAACAAATACAAGACTTCTAACGAAGTCACAAGCATCAATCATCGAAACATATCAATAGTGGATATGCCAATTAATTAAGAGCATATAAAAGTAATAAGCATTTATCATATTTGTAACATACTAAACATCTTATCAACATGCTTTATAACATATCTACTAATCTCATGTATCCTATATCATGTTCATATTCTTCTAGCTCTAGCTATCGGCTCATATAACATGTATTTTATATCATAGCATATCATGGACATTTATATACATTTAAGCTTAGCAGCATACTTCTAGCCTATTCATGTATAATTATAACTTTACATATGTACTTATAAGCTCATATAAGCATCTCTAATGCAACAGTCATGTACCTTTATTAGCATTCTCTATAGCTTTTTAACATATATTAACATCTCATATTCATTTAGCAAGTAATTAATAGCCTGACTTCATACTATAAGTGGATACGAGTAAACATATGGATACTGATAGACAGTATCAAACATCTAGAGATAGGAGTCTCAAATCATCTGGAGACCAAAGTCTTAATTCATCTAAATACCAATAGGTACCAAACATCTAGACACCCATCGGTGCCAAATATCTAGCAGCTACAAATTATCTAACCCTTTATAGGCATGCCCATCTATCCACTTCTATGACCAACTCGGGCTTAATAACAAAATTCAAGTACATTTCCATATACCATACTCTTATACAATTATTATGTTATTCCATTACTCATACAACTCAATAAATACATATATTAACTATACATAACTATAAACACATACATATAGTTCAATGTACAAGTACATAATTCATTATTCATTTTCATATTATATATATGTATTCATAAGTTTAACACATTAGAATCCTCAAATAATGTATTTAAACTAATTTAGATTCCATTTGGCATACATATATAACATTTGATAATGTTTTACAAAGAAATATGCAAGTTGAAGGTACCTCACGGTGGTAACCTTTTGGTAGTCACCATGACATAAGAAAATACAAAACAGAACTGAAAACAGGCATACCTCATGGTGGTAACCATTTGGTTGTGACCGTGAGGTCCAAAAATAGGCAATTCTACCTTCTCTCGGCATTGGTCACGGTGGCAACCATTTGGTTGTAACCGTGACATACCAGAATAAGCAAAACAAAAGCAGAATCTTAGGACCGCTTCACTCCTCAATTTTGTATAGTCTATACTAATGTCTAAACGTCCATTTTAGGCAAAAGTCCCTTTTTAACATTTGTTCCCTGGGATGTTAAGTGTCATATAGAACAAGCTTCAGGTCATTTGGATTTAGAATGAAGGATTTATGGCCAAGGGAACACAACTGGTTCCAGAAGCCCTCCTACAGAATTTAAACTACACTTATGGTTAATCTTGAAGACCTTAAAGCCCTCAAATAGATAGAACTATTTCTACAACATTTATAGTCAAAAATCTTAAGGTTCTAATCCAATTAGTCTCATCCCTTTTGGAGTTGTAAAACTTATTTTACATCATAAATAGTTCACATGGGTCAATATAGGCTTCAAAGACAGTTGACACAATTAAGCTTGTCAAACTTGAAAATAGCCAACTTGGCCAAACCAATACACCCAATTCAAACTATAATTCTTATACACGTATATGAACCTTAAAGCACAATCATATTCCCAGCATATGCCATTATCCATAGATTACACAACTAATACCCACATCCTTGATATTAGGCTCATGGCAATCAAACCAATCTCATTAGTATGCTACACAATTATTCACTAGAACTTATATCATATATCATATGTCACATAAAAACACATAAATCTCAAGCTAACAACACATGCACTTTAACAAACATTGCATATAATCCCTAACCTCAAAAAGCAGGTTGCTGAACACTCTATCTCTAGCTAGACCTTCTCATTGCCTTTAGCCTTTCTTTGATCCAACAATTCTTGTGCAATCATTCAAAACACCCTCTTAGTCCATTACTCAAACCATTCCAAATCCAAAACAGAAATGAAGAAGAAGGAGATATACACAAATAGCAACTCTAACTTACCTTCTTAGTTTACTGCCTCACACCAATCCAATTCAGGTTTCTGAACTCAATTGAAAGGAAATGAAGCTTAACTTAATGAAATGAAGAAGAAATATAGAAATAGGGAAAGAAGGAATAGCCGGATCAAATGAATCTCAATCCCCTTTCTGCCTCTCAACTTTCACTATATATTGCATGAGGGGAGTTGGTTGGCAAGAGGTGCATTCCACACATGGAGTGCACTCACCTCTTCCACCAAACTTCCACCTCACTCCATGGCAAATAGCCAATCAGTCCCTCTTTAAATTCTGCCTTTTAAATGCCAACTCTTTCTCATTCAATTACACCCTTGCATACATTAATCTCATACTTACTCCAATCACATATGTACCCCATTATACAATAGATACCACTAATCCTTCTAGGGTACACTTTGGGGTATTATAGAAATGATCCGTCCTTCCACAGTGGAAATAACCTCAAGTGAGCCAATGGCACTTGCCCTTATGGCGGTTACTATAGTGAGAACATTCAGGCATAATCTCACTTCTGCCACTAGAACCACCTCTACCACCGCCAGGAATAAATGAAGATCCTTGTCTCCTACCCTTATAGCAGGACTGACAGAGGACTCATCCTAAGGATTTGCATGTAGGTTCCTAGATGTCTTACCCGAGGATGAACCTCCACAAGGGGGATTCCTCCTTTGAGCTCTATCCCTCAACACCAATTCGGATCTTTCTGCACACAAAGCTACTTGGACAATCTGGTAATAACTAACAGCAGGGGCACTCATCAAAGATATGAACATGGCCCTCAGAGACTCATTCAACGTAGCTTTAAAATGTTGACATCGAAAGTCTTCTGTCAAAATACCCGGAGGAGCATATTTACCAAGCCGGTTAAATTCCTTCTCGTACTCAGCTACTGACATCGCTCTCTACTAAAGACTTAAGAATTGAGCCCACTTAGCCTCCTTATAAGCTTTGGTTACAAACTTATTAGTGAACTCTTTTTCAAAGAACTCCCACGTAACCGGGTCTAGCAACTGAGGATGCCTACGGACCAACTTCCACCAGTCGTAAGCAAAACCTTGGAGCAACGCTACCACATATTCCACTTGCCAATCCGGAGGGCAGCGAATCTCTTCTAAAACTCTCTCAACCTTTTCAATCCATTTCTCCGCCAATTCAAATTCATACAAACTCATCCCATAGAAATCTTCCGCCCCAACCTACCTCATACTCTCTATCTGGGCTCTCGAAGCAGTAACCCTCTCTATGACCTGAGCCATATCTTGGGATATCTTCAACATTGCCTCAAAAGGCATCGCTGCGGCCTCAGGTTGTAGCGGGCTGAGCCGGACCAAACACTGATGGATCTTGATTTTGGGGATTAGTGCTTTCAGCTGACCCCTCGAGGGATCCACGCGCAGACTCCATCTACTACAAATATAAAGACGTCCGCATTAGGCTAACACAGTCCTAAACATATGTCTATACCCTACGATCATCCAAAAATGCCTAAACCTAGGCTTTGATAACCAAAATTGTAACACCCCATACCCATACGTAAGGGAGCTCATCCATAGAGGGACTGAACGCCCGTATGGATAAGGGTATCACCAAACCATCCACAACCAAGCATAGACAAATATATATATATATATATATATATATATATATATATAGAGAGAGAGAGAGAGAGAGAGAGAGCTGAGGAAATTAAAACATAAATCTCAAAGATCATTCATTGATATAACAAAGGGTCTAATACAAGAGTGTAACAGTACATAAGATATCTTTACAAAAATTACAAGCTTCAAAATACATAACTAAAAGATTACAAGAGGGAAATACAGAGTAAGGCCAAAAGGTTAAAAGAAAGAATAATATATAAAAGTTAAGCTCCAAAACTTCACTCCTACTGCGTTGGCCTGGCCTACGGTGACACTCTCAAAAACTCCACTTCTTTCGCACCTACACGGATGAAACACCCATGCTAAGCGATAACGCTTAGTGGGGAAAACACAAATATGAACGGCCATTCACAATGGTTGTAGAGGCAAAACACATGCATATGTCACAAGGAAATCATACCATTCCAAAAGCATAACAATTTTGCATCATGAAAGGCATTCAATGGAGTTCCACACTATATATAACTTATTAGTACAATCAATTCATCAATAATTGAGAATCACATAAATGCCTGCACACTCATAGTAGCGGATAGCGAGTGAACATATTAGTACCCGTGGGTACAGTCAAAAGCAATTTCTTTATTTTCATCCAAAAACATTTTCACATTGAGGATCTTAAACAAGATCCAACACATTAAGGATCATGAGGACCCAAACGGGGACCTGATCAGGGGGTTCCAGAACACATTGGGGCTGCAGCTAACAAAACTCTTTAGGCATGCCTAATTATCCGCTAACTTAAGACTTGCAGGCTATGCATAAAATATTTCATAATTGAAGCATAAAATCAACATATTTCGATGAAGAAAGTTACAATTCAATATCATTTGCTAGATAAGATGCCACTAGGTAAAGATTGTAAGCAAAAATAAGTTTAAAAAGGGACAAATAGACAGAAATCAAAAGTTTAATATTTTAAAATAGGGGGGATTTACATGGCGGTATAACAAAACCTTATCACCATGTAAGAAATTCCACACGGTGCTAAAGAAAACCTTACCGCTGTGTGGCATGTTGAGCCAAAACTCCAAGGAAAACATAATGCATTTACACGGCGGTATGACAAAGCCTTACCACAGTGGAAAATGCACAACAAAAATTTATCAAAACATAATGACTTTACACGGCGGTATGACAAACTCTCACCGCCGTGTGAAATCACGGACAAGAAAAACTTGAATACAGAATACGATCACACGGTGGTATGCCTTTTCATACCGCCTTGTGGATCATCAAAAATCCAGAAATTTCTGTTGGAAACACACCAAAACCACACCCAAACTTCACCTTACTACCAATTCAACAAAACACTTCAAATACTCAACTCATAATACCCCTAAGTACATACCCAATTACATTTATACACTCAATTTCTAATAATCTAACATAACTTCACAACTAAAAAAAATGAACAAATTGAAACATTCCCAAACCTTGATCTCCTTAGCTCCACAATTTTAAGGGGCTGCACTACCACTTGCCCCTCTTTCCCCTTGGGCTCTCTAGCAGGTACCTCTGAACCATAAAACCCAAAATACACAAAAACTCAACAAAAACACTACATCCACACAAACCCACGAGAGCACCGAAAGAGAGGAGGAGGAAGAAGAAGAAGAATAGCAAAACTTACCAATTAATCTCTTATGTTGTCAAATTCCACCAAAGAACAACTAAAGAAACTTTAGGGCAAGAAGAGGGAAGAATAAGAAGACGGGAATAAGGAGGGGAAACGGGAAAGGGAAGATGAGTGGCTCTCTCTCATTTTCTCTCTCCTAATTTATATATCTCTCCTTTTTCTCTCCCTTGCCACGTGTTAGTTAGTCATTGGTGGTTTTGATAAACACTTTTCTAATCCTTCTAATTTCTCAACCACAAAAATACAACCACACAATTAACATAACATGCAATTGACTCCACACAAACTATCATTAAAGCTAAGCACATGCAATAACTCACAAACAAATGCCTAATACTACTAGGATGGGAATTGCGATCTTACAGCTTATGTTCCCGGATGGCCCACTTTAGGGTTCAATAAGGGTTTGCGTCTAGATCTTGGGCAACACAAGATATTTTAGAATTCCTTACCCAATAGAACATTGGGAAGTTCATCTAATTCCATGAAGCCTTTAGGCACCTTTGAGGTATTTTGTAGTCGCCACCCAATTTACAAGAAATTGGCAAAGGTCATCTAACTTCGGGGGTCTTAATCTAGAGAACGTGTTCGGAACTTCACTTTTATTAATGCCTTAAGTTAAGTTATAAATGAGTTTTTTAGCAATTGAAATCCCATCTCTCATCTCATGCGATCATGCAATAAAATTACAGCGCATTTCAAGCATTTTTGGAGAGCAGTAAAGAAAGCAATAGAGAAAGCAATAAATAAATTACAAGTGAAAAATATGGGACAGAACAATCCCCCAGAATAAAAAAAACATAAAGAAATAAATGAATAAAATTGCCCAAAATTAATTACAAGGGCCCAAAATAAATAAATACACAAAAAAGAATAAAACAAAATACATAATACACAAATCGGGACATTTATTAGAATTTAGGAACATTGGTTCCCTTGTGTTGACTTAAAAAATTCGAGAGTTATTTTAGGGCGATAAAAATAGGCATAATTGGATCCAACTTTATGAGAATTAACTTCCCTTTGAAAATGAAAGTTTATTGGCTAAAATCATGACATAGGTCCTATTTTATTAATAAAAATCCCAATTTTTGTTATTATAAAAAAATATGAGTTTCTCTAAAATGAACACATCTAAATGCTATTTTGCATGAAAAACAATAAAAAAATATAGAAAATACAGAAATTAAAATGCAAACTAAACTTTGAAGGCTCCTAATCTCTTGATTCCCCAGTTTGCCCAGGGACATTACTCAAGGTGAAACAAATAAATTTTGGTAGACAACAAAAACAAGAACAAAAAAACAATGTTAGCAAATTAAATAAAATATGATAAAATAGAGATAAGCAATTATATGAAGCAAATATAACAAATAATTCTAATTGAAAAAAATATTTATAATCACTATAGAAGAATAATGTTTGATAAAAAACTGGAAATTAACAAAATGGACTAATGACCTAACAGTTTAATCAAATAAAAAACACAAAATCAATATTAGATATCCTATAGATTCAACTTACATTCCATACATCATACCAATAATTTGATTAAAATTATCTAATTTGGTGTTAATTGCAACAAACAACAACGAATAAAAAAATAGTAATTTACAGTAATTTACAGTGGAGAAAATAAATGAATGACACAAAGTAAGGAAAGAGAGAGGATTGGCTCTAACCCGTGAATTTACCCTCAGAGGTTTGATTCTGGCTGCAAAAGAAGAAAGGATTGATTTCTCGTTGATTGCTTGAAAAGAGAATAAAGAAAGCTTGGATCAAAGCTTTCTCTCGCTCAAAACTAAAATTCAAAGCTCTGACTTTTAAAGAAATCAGATGATGAATTGAATCTTAAACACAAAGAATTAATTTCTTTGGCTCAAGAACAATCTTAGAAAAACTTTCATTTTCAGAATTTTTTTTTTGCCGTTCTAATGTTCTCCCTTTCCTTCTGTGTTCTAACTTTTCTTTTTATATCCTCCATGAAAATTAGGTTTTAGGAGCTTTTAAATCGCATTAAAACTCTCTAATTATCTTTTAAAAATCAAGTTTTATCCCTTTGAAAATAGGAAACAAGAGTTTGAGTTTAGTTCGAATTTTAATTCAAAATCCCAAAAATCTAGGAAAAAATAAAAAAATAAAGTCTCAATAAAGTAGGATACGCACGAGGTGCAGCCCTCACGCTGGAGGCCGTGCCTCACACTATGTGAGGTGCGGCCTCGCGCAGGAGGCCGTGCCCCGTATGCGCGAGGTCCGGCCTCGAGCAAGAAGCTGCGCGCCTCATGCTCGAGGTGCGGCCTCGCACAGGAGGCCGTGCCTCACATGCACGAGGTGCGGCCTCGCGCAGAGGCCTCGTGCGTGCTTCCAATAGGAGCTGTGGTTCTCGCGCGCGCCGTGCATCGTTGTGCCACCAAAAACCCCAAAAACAAAATCATAATAATTTTTTATTTAAAAAAAAAGGGTTTTGACAAGGAAATCATCACTTCTAACTTTTTTGCCTGTGAACAAGTATCATTTTCGTCACTGGGTAACCTTGGTCTGGGTTGTCTCTGGACCCGGTGTCTACAATTACCTAAGGTTTTGGGGAACGTAGTGCATGGGTGCCTAGGTGAGCCAAAAGTCAAAGAAAGAATAAAGAGACACATACCTAAGGCAGCTGTCTTTTCGGTCTGAATGAAGTTGTTGGGGGTAGCTATCGCCAATTTATCGACGTGTTCACCCTTTTTTGAAGTAGTATGCCGTGATCGTGCTAACCTTTTGTGGTGTGGTAGTGTCATTATCGTGCTAACCCTTCTGAAGTGGTAGTCCGTGGTCGTGCTAACCTTTCGTAGAATGGTAGTGTCGCCATCATGCTAACCCTTTTGAGATTTGAAGCAATAGTATTATGATCATGCTAATGCTTATGAGATTTGAAGTGGAAGTGCCATCATCATGCTAACCCTTCTTAAGTAGTAGTGTCGTAGTCGTGCTAACCTTCCGTAGAATAGTAGTGCTGCCATCATGCTAACCCTTCTGAGATTTGAAGTGATAGTGCCGTGATCGTGCTAACCCTTCTTAGATTTGAAGTGGTAGTGCCATCATCGTGCAAACCATTTTGAAGTAGTAGTACCGTGGCCGTGCTAACCTTCCGTATAATGGTAGTACCGCCATCATGCTAACCCTTCTGAGATTTGAAGTGGTAGTGCCATAATCGTGCGAACCCTTCTGAGATTTGAAGTGATAGTCCGGTTATCATGCAAACCCTTCTAAAGTGGTAGTGTCGTGGTCGTGCTAACCTTACGTAGAATGGTAGTACTGCCATCGTGCTAACCCTTCTAAAATTTAACGTGGTAGTACCATGATCGTGCTAACCCTCTATGGAGTGGTAGTGTCGTCATCGTGCAAACCCTTTTGAAGTGGTACCCCCTGAGAGGTCTTTGGTTGATTGCCCCCTGAGAGGTCTTTGTTTGATTTTTGGATTAATGTTTTGACTGATGTCGCCACTCGATCTTTTGTCTGCTTTGGCGGCATCGAATCTCTTTTACTGCAAAACTAGAAAACCAAATATGCAGGAAAAATGGTGAGCATGCAAGTGAAATGCATGGGTCATGCAGAAATGTTGGACAAGAATTCATCTAAGTGAGTTTTGGAGGCGATAGCCGGGCTGGGCTCCATTTATGGTAGGATCGATGCCCTTTGGAATTGCTTTTGGATTTCGTGTCTTTGGGGTCGTGAGGTTCTCATCTGATACCTGTAGTCATTTTCTTAAGGTAGTGCATCCCTTGTGGATTTTCACATTAGCTTTTCTTAGCGAAAAATGCGTCTGAGACACGGCGAACCCCGCTCAGCATCCAGGTCGATCTCGAGTGTCCGCTTTTAGGACCCGAGATCGGATGGAGGTTCATTAAAACTCGTGAAAGCTGACCGCTTTTCAATGGACAGAGATTCACCCCCATTCCATTGTTGGCAATCAACTTACGAGGGCGTCTGTTGGGTATGATAAGATAGGTATCACGGAGTCGCCACCTAATAAAACATTGGGAAATAAATTCTAATCTTATGAGGCCAAAACCAGAGAGAGTTCGGGACCTCACTCTTATTCACACCTTTGGTTAACGTTATGTGAATGAGTTTTTAGAGTCAATTATTTTATCTCTCTTCTCACATGATTCATACAATAAATTTAAAGTGCATTACAAACGCACAAAAAGGCAATAAATAAAGCGATAAATGTAATTACAATTATCAAAAAATAAACATGAAATTCGTAATAGTGACAGAATGAAAATACATACATAAATCGGGGCATTCATTTAGACGAGAACATTGGTTCCCAACTACTTGTTTTACAAAAAAGGTACAGAGTTCTCGAACCGACTTTATGTAAAAAGGACGAAGTGATCTTTTTTTAATGAAAACGTAAACCTTTTATTTTTGGGATGAAAACGAGGACATTGGTCTAGATTTATTAACAAATTTTCAATTTTAGTAGAAAACATTTTGTGTGATGGTTCTTTTTAAGCGCAGTCGAAAATCATTTATTATTACAGTCCTCAAGAAAATGAAAGAAAATAAAATAATAAATACATATTTCAGAATAATAAATAAATCCTGAACTATTCGCCTCGATCGTGCTTTGCCTAGCTCCATGGACGAGCCACATGCCCCTCTCTTTCTCCTTCTTTTCGGTTGCGTTTTTCGTTGGGCTCTCTCCTCTGTTCCCTTATTCTCTTCTTTCCTCTTTCTATTTTCCTTCCCCTTCTCTTTCTCCTTCTTTTCGGTTGCGTTTTTCATTGGGCTCTCTCCTCTATTCCCTTATTCTCTTCTTTCCTCTTTCTATTTTCCTTTCAGTTTGCTTTGATTTTCTTGCCCTCTCTTTGGCCTGCTCTCTTTTCTTTATCTTTTATTTTTCTTTTCTTTTTTGGTTCGGCCTCATCTCATTCTCTTGTTCTTTCTCCTTTTTGCTTTTCTTCCTCTCACTTCTCTCATCAGCCGACCCCCCTATTTTCCCTTTATCTTTTTCTTTTTATACCCCTAATTTAGGTAGGTTTGGTCCCTTAATTTCCTCCTTAATTTGTTCCATAATAATTGACTTTTTAATTTATTTTAACTTACTTAAATTATCATATATTTTACTTAATTAAACACTTCATATTTGTTTTCTTTTTTAACTTTACTTATCCTACAATATTAACTAATTAATTTAACCTAATCTTAATTTTTATTTTTACATATATATTTTTTTGTATATTTTTTTTATTTTCTATTTTTTATATATTTGTTTTTCGAAGAAATTATCAAGTTTGCCTGAAAGATCTAGCTAACCCCCCAATCCATAGAGAGCCAAAATGCTTTCATTCTTTGCCCATTTTTCAAATAAATATTACCCTCGACTTAGGACCCAGTGTCTACAGCGTCCTTTCCGGGTTTTCACATAAGCCTGTGCCTTATTTTTGCCTGTAATATACCCAACCCAATCTAGTGGCTTCTTTTTTCTTTTCTTTTCTTTTTGATGGACAAACTGCCTGTTTTCAGGTTTTCACCCTATCCTTTTGCCTAACTTTTGCTTAGAGAGTCAGTTACAGTTTTCATCTCTAACGGCTTTTTCCTTTCTTTCTTTTTTCCCTTTTCCTTCTTTTTTTTTACAGATTACAAGAGAGGTTGAAGCGATTGCCAAATCTCTTTCAAGAGTGATCAGCATGTACTTACGCCCTAGACTATAGTCGTATGAGCTTGATTCTTCTCATGATGGTGTAATAGAATTGACTTCACAATTGATAGCAGGACGAGTCAGCTGAAGCACTTAAGTGGCGAGAATAACAGAGGGTGGATAATAACAATGTGCTAGTTTTTTACTAGAACTAAACCACTTTGAGCATGCAAAATGAACTGCTCTAATCACATTAATATATCATTGCATAAATGCATATGTTTAATTTGATTTCATAACACATGATCTTTATTCGGCGTCAACTCAAAGAATACAAGACCTCATCTAATCTCGAGATAAATCTTGAAAGCATTAGACTCTTGTTATCAATCAGCCCTATCGAGTTTTCATAATTAAAGATTTTCTCTCAGCCCTTAATTTTTGCCCAGGATGCCCTTTTTTTTTTTTACCCCAGCAGGGCGCCCAATTTTAGCAAGGTCGCCTTTTAAGGTTTTTAACCCGCGGGGCATTTATTTTTCTTCTTTTTTAGCCTTTGCCATGTAACCTCACTCAGTCTATCGATGTCAATTGCTTTCTTTCATCTCTAACGGCTTTTTCCTTTCTTTCTTTTTACCCTTTTCCTTTTTTTTTTTATAGATTACAATAGAGGTTGAAGCGATTGCCAAATATCTTTCAAGGGTGATCAACATGTACTTACGCCCTAAACTATAGTCGTATAAGCTTGATTCTTCTCATGATGGTGTTGTAGAATTGACTTCACAGTTGATAGCAGGACGAGTTAGCTGAAGCACTTGAGTGGCGAGAATAACAGAGGGTAGATAATAACAATGCGCTAGTTTTATACTGGAACTAAACTACTTTGAGCATGCAAAATGAACTGCTTTGATCACATTAATATATCATTGCATAAATGCATATGTTTCAATTTGATTTCATAACAGATGATCTTTATTCGGCATCAACTCAAAGAATACAAGGCCTCATCTAATCTCGGGATAAATCCTAAAAGCATCAGACTCTTGTTATCAATTAGCCCTCTCGAGTTTTCATAATTGAAAATTTTCTCTCAGCCCTTAATTTTTGCCCAGGATGCCCTTTTTTTTCACCCTAGCAGGGCGCCCAATTTTAGCAAGGTTGCCTTTTAAAGTTTTAAACCCGTGGGGCATTTATTTTTCTTCTTTTTTAGCCTTTGCCACATAACCTCACTCAGTCTATCGATGTTGATTGCTTTCTTTGAATTCTCTTTCATCCTCATTAGCTGGGAAGGTTGTTTCTTTCGACAATGCTTCTTTTCTTTTTTTTTTTTTTTTAGAGTCAAAAGTCTTTTTTTACCCTTGTACAAACTAGCTGAGATGATGAGTTTTTCATTTGGAACTTGAATGCAAAATCCCACACCTCACTTTTATCGGCTTTGGTGGCTCGATTTCTGAAGTAGCCTTTAATGGTCGAGATTGGGTCACAAGTTAGCCTCAGGTGGTTTAGGGCAAAACTGTGTTTTTTTTTAGGTACAAAGTTTCGCTTATCTTGAATTTGATATGGCCCCTTAACGATCGGAGTTTGATTTTATTGGGTTGCATTGTGTTTGTCCTACATATTGAGGAGGCAAAGGAATGGCTTTTGAAATTCTATTTGCCATCATGTTGGCATATTGAAGCAGTGTTGTTCCAACAATGCCCTTATCATTTTTTAGCATGTTATTTTAGGTCCAGGCAAAGGCTTCTTTTTTATTTCTTTTTCTTTTTCTTATTTTGTATTATTATCTCTTAGAATTTTCCTCTCTTCAGGAGTTATATTAGATGCTATCAAGATTTTCATTGGGTTTCCCAAAGTTCCGAGACTAAATGCAGTCATATTAATTGAATTAATGTTGAAAATGAATGCATCATGATCATGTGAAATGAAATCATTAAAAACATCATACAACTAAGCAAAATTATTCATCTTATTGAAATCATAAACATTGTCATAAGAAGTTCTTAGAATAAAAAGAGCAAAGCATCTAAAAATAAAAACATTATCTGGTTCCTTAGCCTCTTCTCTAATCTCACTAGTGAATTAACAATCAACCACTGCCACAGCAATCCCTTCTTCACTCGCCTCCCGGCGGGTGATAGCAATGTACTCATCTCCATATGCTTTTGCAACACATGCCACTTGAGTACACCAAATCCGATCATATATATGGTGGAGGGACTGCATTATAACCTACCTTTTTCTTCTTCTTATCTCTCTTCTCAGGGTCAGTGATCTCCTTGGAGTCAATAAGATCTTGGATCTTGTTCCTCAAAGTTCGGTAATAATCTGTTAGATGCCCAGTGTGCTTATGGTAGGCGCAGTATTGATCATCTCTATGCCACGGCTATCCCTAATTTATAGTTGCCATAGGTGGCAATGGTCTCAGCTTGCCCTCCTTTATCAATCTCTCTAATACTCAGGACAGAGACCGAACTAAATTAGAATAGTACCTCTGACCCTGTCCAACCTCAGTAGTTGAAAACTCGGTCGCCTTACTATTCCTGTTACTGCTTCCAGCACCGCCCCACTTGTATCTAGATTGGTTCCCAAAGATTTTCCTCGCAAAGTTATTTTGGCTTGCTTTCTTTCCTAGGTAAGCCCCATCGGCCTCTACAGCAATGTCTTTAAGTGACTCCCAATCTTTGAGCCCCTTAAAGCTGAGCAAGTCCCTCAAGTAAGGGTAGGAGTTCCTGATAAATAACCTGATCTGGTCAGCAGTGTCAGGCTTTCGCTTCATCTCCATGACCCTATTTCTCCATCTGGTGAGGTATTCATGGAATGACTCATCACTTCTTTACTGTTAAAGCTTGAGGTCCTTTAAGGTGACCTCCATTCTGGTGCTACAATCGTACTGCTTGATAAACTCTTCAATCAAAAGGTCCCAATCTTTCTTGGACCTCCTGTCCAATCCGTGATACCAGTCCACTGCCAGACCCATTAGATTAAGACAGAAATATTCCACCTTCTGCTTCTTGGTCAAACCTGTGCCCTTCATCACCAGGGTATACTGTTTAATGTGTGCAGATGGATCCGAAGTACCATCAAACGTCGGTAGCTCAGGCATCTTGAACCTTAGGGGCAACGACTCTTCATCCCCTAGATCTCTATCTTCGAGGTTAATTCCCTTCCCAGCTGATAACAAGCGGGTGATTGCCTCAATCTGTTGCCTTATTCCTCTCATTGCCTCATCTTCTACCCTGGGTGCTCTGGCCCTTAAAACTTGAGGTGCTATTACCACTTCATTTCCCTCCTCCATCACAAAATCCTCATCAGGATTAGGGATTATTGCCCTCCTTGGCTCAACAGGAGCTGCGGCTTTACGCTTGTTAACAGGTTGGCGGATAGCATTAACTACAATAGGAGCTTCTCCGCCAGCAGGTGGTTCAACTTGCCCCCCCAGCATGGACTATCGGTGGTTATGGAGGAACTGGTGGTTGTGGAGTAGGAGAATGAGCAATCCTCTCGGCCATGACGTCCATCATTTCTAACATCCTCTGCTCAAAATCCTCTAATCTCCTGGCAAGGTCTTGAGTGGTTAAACTCCGGTCTCTTCTGCCATTGATAATTCTATGGATGATTCGCTGGTCATTGAGAGTAACTCAGAATTCCAATCCGATACTAATTCTGTCAACCCAAGGGACTGATTTGTCCTCACCAACCGACCGTCAGAACCTCTAGTACACTTAGGTGAATCTATAATAGCGGAAATATTTGAACTGTTAATATGATGCATGAATGACATATACAATGCATGATCGTGTTGATGCAGCATAGATAACCACATACAAGTAGGTAGATCCTTCTAACCTTGTTACCCCCAACACAGGAGGTCGTGCAGTCTCTTTCCTAGGTGGGCTTAACCCATGGGTCAGCAGGGAACCCAATGAACGCGTATGGTGCATGGTGAGAAACCAGTAGCATAACACTCTTAATTTAAAGCACATGCGTATGGGTTTTGGCCATTATGTATTTAGACCTTACAAACAGACTAAAAATGAGCCTATCGGGGTATGAGAGCCTTTGATGAGTGTCCAATTAATATGTTTGAATTTGTTCAGTATGTAAGGGCCCACGTAGTAAGCACATTATTAGGGTACGTATCACCTAGTGGAGGTTTCTATTGCCATTACATGAGCTTTGGTCAAGGGTGGTGTTACTTTAGGTTTACCCAAGCATGGTCCTTGTCAATGGGTGCAGCTCATCACGAGCATAACGATCGATCGGGTCTCCATTTGATATACCATTTATAGTACAAGGCTTGGGCTGGTGATTATTTTGAGCACTCCCCTACAATGAATAAAACTAGGGTTGTGTTTCAAGAATTCATCAGGGTAAAATAAGGGACCAACTAGCATAGTTCTAAGGCTCTATTGGATTCAATGCAAATTTTAAATAGAAATGGAATTTTCAATTCTTAAAAACTCAATTATAATTTTAACTTAAGTCACTGTAACGCGCGCCAAACATAGCAAAGTCCCTCTGGTTGAACCCGCCTTTAGGATCCGAGGGATTGGTTCGCGTCTTTTTGATCATGGGTGCCATGAGACATCTTGGATGCTTCCTTCCCAATAGAACATTGGAAAGGAATATCTAGCCCCAAGGCACCTTTGGGCACCTTTGAGATATTTTGGAGTCGCCACCCAATTTACAAGAAATTGGGAAAGGTCTCTAACCTCTTATTGGTCCAGACCAGAGATTGGTGTTCGAAACTTCACTCTTATTTATGCTTTGGTTAATTATAAGTGAGTTTTTAACTTCCTAAAATTATACCTCTTATCTCACACGATTTATGCATTTAAATAAAGGCACATCGCAAGCATTCAAAAGCAGTGAAGGAAAGCTATAAAGAAAAGCTGTAAATAAAGCGATAAAGGAAAACAAATAAACACGCAAGCACATAATTACATGGAAGATAGGGGCAAAAAACAACCCCCAAATAGAATAAGATAAAAAAAAGAAAAATAGGGACGAAATACAATCCCAAATGGAAATTAAATAATGTTGCCCCAAAATTAATTACAAAGGCCCAAAATGTATGAACATGGGTTTAAACAAACAAGAAAAAACAAACATAAGAAAAACATACATAAATCGGGGCATTCGTTTGGTTTGGTTTAGGAACATTGGTTCCTTCGCACTTATTTGAAGGTTTCGGAACATTAGTTCCTTCGCGCTTATTTGAAAGGGAGCCGAAGAGTTGTTTGATTGATGGATTGAAAACCAGGATGAGTGATCCCATTTTTGGAGAAAATTAACTTTTCATTTTATTGTGTCATTTTTACATTCCTTGGCTAAAATGAGGTACATCGGTCCCAATTTTATTAGTGAAAACCAAATTAAATTATAAAAATATTTTTGTGATTTTTTATCTCACGCGTGCATGAATAAAATATTTACTGTACAAGTAAACACAACGCAATGAGAGGGAATAAGAAAGGTCTCACCGAACAATGCGGTCTCCTACGCATTGTGACCCACCCGGGAGGTCATGGAAGAGGTCATGGAAACGCTCACACAATGCTACTCAAATTAAATCTCAAACAGAAAAAATAATATTAAAATATTAGTAACAATTCTAAAAAAATTAATCAAATAAAGACAAAATAATGACAACAATAAATTTGTAGTGACAATAATAATAAATAATCATGGCACAAAACAAATATGAAGTAATGATACTAACAATAACACCATGAAATAATAATAATAATAATAATAATAATAATAATAATAATAATACAAATAATAATACATATAATAATAATAATAATAAGACCATAACAACAACAACAACAACAACAACAACAACAACAACAACAACAATAATAATAATAATAATAATAATAATAATAATAATAATAATAATAATAATAATAATAATAATAATAGCAACGGGAAGTCGCAAAGAAATCAAATTAAAGCCAACAAATAATACATCCACAGTAATATTAACACATTAAAATGCTAAGAATAAATGATAGACATGGTAATAATAGTAAAAATAATAATATTAACAATAACAAATGATGAACAAAAATAAATGAGAACGGTTCCAAAAATGTTTACCCTCAGAATTTATAGATTGGAAAATAGGATTGTGACGCCCGTTCCCTAATGACAGACTAGCTCAGCTAATCTTGGTTAGAGAAGGCCGCACACACACACAACAAACACATGCTTAACCTGAATAATAAAATTTCATCACATACAATCTTAACTCAAGCATCACATGCCAACTACTTATAGTGAACTCTTCATAGCCACACGCATTGCACACACTTATTTATACTCTTAGGCCAACAGTCATAGTTATCAGATTATTACATGCCTTTACATATCCGATACACATTCTGATTATACAAAAGCTTATACAAAAAGGATCCCAAGATATCAACCCAAAACCTACACTTTCTACTTCCTACTGTTGACCATACAAAATGAGGGGGAGTCCTCCGATCACCTCTCGTCCGTACCTGCACGGATTAGAGTAAATCCATGCTAAGCGATAACGCTTTGTGGGGAACTGATGTATAACAAATAATTTATCACACATCAGAAACATCACACATTACATACTAGAAGTCATGCTAGAACAATTATTATCATAGCGTGTACCATTTCAAGCATAGTAATGTTCGTTACTATATTCAGTCAAACCATCAATCACTTATTCACATATCCACATCACATGCTTTATTATATTACAGTCACTTCCATTTTATATTTGATTAGTCAGTTAGCCTACAATTCAATGATGCGGATAACGGGTATCGCATTGGTACCACTCAGGTACTAGAATCTCATCGAGATTACACTTACGCATGGGTACCCTCAGGTACCAAAATATCATTCCACTTATAATAAAATCCAGCAAGGATTATTCACATTATTTTCGCATTGTGATTCCCATGGAATCAGACACATTAAACGAATGGGGCTGCAGCACTTGACCCTATAGGCATGCCTAACTATCCACTACTTGACTCGCAGGCTTAAGTTGTTAAACAAATTATTCAGTTCACATTGATCACTTTTCACATCACATACGTAGATAGCCCATACCACATTCACTTTACACATTCGCATTAGCACATAGCTAAGCATTACACTTGCATACCCATTATGCTTCCAATTCATTTTTCATAGTTAATATTCACATAATTGATTGCATTCAAGAACCATCACATAGTATGCAAATGTACATTACCTAATACACACATAACACTTACTCATAATGTTCTTCATTCCAGCTTAAAGCCTTACCGTTAGAAAGTCCAAACACATTAGGGTTATATTGCCAAAATAGGGTAGGTCACGGTCACAATGAATTTCATTGTCACCGTGACATGTTGAAGTTCAAAACAGAATGCAAACTGGGGGCAGGTCACGGTCACAATCAATTTCATTGTCACCGTGACATGTTCCCAACTCTCGGCAGAATGCAACTTGAGGGTATGTCACGGTCACAATGAAGTTCATTGTCACCGTGACATATCCATACTTTGCAAAACAGAATGCTCCCTTAGGTACCTCACGGTCACAATGGATTTCATTGTCACCGTGACATACCAAAATCCAATCAGCAGAATTGAACTCAGGCATACCTCACGGTCACAATCAATTCCATTGTCACCGTGACCTATGCAAAAGCACTATAACACAGCTATGTTTTATCACTAGCACAGCTGTGCTTTCCAGTCCAATTCTCCTTCCACATCAAGACTTCAAATCTCACTCTCACTTTTGGCAATCAACCCAAATTCATCAACCACTCACTCAATTAGCACATACCTGTTTTTCCCTTCTTGTTTTGGCACTCTTCTTTGGCACAATTTATAATCAATCCCAATTCACACATAGCATACATGCTCTCAAGCAATTCATTCACTAAACACATTACCACATACACATACAGCTCATATCAAAGTCCCTATTGGACCAATACAAATCATACAATTTACACATTTAGGGTTTGTTCCCAAACCTCGTCGCCTTAGCTCCTAATTACGACGAACGCTCGGCTCTCCAACCACAGCTTTCCCTTTATCCTTCTTCACTTCTTCGGCTATCAATACAATACAAATGCTCAAACTCAAGCTCAATCCAGCAATATCCCATCCAAACTAATTCAACTAAGAAGAAAGAGTAGAAGATGAGAATAAGCACACATAACCACTTACCTTTAGGTCTTAACACTTAATTCTTGCTCCAATTAGCTATATGCATAAATCCACTTAAACCACTCTCATCCTCACTCACGGAAGCAAGAAGAAAGACAAAGTCAAATGCAAAAAAATGAAGAATGAGGCCAACACACACTCACCTCTCACTTCTCTAGGCAAATGCATGCAAAGAAGGAGGTGGCTTACTCTCATGATGCCACACGGATTCCACTCTCAATTCTGCCTCCACTATCCATTTAATCAAGTTATTTTTATTCTCTAATCCACACTTACTTAACTTAGTTAATCCACTTCTTACTAATCATGCACAATTCCCTTTTCAACCTCTTAAATTCCTTTAGCCTTTCAATTAAGTCCAATCCTACACACTCAATTACACTTAGACCCCAAATTAAACTAATTGCAACTAGGGTACAAGTCCGGCCATGACAACTCTCCCCTCCTTAAAGAATTTCGTCCTCGAAATTCATACCTGAGTGGAACAGTTGTGGATGCTATTCTCGCATAGCCGCTTCTGGTTCCCAAGTTGCTTCTTCAACACCATGATGCTGCCAAAGCACCTTTACAAGTGGTATTTGCTTGTTCCGAAGTTGCCTCACTTCTCTTGCTAAAATCGCTTTCGGTTTCTCATCATAGGTAAAGTCTGGCTGAACCTCCACTTCTTGCACAGTTAGCACATGAGATTCATCCGACCTATACCTCCTCAACATGGACACATGAAACACATCATGAAGCTTGCTTAACGCCGGAGGCAATACCAAGCGATATGCCACGGAGCCCACTCTTTCCAGAGCTTCATATGGTCCAACAAACCTTGGACTCAATTTTCCTTTCTTGCCAAACCTCAGTACCTTCCGCCAAGGAGATACTTTCAGAAACACTTTATCGCCCACACTGAACTCAATGTCCCTTCTCTTCAAATCAGCATACGACTTCTGTCTGTCACTTGCTGCTTTCAACCTTTCCTATATGATCTTAGCTTTCTCTTCTGTATCCCTCACCAGATCAGGTCCAATAATTCTGCTTTCATTCAATTCGGTCCAGCAAACCGGTGAACGACATTTCCTTCCGTACAAGACTTCATACGGTGCCATACCGATACTGGTCTGATAACTGTTGTTATAAGCAAATTCCATAAGTGGAAGATACTTTTCCCAACTCTTAGAGAAATCCAAAACACATGCTCGCATCAAATCTTCCAAAACCTGAATAATTCTTTCCGATTGTCCTTCAGTTTGTGGATGAAAAGCAGTACTAAAATTCAACTTCGTACCCAAGGCTGCTTGTAAACTCCTCCAAAACTTAGAAGTGAATCTGGGATCCCTATCAGAAATAATAGACAAGGGTATCCCATGCAATCGGACAATTTCTCTCACATACAATTCAGCCAACTTTTCCATAGAATAATCCATCCGAACTGGTATAAAGTGAGCCGATTTTGAAAACCTGTCCACAATAACCCTGTCACACCCCAAAATGGCCCTAGTCGGATTATGCATGCTAAGTCGGGATCGAAAGGGTATTTCAGAAAATTGTGTTTGAGAATTTGGAATGCTAAGGACCTAATTGAAAAGATAATTAAGTTTGTAAGGAAAGAATTGTGTAAGTGAGTGAAGTGTAATTTGTGTAAGGACTAAAGAGCATTAAGACAAGATATTCATTAAGGAAAGGTTTGGGTGCATGTGAGGGTATGGTACTTTGATTTGAAAAGTTAAGTGGATTTTGTGGTCTTATTAGGATCTGCCATGTGGGCTTTTTAGGTGAGTATTGAAAGAAGAAAAAGAAAGGAAAGAGAGTGAGAGAGGAAAAACACAGATTGCATTCCCCGTTCTCCCTCTCTCACGCTCCTCCTTCTTCTTCTCTTCTCCTTTCTTTGCTTCTCCTTTCTTTCTCTATTGGCTTGGATTTGTGTGGCTTGGATTGTGATTTTGCTTGAGGAGGTAAGTTGGATTAACGTTCTCCTGTTCTTCTTCTTCTTCTTCTCTTTCTCCTGGTTTTGGTTGAGTTAGGGTTTTGAAGTAACTGTGGATTTTATTTGTGCAAGCTTTGGATTACAAGAAAGAGCAAAGTAAAGGAAAGGAAAAGAGAGAGGTTTGATCTGGAAGCTAGAAGCCTGATTTATTGGATCGTCATTTCCAGGTTTGGGAGCATTTGAATGCATGCAATGATAGGAAGCTTTTGTGTTCTTCAATTTCAGCATGTCTCTGCCCTATTTCTCTCTAGGCTTATGATTGTGTTTGCGTGGTCTAATTTCTGGAAATTGATGTGTTCTGGAATGTGTACATGCATGATTAAGTGAGTAAATGTGTTAGTAATGCATGACAAGTATTGATTTGGAAGTTCTGAGTTTGTGTTTTGAATCTACTGTAACTTTTAGGGTTTATGTTCTTAAATGGATTAAATGTGTTTATGCATGGTTTTGATTGTTTTAATTGATGGATTAAGCTGGTTTTATGTCAAATTGATGTTGGAAGACCGATTGAAAGGTAAGATGAGTTTGGTGGTGTTTTGAATGAGATTGAAAATGAATTTATCGAGTTCTTGGAGTTCTGGGTATCTGGGAATGGAAAAAAATCGCGTCTCTGTTCTGTGTGAGGCGAGTCACGTCGCGTGACTTAGAGTCACGGCGTGACTCGTGTGAAGGGCAGCGTGACTCCCAGTTGCGAAGCGTGACTCTTCTCTCTGTGAGAGGAAAGTCACGTCTCGTGACTTAGGGTCACGACGTGACCCTTGTGATTTGGCAAAGCGTGAAGCGTGACTCCAGTCGCGAAGCGTGACTCCTCTTTCTGTGAGAGGGAAGTCACGTCTCGTGACTTAGAGTCACGGCGTGACTCTGGTAAGGGCAAGGCGTGACTCCTCTCTCTGTGAGAGGGAAGTCACGTCACGTGACCTAGAGTCACGGCGTGACTCTTGAGAGGCCAGGCGTGACAAAGAGTCACGTTCCGTGATTCTCTAAGAGAGTCACGAGACGTGACACTAGGTCACGCCGTGACCCACCTGTGAGGTCAGTCACAAGTCGTGACACGACTTGTGACCGACTCCTCTTCAGCTCCTTTTTCCGATTTCGCCCAGTTTTAAACCAAAATGGATTTCTTATTTCTTCTGTATGGGTCTTTACTTCTGTATAATTTATGTCAGACTGTTATACGCTCCTGTATGGCTTTTCTATTTTACTTTGTTTCCCCACATGACTAGTTTTCTTGAAATGACCTTCAAATGCTTTTATAGCTCTTTCCTCTATCGAGTGCTATCTTATTTTGCTCATCGGATTGGTTAGCCTATTTCAGTTTTGATTAGCGATATGTTATACATATCTTTGATTGAATTCTGCTCTGAGAGTAATCTGTCATGCTTAGAAATATATAGTATCATTTCATGATTCAGATTATGCGTTTTTGGATTATTGGCATGATATGATTCCACGTGTATTCCAGATATGCTTTAGTAACTTGAGTAGTGCTTTAATGCAATTGATTGACCTATTGCATACTCCAAAATATGACTTGTATGAGCTTTGATTGATATTATGCTTTAGCCTTTGAACTCATTGTATTATGTTAAATGTAATTGGGACTATGCATGGTTTATGCTTAGTATTCTCACCTAAACGCATGTTTAGGATTATGTTTTGATAATCATTGGCATGGTAGTGCTTTTATACCTGATTCTTGGTATGTTTTAGAATATTGTTTAATGTTAAAATGTATGGACTGTAATATGTTTTGCAATGCGAATTGCATGATGTACGACCGACCTTATGAGTATATTTATATGTCTATTGTACTCTGATTTAAGCATGATGTATATATTTTTATATATATATTTATGCGTTATACGATTCGAAATGTGAATTGTTTTATGCATGACCTGCGAGAGTCAGTCTAGTGGATAGTTAGGCATGCCTAATAGAGTCTTTCAGTAGCTGCAGCGCCCTTTGAACGTATTGGACCCTGATCAGGTCCCCCGTATGGTTCCTCGCGAACCCCCATCAGTACGGATCCTCGTGGTCCTTTTTAATGAATTTGGATCGGGTTAAGATCCCCCATCAGTAAAATGCTTTTGTGATAAATAAAATGGTTTTCGATTCGTACCCGTAAGGTACCTTCAGTCGACTTGTACCCGTAAGGTACTAATCAGTTCAGTACACTCGTTATCCACTATTGTGAGTCAGCAGGTGCTCTACTGGTTTGTAGTACTTTGAAATAATTATATGAATGTGATATCCGTTTGATTATGATAAAGATCTCAGGAATCAGTTTATATGTATATGAATGTGACTATGGGCTTCAGAATGTATGTCTGTTTTAGGTAAGCATGACTCTTTATCTAACATGATTATCCGTACCTGTCATGTGATTTGTTATAAGCTTCTGAATGCTTAGAAATGATTCGATTGATGTATTTAAGTATTTGACTTCAGCATAGTTTTGTTATATATATTAGCATGTGAACCGAAGCAGCTGTGATGGTAAGTATGTGATGATTACTGTACTCTTTGCATGATGATGATATGAATGTAATACTAAGTGGTTATGCCTTCAGTCTCCGTTATCAGAATGTTTCTGCTTGATGCTTAGTATATATTAGAGTTGCGCAGCGGTATTGTGATGCACTAAATGTTATCCTTTGGATATGTGACTAGTGTGTATGCTTAACATGATTATTGGGTTGTCAGTTCAGGCGTGGGTACTTGGTGATATTTATTGCATGTGTACAGCTCTTGTGACTCCGCATGGTAAGATGCTATTATTTGATACCCATGTAGGTTTATGCATGAGTTATAGTATGTAGTTCGACATGATGACATTTGTATCGTATATTGTATTATGTCTGTTTTGGTATATCCTGGACATGAGTTTATGGTCTGTTTATGAGTTATCGATTGAATGCCTTTATTGTGCAGCCTGATTATTGATATGTATTATGAATATCCGCATTTGTCATTTGAATGTGTTTGGCCTTGGCGACCATTGTGAATGGCCGTCCATATTCTTGTGTGTTCTCCCCACTAAGCGTTATCGGTTAGCACGGATTTCCTTTCCGTGCAGGTGGCAGGTTTGGTTCTGTTCGAGTCGCGCTTCTGCAGGGTCGGCCACGTAGGAGTTAGAAGTTCTGTATTTTGTTCAGCTTCTGTATTTCAGCTTTTGTATTCGGTAGTATTGTATATGTAATTATTATGTTTCGTTCTTGAGTTTTCTTTTGGGAATGTAATAGTTAGTATGTCCTTATGTTTAGTTATTCCTTTGTTTTATTATTTCGATTATGCTTCCGTTGAATGGTCATATGCATGCTTCTGTGTATGCTTTTGCTTAGTGCCTGCATGTGTGTGAGCTATTGCATGTTCAGTCTGTACCAGAAGGTAAGTCAAGGTAAGTTTTTAATTAACCCGTATTTCTGTATGTATGTTATGTGTAAATGTATGCTTCCGCATTGTGCATGTGTATATCTGTATGTACGAGTGTCGTGTAGTGCGTCCGTCGGCGTCCTTCCAACGGGGACGGCGATGGGGGTGTTACAGTTAGTGGTATCAGAGCCCAGGTTTGATGGTTCTGGGTGTGTTGTTTGTTATGTGATGAGTCTTTGTATGAGAGTCAGTTTTGTGTCGTGGCCTAATGCAGATGCGTCTTGTTTTGTGTCATGATTAGATGGAGTCTGATCCTAGTGAGAATGTGGGCGAGACTACAGAAAGTGTGAACCGAGTTAATGCTGATCAGGATGTTTCAGAGCATCTTCCAGTTGAAGATTCTGGTCGTGTTTCAGATGATAGGACATTAGTACAAGGATTGATTCGGATTTTGGATAGATTGACTGCTCCTCATGCTTCTCAAGAAGTTGTGCGGCATGTTCCTCAGAAGAGAAAAGGATCGGTTAGTGAAGTGTCAGCAGGGAAGAGGGTTCGAGAACCTTCAGTGTATCAACAATGTCAGAAGCAACATGGGAATAAGTGTAAGAAGTGGGTACCGTCAGTATGTCAGTACTGTCAGAAGCGACATCATGGTCCATGTCGGAAGCTCTCAGGTGCTTGTTTCAGGTGTGGCAGTATGGAACATCGGATTGCCGATTGTCCTAAGAAGAGGAATGAGAGTCTAGCTGGGCAAGCTAGAAAGGATGTGGAGGATTTGCTCAGATTTTCTCGAGTGTCTTCAGAGTTTGTAGCATCTAGCAAGGATTTGAAGGAGACCGCAGGTTCTTCTGGTAAGTTACTTTGCAAACTTTTGTCTAAGTAAGTTTTATTTGTTTGGGTTATTTGGATATAAGTGTTTCGCTGTGAATTTCGAGGACGAAATTCTTTTAGGAGGGAAGAGTTGTCACACCCCAAAATGGCCCTAGTCGGATTATGCATGCTAAGTCGGGATCGGAAGGGTATTTCAGAAAATTGTGTTTGAGAATTTGGAATGCTAAGGACCTAATTGAAAAGATAATTAAGTTTGTAAGGAAAGAATTGTGTAAGTGAGTGAAGTGTAATTTGTGTAAGGACTAAAGAGCATTAAGACAAGATATTCATTAAGGAAAGGTTTGGGTGCATGTGAGGGTATGGTACTTTGATTTGAAAAGTTAAGTGGATTTTGTGGTCTTATTAGGATCTGCCATGTGGGCTTTTTAGGTGAGCATTGAAAGAAGAAAAAGAAAGGAAAGAGAGTGAGAGAGGAAAAACACAGATTGCATTCCCCGTTCTCCCTCTCTCACGCTCCTCCTTCTTCTTCTCTTCTCCTTTCTTTGCTTCTCCTTTCTTTCTCTATTGGCTTGGATTTGTGTGGCTTGGATTGTGATTTTGCTTGAGGAGGTAAGTTGGATTAACGTTCTCCTGTTCTTCTTCTTCTTCTTCTCTTTCTCCTGGTTTTGGTTGAGTTAGGGTTTTGAAGTAACTGTGGATTTTATTTGTGCAAGCTTTGGATTACAAGAAAGAGCAAAGTAAAGGAAAGGAAAAGAGAGAGGTTTGATCTGGAAGCTAGAAGCCTGATTTATTGGATCGTCATTTCCAGGTTTGGGAGCATTTGAATGCATGCAATGATAGGAAGCTTCTGTGTTCTTCAATTTCAGCATGTCTCTGCCCTATTTCTCTCTAGGCTTATGATTGTGTTTGCGTGGTCTAATTTCTGGAAATTGATGTGTTCTGGAATGTGTACATGCATGATTAAGTGAGTAAATGTGTTAGTAATGCATGACAAGTATTGATTTGGAAGTTCTGAGTTTGTGTTTTGAATCTACTGTAACTTTTAGGGTTTATGTTCTTAAATGGATTAAATGTGTTTATGCATGGTTTTGATTGTTTTAATTGATGGATTAAGCTGGTTTTATGTCAAATTGATGTTGGAAGACCGATTGAAAGGTAAGATGAGTTTGGTGGTGTTTTGAATGAGATTGAAAATGAATTTATCGAGTTCTTGGAGTTCTGGGTATCTGGGAATGGAAAAAAATCGCGTCTCTGTTCTGTGTGAGGCGAGTCACGTCGCGTGACTTAGAGTCACAGCGTGACTCGTGGGAAGGGCAGCGTGACTCCCAGTTGCGAAGCGTGACTCTTCTCTCTGTGAGAGGAAAGTCACGTCTCGTGACTTAGGGTCACGACGTGACCCTTGTGATTTGGCAAAGCGTGAAGCGTGACTCCAGTCGCGAAGCGTGACTCCTCTTTCTGTGAGAGGGAAGTCACGTCTCGTGACTTAGAGTCACGGCATGACTCTGGTAAGGGCAAGGCGTGACTCCTCTCTCTGTGAGAGGGAAGTCACGTCACGTGACCTAGAGTCACGGCGTGACTCTTGAGAGGCCAGGCGTGACAAAGAGTCACGTCCCGTGATTCTCTAAGAGAGTCACGAGACGTGACACTAGGTCACGCCGTGACCCACCTGTGAGGTCAGTCACAAGTCGTGACACGACTTGTGACCGACTCCTCTTCAGCTCCTTTTTCCGATTTCGCCCAGTTTTAAACCAAAATGGATTTCTTATTTCTTCTGTATGGGTCTTTACTTCTGTATAATTTATGTCAGACTGTTATACGCTCCTGTATGGCTTTTCTATTTTACTTTGTTTCCCCACATGACTAGTTTTCTTGAAATGACCTTCAAATGCTTTTATAGCTCTTTCCTCTATCGAGTGCTATCTTATTTTGCTCATCGGATTGGTTAGCCTATTTCAGTTATGATTAGCGATATGTTATACATATCTTTGATTGAATTCTGCTCTGAGAGTAATCTGTCATGCTTAGAAATATATAGTATCATTTCATGATTCAGATTATGCGTTTTTGGATTATTGGCATGATATGATTCCACGTGTATTCCAGATATGCTTTAGTAACTTGAGTAGTGCTTTAATGCAATTGATTGACCTATTGCATACTCCAGAATATGACTTGTATGAGCTTTGATTGATATTATGCTTTAGCCTTTGAACTCATTGTATTATGTTAAATGTAATTGGGACTATGCATGGTTTATGCTTAGTATTCTCACCTAAACGCATGTTTAGGATTATGTTTTGATAATCATTGGCATGGTAGTGCTTTTATACCTGATTCTTGGTATGTTTTAGAATATTGTTTAATGTTAAAATGTATGGACTGTAATATGTTTTGCAATGCGAATTGCATGATGTACGACCGACCTTATGAGTATATTTATATGTCTATTGTACTCTGATTTAAGCATGATGTATATATTTTTATATATATATTTATGCGTTATACGATTCGAAATGTGAATTGTTTTATGCATGACCTGCGAGAGTCAGTCTAGTGGATAGTTAGGCATGCCTAATAGAGTCTTTCAGTAGCTGCAGCGCCCTTTGAACGTATTGGACCCTGATCAGGTCCCCCGTATGGTTCCTCGCGAACCCCCATCAGTACGGATCCTCGTGGTCCTTTTTAATGAATTTGGATCGGGTTAAGATCCCCCATCAGTAAAATGCTTTTGTGATAAATAAAATGGTTTTCGATTCGTACCCGTAAGGTACCTTCAGTCGACTTGTACCCGTAAGGTACTAATCAGTTCAGTACACTCGTTATCCACTATTGTGAGTCAGCAGGTGCTCTACTGGTTTGTAGTACTTTGAAATAATTATATGAATGTGATATCCGTTTGATTATGATAAAGATCTCAGGAATCAGTTTATATGTATATGAATGTGACTATGGGCTTCAGAATGTATGTCTGTTTTAGGTAAGCATGACTCTTTATCTAACATGATTATCCGTACCTGTCATGTGATTTGTTATAAGCTTCTGAATGCTTAGAAATGATTCGATTGATGTATTTAAGTATTTGACTTCAGCATAGTTTTGTTATATATATTAGCATGTGAACCGAAGCAGCTGTGATGGTAAGTATGTGATGATTACTGTACTCTTTGCATGATGATGATATGAATGTAATACTAAGTGGTTATGCCTTCAGTCTCCGTTATCAGAATGTTTCTGCTTGATGCTTAGTATATATTAGAGTTGCGCAGCGGTATTGTGATGCACTAAATGTTATCCTTTGGATATGTGACTAGTGTGTATGCTTAACATGATTATTGGGTTGTCAGTTCAGGCGTGGGTACTTGGTGATATTTATTGCATGTGTACAGCTCTTGTGACTCCGCATGGTAAGATGCTATTATTTGATACCCATGTAGGTTTATGCATGAGTTATAGTATGTAGTTCGACATGATGACATTTGTATCGTATATTGTATTATGTCTGTTTTGGTATATCCTGGACATGAGTTTATGGTCTGTTTATGAGTTATCGATTGAATGCCTTTATTGTGCAGCCTGATTATTGATATGTATTATGAATATCCGCATTTGTCATTTGAATGTGTTTGGCCTTGGCGACCATTGTGAATGGCCGTCCATATTCTTGTGTGTTCTCCCCACTAAGCGTTATCGGTTAGCACGGATTTCCTTTCCGTGCAGGTGGCAGGTTTGGTTCTGTTCGAGTCGCGCTTCTGCAGGGTCGGCCACGTAGGAGTTAGAAGTTCTGTATTTTGTTCAGCTTCTGTATTTCAGCTTTTGTATTCGGTAGTATTGTATATGTAATTATTATGTTTCGTTCTTGAGTTTTCTTTTGGGAATGTAATAGTTAGTATGTCCTTATGTTTAGTTATTCCTTTGTTTTATTATTTCGATTATGCTTCCGTTGAATGGTCATATGCATGCTTCTGTGTATGCTTTTGCTTAGTGCCTGCATGTGTGTGAGCTATTGCATGTTCAGTCTGTACCAGAAGGTAAGTCAAGGTAAGTTTTTAATTAACCCGTATTTCTGTATGTATGTTATGTGTAAATGTATGCTTCCGCATTGTGCATGTGTATATCTGTATGTACGAGTGTCGTGTAGTGCGTCCGTCGGCGTCCTTCCAACGGGGACGGCGATGGGGGTGTTACAAACCCACACTGCATCTTGTTGTCTTGAGATCAGAGGCAATTCAGATACAAAATCCATCGTAATATTATCCCATTTCCATTGTGGAATAAGGAGTGGATGCAACATCCCCTGAGGCACTTGATGCTCTGCTTTAACTTGTTGACAGACAAGGCACTTAGACACATATTCCACTACATCCTTCTTCATCCCAGGCCACCAGTACAACGGTTTCATATCTTGATACATCTTATTTCCACCTGGATGCATAGTGAAAATTGTATTATGAGCCTCATGCATTAATCTCTTCTTTAATTCTTTATCACTTGCCACACACATTCTATTCTTATACAGCAGTACCCCGTCTTCATTCACTGAATAGTCAGTCTTATCCATATCACTGACTGACTGCAAAACTTGTTGCAACCTCGCATCATTTCTCTGAGCAATCATTAACTCGTCTTTCATGACCGGTCTAGCTTTCAACTGTGCCAATAAAGCTCCATCTGCAGAAAACCTCCACTTAATCCGCTTTAATTGTAATGCTGAAATTGACTTCCTGCTCAAAGTATTCGCCACTACATTAGCTTTTTCCGGATGATAATCCACAATACAATCATAGTCCTTAAACAACTCGAGCCATCTTCGCTGTCTCAGATTCAATTCCTTCTGTGTAAGCAGATATTTCAAACTCTTATGATCGGTGTAAATTCTACACTTCTCACCATACAGGTAATGTTGCCAAATCTTTAAAGCAAACACTACTGCTGCCAATTCCAAATCATGAGTCGGATAATTTTGTTCGTGCGGCTTCAGTTGCCTTGACCATAAGCTATCACCTTCCCCTCTTGCATCAATACATAACCCAACCCGACACCTGAAGCATCGGTGAACAACACATACTCTTTACCAGTCATAGGCTGTGTAAGAATCGGTGCTTCTACTAACATCTTCCTCAACTGATCAAAACTCGCTTGACATCTTTCAGACCACTAATATTTCACTCCTTTTCGTAACAATCTTGTCAATGGTGAAGCTATTACTAAAAATCCTTTCACAAACCTTCTGTAATATCCAGCCAACCCTAAGAAACTGCGAACCTCCAGCACATTCTTAGGCGGATTTCCAATTCACAATTGCTTCTATCTTAGTTGGATCTACTTTAATCCCTTCAGATGAGATCACATGACCCAGAAATGACACCTCTTTGAGCCAGAACTCACACTTACTTAGTTTGGCATACAGCTGATACTCCTGCAGTGTCCGAAGCACAACTCTCAAATGTTGTTCATGTTCCTTCTCATCCCTTGAATAAACCAGAATATCATCAATGAATACCACTACAAATTGGTCCAAATACGGTCTGAACACCCAATTCATCAAATCCATAAATGCAGCTGGCGCATTGGTTAACCCAAATGGCATCACTAGAAACTCATAATGCCCATACCGAGTTCTAAATGCAGTCTTGGGTATATCTTCTTTCTTCACTTGCAACTGATAATACCCTGAACGCAAATCAATTTTTGAGAATACACCTGCTCCTCTTAACTGATCAAACAAGTCTTCAATCCGAGGTAAAGGGTATCGATTCTTTACTGTCACTTTATTCAACTGCCGATAATCAATGCACATTCTCATTGTACCATCTTTCTTTTTAACAAATAACACTGGTGCTCCCCAAGGAGAAACACTAGGTCTAATAAAACCCCTATTCAGTAATTCTTGCAACTGTTCTTTCAATTCCTTCAACTCAGTTGGAGCCATTCTGTATGGTGCCTTAGATACCGGTACTGTTCCTGGCGCCACATCGATCGATAGCTCAACCTCTCTTATCGGTGGTACACCGCTCAATTCTTCAGGAAACACATTAGGAAACTCTCTGACTATCGATATCTCTTGTATCTTCACATGTTCTCTCTTACTGTCTATCACCATAGCTAGATAACCTTCACATCCTTTTCTCATACACCGACAGGCTTGCATAGCAGATATCACATTTACAAGAGGATTAGTGCACACTTTTCTCACTGTCGCTCTGTTCCCCTTATCATCATAGATTATAACCATCTTCTTCTTGCACTTAACATCCGCATCATATTTAGTTAACCAATCCATACCCAAAATCAAATCAAACTCATCAAACGGTAGTTCAATCAAATCCGCTGGAAACACACTACCTTGAACCTCTAATGCACAGTTTCTATACACTCTATTCACATTAACATTACCTCCCAAAGGGCTAGACACGCATATATCATATTTTAAACATTCAACTTTAGGCATCTTTTCACATATCTTTTTATCACACACATATGAATGAGTTGAGCCAGGATCAATAAGTGCAAACATTTCCACACCACAGAGTAGAATAATACCTGCTATCACCTCAGGCGCATCCTAATCCTCTCATGCCCTCATAGCATAAGTCCGCACTGGTGCCGTATCAGGCCTATCCACAATCTCAGAATCAACTGCACCCCTGGACTAGCTACCTCTGCCACATCCTCTTCCTCTTCCTCTATTAGTAGAAGGCAAATTTGAACCACCCCTACTCTGCTCTTGTTGATTTCCCGACATCTCATAAGCATTCGGGCAATTAGCAAGGAAATGCTCAGTGCTTCCGCATCTAAAATAAGCACCCGTCACTCTCCAACATTCTCCTCTATGCCTCTTACCACAATGAGGACACTCATGAACCTCACTTCTGTTACCAGATGTTCCTCTTCCCGTACCAGATGTTGAGGGAGCGCCACGCTTCTTACCTCTCGCTACAGAACTGAACCCTGATTCCGCAGGTGGTGCCACAAGAGAATCTCTTGATCTTTTCCCCGTCTGGGAACCACCTCTACTTGCATTCTTCCTTTGTCTCCATTCTCTTTGAGCTCCCAAAGTTCTTTCAGCTCTCAAAGCTGCTTGAACAATTCAATAATAACTTACATTCTGTTCTGTTGTTAGAGAAATCAGCAATGCCTTAATCTCCTCAATCAACCCGTCCTCAAACTGTTGACATCGCAACACATCAGTCAAAACACCTTTTGGCGCATACTTGCTTAAGCGACAGAATTCCGCTTCATACTCCACCACCGTCATGGTTCTCTGTCTTAAACTCATAAACTTCTTCCAGTTTGCCTCTCGATGTGCTTTAGTGATATACTTGTTCTTGAATTCCCTTTCAAAGAACTCCTAGTTTAATGGTTCAGGAAGCATCGGGTTCTACAGGACCAGCTTCCACCAATCATATGCAGGGCCTTGGAGTAGTGACTCCACACATTCAACCCACTGGTCAGGAGGACACCGTATCTCCTTAAGAATCCTTTCCACCTTCTCAATCTAGTACTCTGCTTTTTCTGACTCATCTAACCTTGTTCCATGGAATTCCTCCAAACCATGCTTTCTCAAAGATTCTATTGGGGCTCTAGGCGCCATTATACGTTCCATCACTCTTACCATATATTGTGCCATTTTCATTATAGCTTTCATAGGCCCAAACGGAATCTCATTCTCGAACCCTAACGATCTAGACTATCCAGACCCCGTCACCTCAGCTTCACGAGGATTCACACTTTCAGCAGATTCTTCTCCGGTATGCCTTCCGGAATCCATCGTTAACTACACAGATTAAACAAGGACTTCCGCATTAGGTCAATAAACTATACACATCTTATCTACCCAACTCCCAGAAAAGACTCAACCTGGGCTCTGATACCACAACTTGTCGCACCCGTTCCCTGATGACAGGCTAGCTCAGCTAATCTTGGTTAGAGAAGGCCGCACACACACACAACAAACACATGCTTAACCTGAATAATAAAATTTCATCACATACAATCATAACTCAAGCATCACATGCCAACTACTTATAGTGCACTCTTCATAGCCACATGCATTGCACACACTTATTTATACTCTTAGGCCAACATTCATAGTTTTCAGATTATTACATGCCTTTACATATCCGATACACATTCTGATTATACAAAAGCTTATACAAAAAGGATCCCAAGATATCAACCCAAAACCTACACTTTCTACTTCCTACTGTTGACCGTACAAAATGCGGGGGAGTCCTCCGATCACCTCTCGTCCATACCTGCACGGATTAGAGTAAATCCATGCTAAGCGATAACGCTTAGTGGGGAACTGATGTATAACAAATAATTTATCACACATCAGAAACATCATACATTACATACTAGAAGTCATGCTAGAACAATTATTATCATAGCGTGTACCATTTCAAGCATAGTAATGTTCGTTACTATATTCAGTCAAAGCATCAATCACTTATTCACATATCCACATCACATGCTTTATTATATTACAGTCACTTCCATTTAATATTTGATTAGTCAGTTAGCCTGCAATTCAATGACGCGGATAACGGGTATCGCATTGGTACCACTCAGGTACTAGAATCTCATCGAGATTACACTTACGCATGGGTACCCTTAGGTACCAAAATATCATTCCACTTATAATAAAATCCAGCAAGGATTATTCACATTATTTTCGCATTGTGATTCCCATGGAATCAGACACATTAAACGCATGGGGCTGCAGCACTTGACCCTATAGGCATGCCTAACTATCCACTACTTGACTCGCAGGCTTAAGTTGTTAAACAAATTATTCAGTTCACATTGATCACTTTTCACATCACATACGTAGATAGCCCATACCACATTCACTTTACACATTCGCATTAGCACAAAGCTAAGCATTACACTTGCATACCCATTGTGCTTCCAATTCATTTTTCATAGTTAATATTCACATAATTGATTGCATTCAAGAACCATCACATAGTATGCAAATGTACATTACCTAATACACACATAACACTTACTCATAATGTTCTTCATTCCAGCTTAAAGCCTTACCGTTAGAAAGTCCAAACACATTAGGGTTATATTGCCAAAATAGGGTAGGTCACGGTCACAATGAATTTCATTGTCACCGTGATATGTTGAAGTTCAAAACAGAATGCAAACTGGGGGCAGGTCACGGTCACAATCAATTTCATTGTCACCGTGACATGTTCCCAACTCTCGGCAGAATGCAACTTGAGGGTATGTCACGGTCACAATGAAGTTCATTGTCACCGTGACATATCCATACTTTGCAAAACAGAATGCTCCCTTAGGTACCTCACGGTCACAATGGATTTCATTATCACCGTGACATACCAAAATCCAATCGGCATAATTGAACTCAGGCATACCTCACGGTCACAATCAATTCCATTGTCACCGTGACCTATGCAAAAGCACTATAACACAGCTATGTTTTATCACTAGCACAGCTGTGCTTTCCAGTCCAATTCTCCTTCCACATCAAGACTTCAAATCTCACTCTCACTTTTGGCAATCAACCCAAATTCATCAACCACTCACTCAATTAGCACATACCTGTTTTTCCCTTCTTGTTTTGGCACTCTTCTTTGGCACAATTTATAATCAATCCCAATTCACACATAGCATACATGCTCTCAAGCAATTCATTCACTAAACACATTACCACATACACATACAGCTCATATCAAAGTCCCTATTGGACCAATACAAATCATATAATTTACACATTTAGGGTTTGTTCCCAAACCTCGTCGCCTTAGCTCCTAATTACGACGAACGCTCGGCTCTCCAACCACAGCTTTCCCTTTATCCTTCTTCACTTCTTCGGCTATCAATACAATACAAATGCTCAAACTCAAGCTCAATCCAGCAATATCCCATCCAAACCAATTCAACTAAGAAGAAAGAGTAGAAGATGAGAATAAGCACACATAACCACTTACCTTTAGGTCTTAACACTTAATTCTTGCTCCAATTAGCTATATGCATAAATCCACTTAAACCACTCTCATCCTCACTCACGGAAGCAAGAAGAAAGACAAAGTCAAATGCAAAAAAATGAAGAATGAGGCCAACACACAATCACCTCTCACTTCTCTAGGCAAATGCATGCAAAGAAGGAGGTGGCTTACTCTCATGATGCCACACGGATTCCACTCTCAATTCTGCCTCCACTATCCATTTAATCAAGTTATTTTTATTCTCTAATCCACACTTACTTAACTTAGTTAATCCACTTCTTACTAATCATGCACAATTCCCTTTGTAACCTCTTAAATTCCTTTAGCCTTTCAATTAAGTCAAATCCTTCACACTCAATTACACTTAGACCCCAAATTAAACTAATTGCAACTAGGGTACAAGTCCGGCCATGACAAGCATGCCTTGATCCGTCCTCCTTCTCGATTTTTGTGGTGATAAATACGAGAATATTTGAGAAAAAACAAGTTTTAAACAAATAAAACTCAAGGAACTATTTTTTTGGAGGGATAATGTCAAACAAAGGAAATTGATTTTCCTTACTTGAAATAAATCTCCAAATGAAAAATATTTTGAAGAAGAAAGAAGAATAAAAAGAAGAAGCTAGACTTAAGAAAAAAATTGAATATATTTTTTTGGGTTTTTTTTTCGAAAATCTTCGGCTGCTCCAACGTTGAGAGAAAACTCTCTCTTTTTCTTTTGAATAAAATTGCAGCCCTTTTCAAATGAAAATAAGGTTTTTCTTTCAATTTGCTGTCTTGCCCAAAAATGGGAAGACACAAAGAGTGCTTTCCTTTTTAGTTTATCAAAAATTACATAAAAACGTGAAAAACACCGGTAAAAATGGACTAAAAAATGACCAGAAAACACAGAAAAATGACCGCACAGAGAAAAGGCCAAGAAGGCCGCGTGCGGAGGGGCGTGACGAGCGACCAAGGGGCGCGTGCGGTCACGCGAGGTGCGCCCTAATGGGGCACGCGCACCTCGGCGAGATGCGCCCCAACGGGGCGCGCGCGCCTCGGGGCGAGACGCGCTCCTTGTCGCCCCGAGGCATGCGAACAAAATAAAAAATAAATGAAAAATAAAAAAGAAAATAAGAAATAAAAATAAAAATAAAAAGGAATAAAAATAAGAGTAAAAATGCAAAATTTTTGAATTAAAATTTTTAGAGTAACCAAGGAGATTTTCGACAAGGAAAACATCATTATTGACATCTCTACTTGTGGCAAGTATCATATTCATCATTGGGTAATCCTGATCTTAGACCGCCTCGAGACCCGGTGTCTACAGTCACTTTTGAAGCAAAGTTTCGATTATCCCTAGTAGAGTCACCACTGTGACGCGCCGGAACCCGCTAAGAATAAATGATAGACATGGTAATAATAGCAAAAATAATAATATTAACAATAATAAATGTTGAACAAAAATAAATGAGAACGGTTCTCCTTGTTAATAATTTTTTGATTTACCCTCAGAATTTATAGATCGAAAAATAGGATGCCTTGATCTGTCCTCCTTGTCGATTTTTGTGGTGATAAATATGAGAATATTTGAGAAAAAATCAAGTTTTAAACAAATAAAACTCAAGGAACTATTTTTTTGGAGGGATAATGTCAAACAAAGGAAATTGATTTTCCTTGCTTGAAATAAATCTCCGAATGGAAAATATTTTGAAGAAGAAAGAAGAAGAAAAAGAAGAAGCTAAACTTAAGAAAAAAACTGAATATATTTTTTGGGTTTTTCTTTTGAAAATCTTCAGCTGCTCCAACCTTGAGAGAAAACTCTCTCTTTTTCTTTTGAATAAAATTATAGCCCCTTTCAAATGAAAATAAGGTTTTCCTTTTAATTTGCTGTCTTGCCCAAAAATGGGAAGAGACAAAGAGTGCTTTCCTTTTTATTTTATCAAAAATTACACAAAAACGTGAAAGACACGGGTAAAAACGGACTAAAAAATGACCAAAAAACGCAGGAAAATGACCGCGCTGAGAAAAGGCCAAGAAGGCCGCATACGGAGGGGCGTGCGTCATGCCCAAGGTGTGCACGCGCGCGCGCGCCTCGGCGAGACGTGCCCCTATGGGTGGGCGCGCGCTCCAAGAATCGTGCACACCAGCAAGCGCCCGTAGCTCCCGCACAGGCGCGACCCGCCCACGTGGCATGCGAACAAAATAAATAGAAAAAAGAAAATAAGAAATAAAAATAAAAATAAAAAGGAATAAAAATAAGAGTAAAAATGCAAAATTTTTGAATTAAAATTTTTAGAGTAACCAAGGAGATTTTCGACAAGGAAAACATCATTATTGACATCTCTACTTGTGGCAAGTATCATATTCATTATTGGGTAATCCTGATCTTAGACTGCCCCGGGACCCGGTGTCTACAGTCACTTTTGAAGCAAAGTTTCGATTATCCCTAGTAGAGTCACCACTGTGACGCGCCGGAACCCACTTATGTTCCTAGATGGCCCACTTTTAGGGTTTGAGAAGAGTTTGCATCTAGATCTTGGGCAACACGAGATATTTTGGAGTTCCTTACCCAATAGAACATTGGGAAGTTCATCTAATCTCATGAAACCTTTAGGCACCTCTGAGGTATTTTGGAGTCGTCACCCAATTTACAAGAAATTGGAAAAGGTCATCTAATCTTGGGGGTCTTAATCTAGAGAAGGTGTTCGGAACTTCACTGTTATTAATACCTTAAGTTAAGTTATAAATGAGTTTTTTAGCAATTGAAATCCCATCTCTCATCTCAGGCGATCATGTAATAAAATTAAAGGGAAATTCAGGCATTTTTAGAAAGCAGTAAAGAAAGCAATAGAGAACGCGATAAATAAATTACAAGTGAAAAATATGGGACAGAACAATCCTCCAGAATAAAAAAAAAACATAAATAAATAAATGAATAAAATTGCTCCAAAATAAATAAATACACAAAAAAGAATAAAACAAAATACATAATACACAAATCGGGACATTTATTAGATTTTAGGAACATTGGTTCCCTTGTGTTGACTTAAAAATCCGAGAGTCATTTTAGGACAATAAAAATAGGGATAATTGGATCCCACTTTATGAGAATTAACTCCCCTTTGAAAATGAAAGTTTATTGGCTAAAATCAAGATATTGGTCCTATTTTATTAATAAAAATCCCAATTTTTATTATTGTAAAAAAAATGAGTTTCTCTAAAATAAATGCATCTAAATACTATTTTGCATGAAAAATAATAAAATACGAAAAATGCAGAATTAAAATGCAAACCAAACTTTGAAGGCTCCTAATCTCTTGATTCTCCAGCTTGCCGAGGGACATTACTCAAAGTGAAACAAATAAATTTGGTAGACAACAAAGACAAGAACAAAAAAACAATATTAGCAAATTAAATAGAATATGATATAATAGAGATAAGCAATTAAATGAAGCAAATATAACAAATAATTCTAATTGAGGAAAATATTTATAATCACTACGGAAGAATAATGTTTGATAAAAAAGTGAAAATTAACAAAATGGACTAATGACCCAATAGTATAATCAAATGAAAAACACAAAATCAATATTAGATATCCTACAGATTCAACTTACATTCCATGCATCATACGAATAATTTGATTAAATTAATCTAAGTTCGTGTTAATTGCAACAAACAACAATGAATAAACAAATAGTAATTTACAGTGGAGAAAATAAATGAACGACACAAAGTAAGGAAAGAAAGAGGATTGGCTCTAACCTATGAATTTACCCTCAGAGGTTTGATTTTGGCTGCAAAAGAAGAAAGGATTTGTAACACCCCCTTCCCATACGTAGGCAATCCCATCCGAGAAGGAGTGAGATGCCGTATGAGTAAAGGTGCCACCAAGCAAGTACAAAGTAAAACATACATTCATTCATAACATACATACAGAAATACGGTATAATTAAAACTTTACAGAAAGGAAAGCAATAGCTGATCATGCATTACTATAATAACTATTACAATAATGTTCTGATCAACTAGCTGATACAAAATAATATTACATATCCAAAATATAATTACAAACGCGGAAGCTGAAACAAAACTGATACAGAGAGTTCTATACAAAAAGAATCATCACTGATACAAAACTGAGCCCTACACTAAAACTCTTCTGTGTTGGCTTGATGACGGCGACTCTCTCAAAGCAAAACTCCTTCCGTACCTGCACGGGTAAAAACACCGTGCTAAGCGATAAACACTTAGTGGGGAAACACACATAAATAATGGACGGTCATTCACAATGGTCGTCAAGGCATAACACATTCACAATGGCAGAATGCAAAGGCTATATCATAATCCATACAAACATGCTCATATTTAAAAGCCATATAATCAGTATCTCATAATCGTATCCATTCCAGAATAATCCAACATGTGTTTCATCAATAAACTCATTCAGATATTCCATTTAATAGCCAAATCAGATCAGAACAATTCTATTAAACATTTAAAGAACACCTGCTGACTCTAAATAGTGGATAACGAGTGTACTGAAGGTACCTTACGGGTACGAATCGAATACTGAGGGTACCTCACAGGTACAAATCAAAAGTCATTCATTTTTTTTTATCAAAACACATTATTTGTATACTGAGGGGATCTTAAATAAGATCCTAATACTGAAGGGTTCGCGAGGAACCAAACGGGGACCTGATCGGGGTCCAAACTGAACTGAGGGCTGCAGCTAAAGACTCTATTAGGCATGCCTAACTATCCACTTACTTGACTCTAGCAGGTTAAGCGTCATTCAAATCACATTTTAGGGCACGAAATAGAATTCATAAGAAATTCATAGTATCATTTATATCAAAGCATATAAAAGTATGGCATGCATCATACCGCAATATAAGTCCATTCAGAAGAAACACCAAATTCATTTCTGAGTCAAAAGCCGGGAAATTTCGGAAAAAGGGCTGAACGGGGTAACGGGTGAGGTTGGCTGGTCACGAGGCGTGACTGGCCTCCCCACAAGGCAGGTCACGAGACGTGACTGTGGGTCACGCCTCGTGACTTGCTTCGTCCCTCGCAGATCACGCGGCGCTCTCGCAGGTCACGCGACGTGACTGGACGTCACGTCTCGTGACTTGCTTCTCTCTTCAGCCGATCACGCGACATGCCTTTTATCAGGCCGGTCACGAGACGTGACGGGGAGTCACGTCTCGTGACTGCCTTCCTCAAGGCCGGTCACGCGTTGTGATAGGCAATCACAACTCGTAACTGGCTTTGCTCTGGCAGGTCACGAGTCGTGACTGGAAGTCACGTCTCGTGACTTGCCCTCTATTCCTTGGCTAGTCACGCGACTCAAAATCTGGAAAACGGGATTTCTACAGTAACTCGATTTCCAGTTTTCCAGAATATAGAAATCAATCCCAAATTTGATTCAAAACCAATCAAACCTGTTCTTACCTTCTGGAAAACATCCCAAACAATATAAGCAACATATATACAACCCAGTTTCAACATTTAATCAACCAAATCAAGAATATATGCAATCAAGTTCATCAAGAACATAAACCCTAGAAATTTACAGTAAACTCAAAATCATACAAATCACAAGCAAATATTCCCAAACCTGAATTCTAAGCTTCTCTGCACTTAGTCCCACTGCTCCCAGCAATCTCCTTGCCTTTGGGATCGCGTGGAGCCTCAGCTAAACACAAATATTCAACAATGCAACCCTAAATTAAACCTAAACTCAAGGAAGAAGAAGAAGAATTACAGTAAAACAAGGACAAAGATATGTACTTACCAAGTTAGAAGCAAGAGTGAGCAATCTCCACAACACAACTTGATTAACAGTTAGCAGTATTTAGGAAAGGGAAAAGGAGGAAGAAGATGAAGGTTGAAGAGGAAGAACGTAAATCTGATCTTCTCTTCTTTCTTACTTCTTTTCTTTATTCATTTTCCCTAACCTAATACACATGTCATTTTCTTGGTGGTGGAACTTACTCACTCACACCCTAACCCCACACATCACACACATCTAATGCAACTCAACTAAAAACACCCTACAATGGTATGCTCCAATGTACACAAGCAATTCCCAACTAAATCACATACTAATGCCATGTATGCACCCACATAATAATAAACCCCAAAAACATACATTTTTACTAAAATACCCTTATGACATGCTGAACACATGCACATGCATGCTCATACAGACAGGCTCATTCTACTAGGGGGCAAACGGGGTGTGACAACTCTCCCCTACTAAGAAGAATTTCATCCTCGAAATTCTCACCTGAACTGAACAACTGTGGATACTGAGCTCTCATCGACTCTTCTGGTTCCCAAGTTGCTTCTTCGACTCCATGATGGATCCACAACACTTTAACCAAGGGAATCTGTTTACTTCGCAACTGTCTCACCTCTCAGGCTAGAATAGCTCGAGGTTCCTCATCAAAGGAAAAATCTGGCTGAACCTGAATATCCTGAACCGAAAGTACATGTGAAGGATCTGATCTGTACCGACAAAGCATCGAAACGTGGAAGACATCATGCAACTTTGCTAGTTCCAACGGTAGCGCTAATCTATAGGCTACAGGTCCTACCTTAGCAAAAATCTCATAAGGTCCAATGAAACGAGGACTAAGCTTGCCTTTCTTTCTGAACCGAAGTACTTTCCTCCAAGGTGAAACCTTAAGGAAAACCTTGTCCCCGATCTCAAAATGCACATCTTTCCTTTTCAAATTGGCATAAGACTTCTGTCGATCCTTGGCTGCCTTCAAATTCCGCTGCACCACTCTGATCTTCTCTTCAGTATCTCTAACCAAGTCTGGTCCAATCATAGATCTCTCGGATAGTTCGGTCCAACAAACCGAAGTCCTACACTGATGACCATACAAAGCCTCATATGGTGCCATACCGATGCTCGACTGAAAACTGTTGTTGTAGGCAAACTCCATAAGCGACACATATCTGTCCCAACTACCCAAAAAATCCAAAGTACAAGCCCTCATCATATCCTCCAAAATCTGAATGACTCTCTCTGACTGACCATCGGTCTGAGGATGGAACGCTGTACTGAAGTTTAACCTAGTGCCCAAAGCTCTCTGTAACTCCTTCCAAAACTTGGAAGTAAACCTCAGATCCCGATCTGAAACTATGGACAAAGGCACACCATGCAACCGAACTATCTCATCCACATAGATACTGGCCAATCTATCCATGGAGTAGTCCACTCTAACTGGCAAAAAGTGAGCTGATTTCGTAAGCCGATCCACAATAACCCAAACTGAATCATGTTTCCTCTGAGTCAAAGGCAAACCAGAAACAAAGTCCATGGCGATATCATTCCATTTCCACTCAGGAATGGATAAAGGCATAAGCAAACCCGAAGGAACCTGATGCTCGGCCTTTACCTGCTGACAAGTCAAGCACTTGGAAACAAAATCCACTATATCACGCTTCATACCGGACCACCAATAGAATTGCTTCATGTCTCTATACATCTTCTCACTACCCGGATGCATAGTAAAAACTGTACTATGCGCCTCACTCATGAGCTGTCTCCTCAAATCCTCAGATTCTGGCACACACAAACGATCTCTGAACATAAGCACCTCATCCTGAACTGAGAACTCTGACTGCTTACCCGATCTGACCTCATGCACAATCCGCTGAAGTCTCACATCATCTTTCTGAGCATCCACAATCATCTGTCTCAAAGTAGGCTTCACACGCAACTGGGCAAGCAAAGCCCTATCAGAACCAAATCTCCATCTGAATCGCCTCAAGAACAAGGCTGAAACCGATTTCCGACTCAAAGCATCAGCGACTACATTAGCCTTACCAGGATGGTAATCCACAATGCAGTCGTAGTCCTTAAACAACTCCAACCATCGGCGTTGTCTCATGTTTAACTCCTTCTGTGAAAGGAAGTACTTCAAGCTCTTGTGGTCCGAGAAGATCCTACACTTTTCCCCATACAAGTAGTGACGCCAAATCTTCAAAGCAAAGATCACAGCTGCCAACTCTAAATCATGCGTCGGATAGTTCCTCTCATGTGGGTTCAACTGACGAGAAGCATAAGCCACAACCTTACCTTCCTACATCAGCACACATCCAAGACCAACTCCAGAAGCATCACTATAAATAACAAACTCTTTACCCGAGATGGGTTGAGTAAGAATAGGAGCCTCAATAAGCAACTGCTTTAACCGATCAAAACAAGCCTGGCACCTATCTGACCACTCAAATCTGACTCCTTTCCTCAACAATCTAGTCATCGGAGCAGCAATCACAGAAAATCCCTTAACGAACCGACGGTAGTAACCTGCTAAACTAAGGAAACTCCTCACTTCCTGAACATTTTGAGGCGCTTTCCAATCAACTATCGCCTCAATCTTGGCTGGATCTACCTGAAGACCTCTAGCTGAAACAATGTGACCCAAGAATGATACTTCTCGAAGCCAGAAATCACACTTGCTAAGCTTAGCAAACAACTAATGCTCTCTCAACATCTGCAAAACCAATCGGAGATGCTCCTCATGCTCACTCTCATCCTTGGAATACACCAAGATATCATCAATGAACACTACTACAAATCGATCTAAGTATAGCCTAAACACACGGTTCATCAGATCCATAAAAGCCGCTGGAGCATTTGTCAAACCAAACGGCATCACAAGAAACTCATAGTGGCCATACATAGTCCGAAATGCAGTCTTAACCACATCTGCATCCTGAACTCGTAGTTGATAGTACCCTGATCGAAGATCTATCTTGGAGAAGACACCCGCACCTCGAAGCTGATCAAACAAATCTTCAATCCTAGGCAATGGATACTTATTCTTCACTGTAACTTTATTAATCTGCCGGTAGTCAATACACATCCGCAGGGATCCATCTTTCTTCTTGACAAAAAGAACTGGAGCTCCCCAAGGAGATATGCTAGGTCGAATAAACCCCTTATCCAATAGCTCTTGTAGCTGAATTTTAAGTTCCTTCAACTCTACAGGAGCCATCCGATAAGGTGCTCTCGAAATAGGTGCAGTACCTGGCATAATCTCAATGGACAACTCAACCTCTCTCTCAGGAGGCAACCCAGGTAACTCGCTCGGGAACACATCACTAAACTCCCGCACTACAGGAATGTCCTCAATCTGAACCTGATCCCTCTTAGAATCTAACACAACTGCTAGAAAAGCCTCACAACCTTTCCTGATAAATCTTTTAGCTTGCATCGCAGAAATCACATTATTTAACGAACTAGCACCCAAACCTTTCAGAAACACAAGAGACTGACATCTATCCTGAAGCACAACTGTCTTCCTATGGCAATCAACTACAGCCCGATGCTTACCCAACCAGTCCATACCCAGAATCAAATCAAACTCTCTGAAGGGTAACTCAATCAAATCCGCTGGAAGCACAACTCCCTCAACTATCAAAGGACAACTCCTAAAGACTCTACTCACACTGACACTATGCCCTAATGGACTGGTCACACAAATCTCATAATCTAACTGATCAACTGCATGCAACTTATCAACAATTTTATCTGTGCACAAGTATGAGTGTGTGGAACCAGGATCAATTAGAGCATACAACTCAGTGTCATGGAGTAGGAACTTACGAGCAATAACATCAGGCGCGTCCTGCTCATCTCTGGCTCTCATAGCATATGCTCTAATGGCACCCTGAGGAGGATGCTCAACAGTCTCAGAAGCAGCTCCATCTCTATGCCGACCACCTCTACCTCTACCTCTGCCTCTGCCACGGGTAGCCTGAGAAGCATTCGAACCAACCCTACTGGCTTCTCTCTGGGAACCTGAATCCTCATGCAATCTCGGACAACTGGCCAAAAGATGCTCAGAACTCCCACACCTGAAGCACGCACCGGAGAGCCACCTACACTCACCCCGATGAGTCTTACTACAATGAGGACAAACCGATGCATTCTCAGATCTACCACCTCTACCAGAACCTGATACAGCTGCAGAACCCTGTCGTCTACCTCTAGAAGCCGGACCAGATGATGACTCGTCCTGTGGGTTCCTAGATCTCTTACCCGAAGAAGATCCTCCACGAGAAGAGTTCCTCCTCTGAGCTCTCTCTCTCATCACAGTCTCAGACAACTCAGCTCTCACAGCAGCCTCTACAATCTGATAGTAGCTAACCCCAGGTATGCACATCAAAGAAATCAAAGCAATCTTCAAATACTCATTTAACCCTGCTTCGAAATGCTTGCATCGGAAGTCACCTGTCATAACCCCACGCGGAGCATAGCGAGATAACCTATTGAACTCTTTCTCATAATCTGCTACTGACATGGCCCTCTGTCTCAAACTCAAAAACTGCGCCCATCTCGAATCTCTATAAGTCTGAGTAATATACTTCTTTGTGAACTCACCCTCAAAGAACTCCCAAGTAATCGGATCCGGTAGCTGAGGATGCCTGCAAACCAATTCCCACCATTCAAAAGCAGACCCTTGCAGAAGAACTAACGCACACTCTACCTGCTGGTCGGGAGGACACCGAATCTCTCTCAAAGCACACTTCACTTTATCTAACCATTTCTCTGCCATCTCAGACTCATTCAAACCAGTGCCATAGAAATCCTCAACTCCTGCCCTCCTCAAATTCTCCATAGGTGCTCTAGGAGCAGTCACTCTCTCCAAAACCCTAGCCATGTCCTGATGCAACCTGAACATAGCCTCAAAGGGCATGGCTGCGGCCTCGGGCTGGACCCTAGCATGCTGAGCCGACACAGAAATCGATGGATCTACGGCTTGAGGGTTCACACTCTCGGCGGATTCCTCAAGTGATCCACGAGCAGAATTAGAAGCCATCTAAACAAACAAGAAACAACCGTATCAGCCAACACAGATCTAGACTCATTCACATCTAAGCAACTCAGAACAATCACAACTACACAACAACACCCAGAAACGCCTAAACCTATGCTCTGATACCACAAACTGTAACACCCCCTTCCCATACGTAGGCGATCCCATCCGAGAAGGAGTGAGATGCCGTATGAGTAAAGGTGCCACCAAGCAAGTACAAAGTAAAACATACATTCATTCATAACATACATACAGAAATACGGTATAATTAAAACTTTACAGAAAGGAAAGCAATAGCTGATCATGCATTACTATAATAACTATTACAATAATGTTCTGATCAACTAGCTGATACAAAATAATATTACATATCCAAAATATAATTACAAACGCGGAAGCTGAAACAAAACTGATACATAGAGTTCTATACAAAAAGAATCATCACTGATACAAAACTGAGCCCTACACTAAAACTCTTCTGTGTTGGCTTGATGACGGCGACTCTCTCAAAGCAAAACTCCTTCCGCACCTGCACGGGTAAAAACACCATGCTAAGCGATAAACGCTTAGTGGGGAAACACACATAAATAATGGACGGCCATTCACAATGGTCGTCAAGGCATAACACATTCACAATCGCAGAATGCAAAGGCTATATCATAATCCATATAAACATGCTCATATTTAAAAGCCATATAATCAGTATCTCATAATCGTATCCATTCCAGAATAATCCAACATGTGTTTCATCAATAAACTCATTCAGATATTCCATTTAATAGCCAAATCAGATCAGAACAATTCTATTAAACATTTAAAGAACACCTGCCGACTCTAAATAGTGGATAACGAGTGTACTGAAGGTACCTTACGGGTACGAATCGAATACTGAGGGTACCTCACAGGTACAAATCAAAAGTCATTCATTTTTTTTTATCAAAACACATTATTTGTATACTGAGGGGATCTTAAACAAGATCCTAATACTGAAGGGTTCGCGAGGAACCAAACGGGGACCTGATCGGGGTCCAAACTAAACTGAGGGCTGCAGCTAAAGACTCTATTAGGCATGCCTAACTATCCACTTACTTGACTCTAGCAGGTTAAGCGTCATTCAAATCACATTTCAGGGCACGAAATAGAATTCATCAGAAATTTATAGTATCATTTATATCAAAGCATATAAAAGTATGGCATGCATCATACCGCAATATAAGTCCATTCAGAAGAAACACCAAATTCATTTCTGAGTCAAAAGCCGGGAAATTTCAGAAAAAGGGCTGAACGGGGTAACGGGTGAGGTTGGCTGGTCACGAGGCGTGACTGGCCTCCCCACAAGGCAGGTCACGAGACGTGACTGTGGGTCACGCCTCGTGACTTGCTTCGTCCCTCGCAGATCACGCGGCGCTCTCGCAGGTCACGCGACGTGACTGGACGTCACGTCTCGTGACTTGCTTCTCTCTTCAGCCGATCACGCGACATGCCTTTTATCAGGCCGGTCACGAGGCGTGACGGGGAGTCACGTCTCGTGACTGCCTTCCTCAAGGCCGGTCACGCATTGTGATAGGCAATCACAACTCGTAACTAGCTTTGCTCTGGCAGGTCACGAGTCCTGACTGGAAGTCACGTCTCATGACTTGCCCTCTCTTCCTTGGCTAGTCACGCGACTCAAAATCTGGAAAACGGGATTTCTACAGTAACTCGATTTCCAGTTTTCCAGAATACAGAAATCAATCCCAAATTTGATTCAAAACCAATCAAACCTGTTCTTACCTTCTGGAAAACATCCCAAACAATATAAGCAACATATATACAACCCAGTTTCAACATTTAATCAACCAAATCAAGAATATATGCAATCAAGTTCATCAAGAACATAAACCCTAGAAATTTACAGTAAACTCAAAATCATACAAATCACAAGCAAATATTCCCAAACCTGAATTCTAAGCTTCTCTTCACTTAGTCCCACTGCTCCCAGCAATCTCCTTGCCTTTGGGATCGCGTGGAGCCTCAGCTAAACACAAATATTCAACAATGCAACCCTAAAGTAAACCTAAACTCAAGGAAGAAGAAGAAGAATTACAGTAAAACAAGGACAAAGATATGTACTTACCAAGTTAGAAGCAAGAGTGAGCAATCTCCACAACACAACTTGATTAACAGTTAGCAGTATTTAGGAAAGGGAAAAGGAGGAAGAAGATGAAGGTTGAAGAGGAAGAAGGTAAATCTGATCTTCTCTTCTTTCTTACTTCTTTTCTTTATTCATTTTCCCTAACCTAATACACATGTCATTTTCTTGGTAGTGGAACTTACTCACTCACACCCTAACCCCACACATCACACACATCTAATGCAACTCAACTAAAAACACCCTACAATGGTATGCTCCAATGTACACAAGCAATTCCCAACTAAATCACATACTAATGCCATGTATGCACCCACATAATAATAAACCCCAAAAACATACATTTTTACTAAAATACCCTTATGACATGCTGAACACATGTACATGCATGCTCATACAGACAGGCTCATTCTACTAGGGGGCAAACGGGGTGTGACAGGATTGATTTCCCATTGATTGCTTGAAAAGAGAATAAAGAAAGCTTGGATCAAAGCTTTCTCTCACTCAAAACTGAAATTCAAAGCTTTGACTTTTAAAAAAATCAGATGATGAATTGAATCTTAAACACAAAGAATTAATTTCTTTGGCTCAAGAACAATCTTAGAAAAACTTTCTTTTTGTAGTTACCGCATCCCGAGGCAGCCCTGACCAAAGTTACCTAATGATGATTAGATGCATGTTCACATGCAAAAATGTTGGAAGCGATGATTTCTTTGTGAAATTTGCTTTTTAGAAATAAAAAACTAAAAAATATATATATTTTAAAAATTAAAAACAAAAAAGGAGCTTGGAAGTATTAATTTTAGGTCAAAAAGTTTTAATTTAAAAAAAAACATTTTTCGGAGGGTTACGGCCGCCGAGCGCGGAGCGTTGCGCCTCTCGCTGTGCGGGGCTGTGCCCCGCACACACATGTTGCGGCCTCCAGCATGAGTCCGTGCCTCGCGCGCGCGACTTGCTGCCGCAACTCGCCCCCAGTACCCGTCGCACGCGTCCAACTCGCCCCAGCTCGCCGATTTTTGCCCAGTTTCACCGAAAATGCATTTTTTTCACCCAAATCCGAGATTTTGAGTCCAATTTGAACTCTAAGTCATTTTTTTTGAGATAATTAAAAATAAAAGCTGATTTTATCATAAAAAAATTGGAGAAATTGGATTAAAATTAATTTCTTTTTCCTAATAGAATTAGGGCTTTTATTTTGAAGGATATAAATAGTTTGAGATGAAAAAATAAAGGGGGGGCCTCCATTATTTTTTATTATCCTTTTTTATTTGAGAGAATTTCTTCCTCTTCTTCTTGGATTTTTCTTCTTTAATTTCATATTGCTTTTTTTCAATTAAGAAGGATCAATTGAGATTGAAAAATCAATTTTCAAGTCTTGAGCATCCAAATTAATTTCTTTATTTTCTCCATAAACAAAAGGAATTAATTTCACTTTAAAGTCATTTTTTTGGTGGAATTTTGCAAGGAGATCAATCATCATATTCCTTGCATCAAATCTAAATCTGAGCGTAAATTTTCTGGGCTCCAAACTAATTATTTTCATTTTATTCTCTTATTTCTTATTTAATTATTTTTGTTCATGTAAACATTGATTTCTTGTTATTTTTAACATGTAATTAATTTATTTATTTTGCTTTGATTGATCTTTTTTGCCATTTAAATGTTCATGTTAATTGTGATAACATGTAAATAATTAATTTAATCATGTCAATTTTTCATCTTTAATTTAATAATCCTATTTTGCCTCTTTTCTTTTCTTTGAATGATGGCCACGTGAACAGTGGCCATCTTTGCTTTATTTCCCCTTTAATTCCAATTTATTTTGTCCACACACACACATTATTCCATTCATTCTCACACTTATATGTTTTTATCCTTTTTTTATTTGATTTATTTACTTGATTAGCTTAATTAATATATTTGTTAGTTGGATTCATTTAATTTAATTTGGTTCATTATTTTATTTTATGTATTTTATTTAATTTGATTGATTTATTTTATTTTTATGTAGCTTATTTTATTTGATTTAATTACTAACCATAATTTTCTTTCTCTTTTTGGCTACAATGCTTGTCTTTTTATTTGAGCATTATCCATGGACGAAGATGGAGGATCGAGGAATTAGGAGTCTCATTTTGGTTTGCATATTTAAATTTCGCATTTTCCTTTATTTTGATTTATTCATCGCATTTGTGTATTTTATGTAAAATTGTTTATTTTTATGCACGTTCAATAAAAATCACTAAAAATATTTTTATTAATGAAACGGGGTTTCTTCTAATAAAATGGACAATTGTCCTATTTTGTCCAATAAAATATCAATTTCAAATGGGGAATTAATTTTCATAAAATGGGATCACTCATCTCGATTTTCTCATTCAATAATTCTCAAATTTTTAAGTTAATAAAAGGAACCAATGTTCCTAAACTCTAAAAAATGTCCCGATTTATGTATGATGTATTTTATTTATTCTTTTGTTATGTATTTATTTATTTATTCATTTTGGGCCCTTGTAATTAATTTTGGGGCAAGTTTATTCTTTTATTTATTTATGCTTTCTTTATTTTGGGGGATTGTTCTGTACCATATTTTTATGCTTTCTTTATTGCTTTATGAAATGTTTGAAATGTGCTTTAAATTTATTGCATGATCGCGTGAGATGAGAGATGGAATTTTGATTCTTAAAGACTAATTTATAAACTTAATTTAAGGTATTAATAAGAGTGAAATTTTGAACACCTTCTCTGGTTTAAGACCCCCGAGGTTAGATAACCTTTCCCAATTTCTTGTAAATTGGGTGGCGACTCTAAAATAACTCAAAAGTGCCTAAAGATTTCATGGCATTAGATGAACCTCCTAATATTCTATTGGGTAAGGGATTCCAAAATGTCTCGTGTTACCCAAAATCTAGAAGCTAACCCTTCTTGGACCCTTAAAGCGGGCCGGGGATCCGGGCCGCACACGTCACACTTTTTCAGAATTTTTGTTTTGTCATTTTAATGTTCTCCCTTTCCTTCTGTGTTTTAACTTTTCTTTTTATATACTCCCTAAAAATTAGGTTTTAGGAGCTTTTAAATCCCATTAAAACTCTCCAATTATCCTTTAAAAATCAAGTTATATCCCTTTGAAAATAGGAAAAAAGAGTTTGTGTTTAGTTCAAATTTTAATTCAAAACCTCAAAAGTCTAGGAAAAAATGAAACGATGAAGTCCCGACGAAATAGGAGACACAAGAGGTGCGGCCTCACGTTAGGAGGTCGTGCCTCGTAGGCGCACCCCGCATGCTCGAGGTGCGGCCTCGTGCGGGAGGCCGTACGCTCTCCCCTTATGCAGGAGGCCTCGCGCACACTGCCAGCAGGCTTTGAGCCTTGCGCGTGCTGCCAAGAGGAGACGTGTTTCGCGCGCACAAGCCGCACGGCGGTGGGCCACCCAAAACCCAAAAAATAAAATAATAATAATTTTTTATTTAAAAACAAGTTCAACAAGGAAATCATCACTTTTAACTTTTTTGCCTGTGAACAAGCATTATTTTTATCACTGGATAATCTTGGTCTGGGCTATCTCAGGACCCAGTGTCTACACCCGCATATCCAGTCTAGTGATAACTATTTGGTGTTACTGGGGGCAAATTTAAAGAAATTGATTGAAAAGAGATTTATTGTAATAAGTAGTGAAAAAGTGTAAAGAAAGAATTAAATTGGAAGGAGATAATATATTGAAGGAAAAAAACGTAATTTACCATTAAATAATTAGTTAGTGAATTAATTGATAAATTAAAAGTTAAAAAGTGATTAGATGTGAAAAAATAGTTAATTAATAACATAATTGTAAATAAAGTAAGAAGAAGGGTAATATTATAATTTGATAAAAGTTTAGGGGCATTATGGTAAATATGTAATTAAATTGATTAAAATAGTGATAATTGAGATAATAAGTGAAACTGGGACTAAATTGAAAGAAATAGGAAGTTTAGGGGTAAAATGGTAATTTGGCACTTAATAGTTAGAAATGAAGTAAATTAGGTAAAAAGTGTAATTTAAAATAATAATAGTGTAAAGAAATGAAAATATAAGGACTAAATGGTAATTTAGTGTAAAAGTGATAAAATAGGGACTAAAATCTAATTTGGTAAGTTATAAATGGGTAATGATGGGAATTTAAGTGTAAGGAAGGAAAAGTAAGTAATTAAGTGTAAATAAGGGTAATTCGGTAATTAAGAGAAATAAGGGACGTAAATGGAATTATCAAAAAAGATAGGGACATAATTGAAAATATTGAAAAAGATGAGGACTTAAATGTAAATTTTGAAATTGTAAAGTTAATTAAAGGATTAAAGTGTAATTAATTCATAATTTGGCTATATAAATGAATAAGTGACCTTAATATTACATATAGTGTTTAATTGTAATTATTGAGTGAATGTAACTGTAAAATAAGTGATAAATGAATTAAATGAAGGAATAACAATAACTAAGGGTATAAATGTTATTATGAGAAAGTGTAGCGTCGAAATTTGGTAATAGAAAAAGGACATAATTGTAGAATTGACCGTAAAATAATTAATTAAAGGATCGAAATGAAATTAATAATAAATGACAGTTGTAAATTAAATAAGTGGTAAGTAGAAAGGATTAAGGTATAAATATGGATAATAAATTGAAGTGAATAATAGGTTAAATTATATTTTTATAGTTATGTGCGTGAACAAAATTAGTAATAGAAATCCTTGGATTTGTAATCACCACTGGGCATGTTTAATGCTCAGCACGTAATTTTGTTTGATTGTGTGTAGGTTCGCTTTAGGAGTCGAGCAGCATACCTCAGGAGTTTTTTGGGAGCAAAGCAAAGAATGATTTTTGGAAGTTTATTTTGTATGTATTAATATTGGCATGTATATGTATGAGTTGGTTTAATTGTGTATGGATATGTACGACTGGTATATGACTCTGTGACAATGGTTATTATGGTTTGAACTTGTTATGATTGTAAAAGAATATGATATCTTTGATGTCTCCCTTGCCGGGGCTGTGATTAGTTGAAATTACAGGTTTGGGTAGTTAAAGTTATAAGCCTTATGCTACCGAAAATTTGACCAAATGAATAGTAATATTATACATTTATGGGTCAATCGGCAAGATAAGTTAATAAGAAATAAATGGTTAAATGAGTGTAATGATAGGTGTAGAAAAAAAAAATTACCCAAGTTTTGCATTAAGATTTTAAGACTGTAGGGAGTGTACGTATCGTATAAGGGCGTTACACGTGTGCACAAGCGCGCTTGTGATAGTAATCAGCCCGGCAGATGCTCGGCTTACCGAGCTCTCTATTGTGCTCGCGACAAAGGCACTCCTCTGCGGAAGCTCGGATGACCGAGCTCTGCCGCGCTCACGACCAAGGTTGCGCCCACGACAGAGTCGAGTTTCCAGCTCCCATTGCCAATCTGCACATCACCTTCCACACACCAACCAACCCAAACATGCAATTAACCATCCAAACTTGCACACAATCCATAACAAGCATCCAAAATATATTACCCATGAAATTATCTAAATTATACACTTGAATAGAGAATCAAAAAGATAAAGTAAACAACTTGAACGTCAAAAATTCAAAAACCTAGAATTTTCCTCCCAAACCACATAAATTCCAATCTTTCACTCAAAATGCAACTTCTCTCTCAAATCCACTCAAAATTAGTCAAAACCCATATCATTCACACACTATAAACAAGTTCAATTCCACAAATTTCCAGAAATCATAACAAAATTACAAAATCAAAATCACTCAAATTCACACAATTCCCAAACCTTAAACTCCTTAGCTCCTAGAACTTCAATCCACCGCACTGCCACTTGCTTTCTCCTTCCCCTTGGGATCTCTAGCAGGTAACTCTGAACAAAATCCATACCTAAAACACAATAATTACTCAAAACCCAAACACAACCACATACACACACAACCAAATGGGACCAAAGAAGAAGAAGAAGAAGAAGAAGAAAGAGAGCAAAACACTTACCCAAAATCTAGAAATTTGCCGAACCCATGCGTGAGTCACAGCCACTAGAGGAGGAAGATGAGTAAGGGAAGAAGAAGAGGAGGCTAAGACAGGGAAGAGAATGGGAAATGAGCAAAAATCTGCTTTCCCTTTCTCTTTCTCTCATCTTCTATAAAAGTCAACTCTCTTTTTTTCTTACCTCATCTCCACCATCCAAGTGTCACTAAATCAATGGTGGATTTGGCAAACTTCTAATCTAATCCTTCTTTTCTCTTCACACACAAACTTAAGCCACACAATTAAAACTATAATGCAAAAATACCCTTAAACTTTATAAAACACACACACAAGCCCAAAACTACTAGGGTGAAAATCGGGGTGTTGCAAGAAGAGTTTGATTTAGGGTTTATAATTTTTGGACTAAATTGTAATTGAGAATTAAGGACCTAATAGCATGAAATTAATAAGTTAAGTGACTAAAGTGTAATTTTGCATGATTAGTGTTAAGTGAGGGTTAATTAAGTTAAGATAGATTAATTAGTTTTAATTAAGAGGTAAGTGGAATCCATGTGTTGAGCGAAGAGTTTGACACCTAGCCTTAGCATGCATACATAAGTTTGAAGAGGCCAAGTTTGTCTCTTTGTTCCTTTTGTTGGCCGGCTATCCTAAGGTAAGTTTAGTTTTCAGTTCTTCTTTTCCTTTTTCTTTAGTTTGAATTTATCTAAGGGTTAGTTGCTTGTTTTCTTTCTTTGTTCTTGATCTCATCTAAGATTTTGTTGATTGAAAGTTGGAGAATCAAGTAGGAGAGCAAAGGGTAAAGAGAAGGTTACTTAATTTGTGAAGTTGAAAGAGATAGCTTCTAAAGGTTTGGGATTTTTTTTTACTCTTTTATAGACATATGATTAGTTAGTTTGGGTGATTTATGGGTTTGAAGCAATAACTCTTCTATTTGTTAAATTGTGCTTGGGGATGGTATTGTTGAGTTGATGAAGTTTTGTTGATAAATTGAAGTTATACTATGTTTCGATTATTTTCATGCTGGTTATGTTAGATATAATTTATGTCATTAGAAAATTAACATGTAGGTGATCATTTGGTTAGAAATCCTTGTTGGCTAAAAGTGATGTCTTTGTTGATTTGAAAGTCCTATCTGTTGAAGTATGAAAGTGCCTAAGAGAGGTAAGTGTAATAGAAGTTTGAGTGTGTGATTTAGGTTCTATCGCGAGTGCGATAGAGGGCTCTATAGGGCAGAGTTTGCCAGATCGTGTTCTATCCTGAGCACGAGACTTAGATCAAGCGCGACAGAAGCATTTTGCTCCTTCTGTCGCGTGCGCGACTTGTGACTCGAGCATGACAGAAATATTTGTTGAGCTATGTTGCGAGCGTGACTATAACACCCCATCTCATCCACTCACATAGCTCAGCTACGGTAGATGGGAACGGTTGTCATGACACACACATTACATGCACAACTCAATCGCATAATTGATTTATAGAAACGCTAACCAATTATTTCATTATCATGCAGCGGAATATTACCATTCACATACAATTTATATACTCACTCCAAGTTACAATAATGCTTACATACCTTTCTTATCTTATGAGCCCAAAATTCCATTACTGGGTCATTGATTGCACGGTATATACTTATATACATATTATATAACCCAAAAGATTAAACATCATTACAATATGCAAAATTCACTAAAACCTACACTAACGAAGTCCTAGTGTTGACTGTTCGTATGCAGGACTGTCCTTCAAATTACTTCGCTTCAAAACCTACATCAATTAACAAACCCGTGCTAAGCAATAATGCTTAGTGGGGAAATAATACAAAATATACAAATACAGAATATTCATATGTATGTAAATATACATCATAAGCAATAAAAGGTACATACTAACTTTATATTTCATACACAACATATGCATATATATTCAGAGTGCTTAACATAATAAAATAGTCACTTTTTAATTTGTGCTATTGCATCCTCCTCGCATACTCATCATGTCACACCCCGTTTGCCCTCTAGTAGAATGAGCCATGTTTGTACATGTGCATTGTGTGAGTTTTGGTATGTGTTGAGGGTATTTTGGGTAGAAATGCATAATTTAAGAGTTTTGCTAGCATGTGGGTGCATGTGTGGTGTTAGGGTGTGAATTAGTTGGGTTGCACTTGGGTGTGGTTACTCATATGTTTGTAGGGTGTGTTTGTGGGGCTGTGCTAGAGTGTTTGTGTTCACACATTTGTAGGGTATGCATTAGTTGGGAGTGTCTTGTGTGTATATGATGCATGTCTTTTGGGTGTGAGTGATCAAATCCCACCAATAGGGAAGTGACACTTGTCTAGGGTTAAGGAAAAAGAAAAAGAAAAAGAAAAGAGAAGAGAAGGGGGACGGTGGCTGTCTCCATTTCCCATTCTTCTTCCCCCTCACTCTCTTCTTCTTCCTTTTCTCTTCCTCTAAGAACCCTAGCTTGGAATCAAGGCTTAGTTGGTGGGGATTGTTCATCCTTTAGCATTTTTGAGGTAAATCCATTGCATGTGTCCTTCTTTTCTTCATTTAGTTCTTCATCTTCTCTTCTTTTTCTACTTTCTAGTTTTGGGTTTGAAGTGTGGGTTTTGTGTTTGTGTGTTTTGTTGATTTGATGCTTAGTTGAGCCTCCGCGTGAGCCTAAGGGCAAGGAGAAGGCGGGATCTAGTGGAACTAAGCATTAGGAGCAAAGGATTTCAAGGTTTGGGAAATTTATTGTTTTGTATGTAAATGTGTTTATGCATGTGTTCTTGGTGATTCCCGAAATTGGGTTGTGATATGTTCTTGATAAGGCATGTATGTTATGGGTTTGTGTTTGGGTAAAGTAATTTTGCATGAGCATGGGATTATTGTAGTGATTTTGTGGATTGATGTAGTTTTGCTGCAAATTGTGGGTATTGGAAATTATTGGTATTGTGAGTTTGAATTGATGTTTGGTGTGAAATTAATTGTTGATAAATGTTATATTGTGGCTATTGATGTTGATGGGTGGCTGGATTTGAGGTAAGAGACCATTTGAGTGTGAATTGTGTGTTGTGGGTGTGTTTTGGAAGAGGAAGAAATCTGCAGAATTCTGCAGATTTTGCAGATCCCGACTCTGTCGCGAGCGCGACAGAGACCGGTCATCTTGGCCTGTGCTGTCGCGAGCACGCGACCCTGTCGCGAGCTCGCGATAGCAAAAGTTGATGTGCTCTCTGTCGCGAGCGCGACGACGTCGCGATCACGACGGAGCCCAATGCTGGCCTGTGCTGTCGCGGGCACGCGATCTATCGCGAGCCTGCGATGGCGAAATATTAGTCTCTGTCGCAATTGCGACATAGTCTGGCTGTTCCCTCCTCCCCGCGATCTCGAAGCCCGTCATGCGCGCACTGCGAAGAGACTATGGTCTCTGTCGCAAGCGCGACAGACATCACGAGCGCGACAGTCTTGTTATGCTGAATGAGATTCTTTCGGCGTGTGCGTGTGGTTTTGAACTCCTGTTTCCTTTGGTGACCATAAGCCTTATATTTGTTAACTTATGAATTATATGAATATGTCTTTATGTATGCAAATATGTACATATGTAATTTGGAATGTTATTGAATGAATTAAATGGATTATGCATAGCCTGCAAGAGTCAGTCTAGTGGATAGTTAGGCATGCCTAATAGAGTCTCTTAGCTGCAGCCCTTTGTTCAGTTTTGGACCCCGATCAGGTCCCCGCTTGGTTCCTCGCGAACCCCTTTGTGTTCGGATCTTGTTTAAGGTCCCTTTTGAAAATGTTTTGTGGAAATTAAAAGTAAAAAAATTGGTTTCTCGATTCGTACCCGTAAGGTACTATTTGTAATCAGCTCGTACCCGTAAAGTACTGTTTATTCACTCGTTGTCCACTACTTTGAGTCAGCAGGCGCTTTGTCATATTGAATTGCTTTGCTATGTATGAGATTATGTTATCCGAATATGTTATTAATGAGATGTTATGAAGGCAGTGGTATTTTATCGAAGGTATGACTTTATATGTTTACATGTTCTTATGTTCATACTCTTGTTTAA